>CM021102.1:646034174-646364326 GCA_007115665.2 Sequoiadendron giganteum
TGTATATCTATCGTCAGATGACCCACAACATGATCAAACACTATCATCTCTAACCCCTTCACCCTCTGCACCTCTACCTCTTCCCTCCTCAACTCCTCTAACACCCATACCCTCACCTGGGCCCCTCTTAGTAACGTCATTGGATTGTCAACTGCAGCTCCTAGTGCTACTGCTAGAGGCTCCACCACCTATACATCTAGGTCCATCGCCTCCCCCTCTCTCTCCTCCTACACTTGCTCAACTCAGCTCATCAACCGAATCCTCCATGACTGTCCTCTCCTCCCCACCCTCATCAGTCTCTGTGGCTCCCCTCCAGACCACCTCTCCCCCTCTATCTACTGCTCCACCCGAATCTCTAGCTGGACCCTCCTCTAACGACTGCTCTTGATCATCCCGCCAGGACATCCTCTAGCATCTACCACATCCTCCACTCCCTCCTGTGGATCTATAGCCCTCACCTCCTCCTACGGATCTATAGCCCTTGCCTCCTCCTACTCCTGCTCAGCTCTCACCTGCACTCGTCTCCATCCTACTCTACCACCAATTCCTATTTGAGTAGCCCTCCCTTCCACCACCTTGAGCATCTCCACCTCTAACTCGCTCCCTAGTATCACCACCTCTATCTCTGACCCTCCCCCATCACCTAATCCTCCTGCCTCCATCTCCTCTTCCTCATCACCCAATCCTCCTATCTCCATCTCCTCTCCCTCATCACCTACTCCTCCTGCCTCCATCTCCTCTCCCACCTCTCTCCTCACACCCCTCCGAGGTCGCCTCCTGCTGGCCCTCCTCCTCTCTGGCTGATCTCTCACCTCACCCTCATCTGATCCGCCACTCTAATGATCGACATCCTCCTCTCCATCCTCCTCTTGTCCCCCTGCTCTTGCTCATCCTCTGGCCCCCACTCCATGGCTCCCACAGTAGGAACCTCTGGTGTAATCCTCTCCCATCAATGGTTGTGAAACCACCGACCATATAGATCTGTCACTTTGGCATCCTTTGGACCCACCCCACTCCCTGGATAGGGCACCCCACTTTCCATCACCCATGCCTCCCTTGCTCCCCTCGCTGACGGCCTCGCTCTCCATGGTACCTCTCTAGTAAGCCGACGAAACATAGTCGACGCTCCTAGAATATCCTACATGAGTCCAAACTACCGCATCACTCTGTTTGGACGATGCATCTCCACTATGTGTCCCAATCAGGAAACATATGCATCTAAAGAATCCTTGATGTCTCTCCTCCTTGGTTCTCCATCCTCTAAACCACCAATAAATGTATGGCCACCATAGGATATGCTCCTCCCATAACTCATCAAATTCTCTCCTCCACTGATCCATCTCTCCTTGCATCTCATAGCATAAGATGCAGCCCTTGGCTGCCTCGAACTCTCAAGCCACCAACTCTTTGTCATCCAACTCTCCTCTCCTGACCACTATGGGTTTCGTCACCACGATATGCTCCCACCCCCACACCTATAATAGTGTCCTATGCATCATGCTCTGCATCCCCCGATAAAAAATCACGTGCATATCTTGGTATAACCGGGCCAATACACATGACCCCCAAGAAAATTATCTGTCTCGCCACTCGAAAATATGTCGAATCACCTCCATATACTGCAAACTGTAGAATCACCTGCTCCAATCCGACAATAGTATCCCACTGATCAAACAACACAAAAATAGTGGTAATGCTAGCACCCCTAAGGCCAGGCATCTATCTACATCTAGCTACTCCCTCTGTATCGGCAAGTCATCTCACCCGAATATCACCAGGATAGTCTCATCTAACTGTGCTCTTCTTGACACCTCCTTACTCACTAACCGACCTACTATCGATAACCTCAAAATCTGCCACACATCCTCTAAAGTCACCATCATCTCCCTTATCGGCATATGAAAAGTCAACGTAGCCGAGCTCCATCTCTCTATCAGGGTTGTTAGCATCGCCTGATATGCTCTCATCTTTGGAAACTGCACTAAGTGCAATAACCCTGCCTGCTCTAGTCCTGCATGGTCTACCCCACTCATCACCTCAATCATCGCCGCTAGTGCCTCTAGCCTCCACTCATGGGTCCGTAATCGACCAAAATCCTACAAACATATGATCCACCTTGTCAAATTCTTCGTCAATTTCTCTTCTTGATCCTATGACTTTCTTTTTTCCTTTCTTCTTTTTTCTCTCTCTTCTTCTCTCTTTTGCTCTCTCTTTCCTTCCCTCCTCCCTCCTCCCTTCTCCCGCCCGATCATGGGGTGGACCTACCCTTGCAGCGATGTGAACTCGCCCTCGGTTGGGGTGGACCCGCCCCTGTAGCAGGGCGGACCCACCCTTGGTCGGGGCGGACCCGCCCCTGCAACGGGGAAGACCTACCCTTGGCTGGGGTGGACCCGCCCCTGCGACGGGGCAGACCCACCCATGGCGGGGACAACTCTGCCGGCCAGGGCAGCGTTGTCATCGCTGCTAGTCATAGCGGTGCATGTCTGCCCCGCCGCAGGGTGGACCTGCCCCTACAGCGGGGAAACCTGCCCCGAGCCGGGGTGGACTTGCCCCTACAGAGGGGCGGACCCACCCATCCTTGGGGCAGACCCGCCCTGAGCTGTGACAGATCTGTTCAATGGAGGACATATTCGCCCTCCTGCCAAAGATCTATTTTTTCCAAAATCCCGTCTTTTTCAAAAAAATTTCAAGTACCCATTTTTTTACTCTAACCTACCCACAAAACCCATATTTTACATTTTTTATAAAACATTTCAAATGCATTAAAATTGCAAAAATAATGCATAAAGTGTCTTGTCGCCTACTTGGTGGGGCCCACCCTGTTGCATGTAGGACTGTGGAACCTCATCTACCCGGTGGATGATCTCGATGTCATTATCCTGTGGCATATTTGCTCCTCTTTCGCTTGCTCTCTTCTCCTCTTCTCTCAACTGCTATAGTGCAAATGAGGTGAGGTAATTTTTAAAATTACCTTATATTCACTTTCCCCCTCTTTTAAGAGGTATTTTTTACCTCTTATTTACCTTTTTCTCCTCCGATTAATCCCTTCCCTTCCCGGGGCCGCCATTTGTACCCCGTTTGTTCGATTGACTTTGTTTAAAAAAAAAACTTGTCTAATTTTTTGCCCTCTTTCCAACCATACCATCGGTTTCTTCCTATCGAGATGTCACCTGGGACCCCTATTTTTCCCTCGTCACCCTCTCGAGGGGGCATACCCTTCACATTTACCAATTTTCCCTGCCATAGTAAATCCCTTCCAGGATTGGGGCATCTTCATCCATTCCCCACTAATTGGACAACTCAGGTCCTCCTCCCCACTCTCGGGCATCATCTTTCAGTTACTTCCTCTATAGAGTCATCTGCACTTTCTTTTCTTCGAAGCACGGTTATTCTAATGGTACTTTGAAAAGGGGCAAAATGTAGACATATAAATTTGATCACTTCCATATGATCAAAATCATCTACTCTATTCATCTATTTCATTAATAGTGATTAAATAATTAATTTAATCATTATTTTATTTTCTGCCTAAGGTTCTTAAAGTATGTAATTAAATAAATTAAATACTTTACCTTATCCCTTTTCTTTTCTAAATTAAATAAATATGACAAATTATTTAATTTAGTCTTTTAACCCCTTTGGATTAAAACCAATTTTTAATTCCCCTTTTTCTCTTTCCTTGTCACATTCTCCATAACCCTCTTTTAATCCAGATTAAATTAATTAATTTGTGATTAGGATGCACACCACTTAATCTTGATTAAGTGTCACATCCTCCATAATCTCCCACTTGCCTCTAAATCTCTTATTAATTATCTTAATCCTATGTTTGCACAACCTTAATCAAAGTCATTAACCATATTTGGCTTACCTTTTTTGGTCAACCTTTCCACTTGCCTTTCTTGGCCTTAACTCTCTTTCCCATGCGAATTTTTAATTCACATTTATTTATCCAAAGATCTTCTCTTCCCCATGTGAATTTTTAAATCACTTTTGTCTTTCCAAGGTCTTCCCCATCCCCATGCAAAGTTTTAAAAGGCTTGACTTGTCACTTTACATGTGCCAAAGACTTCGAGAACCTTGGACTTGTCACATCACCCACATGTGACAAATCTCCAGCTTTTTGGAGACTCTCTTTTATCCAATAAACTCTCCAATGAATGCAAATTTTTAAATCACATTTATTTTCTCCAACCACTTCCTCTTTTCCCATGGAGATTTTTGAGGAATTCTAAAATTCCTCAAATCTCTCTTTCCTTCTCATTTGGGAACAAGAAGTTTCTTTTTGAGGAAATCTTCTCATCCCCCAAGGTACCTACAAGGTACTTGTCCTTCATCCACCTCATGTACTTCTCTTCCACCTCATTTCCACATCATTCCACCCTAAGACATCTCATATTCCACATGTCAGGATGTGAAGGCTTGTGAGTCCTCAACTCACCATAGCCCTTCATCTTGATTTTGTTGGATCAATCTCAACTGTTGAATTCTCTAGAGAATTCCAATTATCTTATAAATACCTCCTCATTTCTCCCATTTTGGGGATGAAGTCTTTTGCTACCAAACTCTTAACAAATTGTCATTTGCAACCTTTCAGTTTTTCCATAGTATTACTCATCAATCCATCTTGCATCTTGCATCCACTTCACTCCATTGCCATCCAAGGAGCACACAAGACATCCAAAGATTAAGGGCCAACCAAGGAAGAAGTAGCATGAAGGTATAACAATCAACAATCAATTTGTTTATCTTATTTTCATGTTATCTATTTCTTAGGCTAATCATTGAGGTGCCCTTTTCTTACATTAGTTCTTCTTATTGCATTACTCATTATTTGTTTAGTATCTCACATTTGGACTTGGAATTTTAAAAGGATCACCCCAGCTATTATGTATTTTCAAAATATAAGTAACTACAAATCAGGTAAAGTAATGTTCTTATATTGTAAGTAAAAATAATACTATAAGTAACTATAAATAGGGCAAAGTAATGTGTTTATATTGTAAGTAAAATTTGTTGGGAAAGTTTGCCTCAACTTTCTGGTCTTTTCCATTGGACACTTAGGCATTTTCTTCATATTTTCTACCTTTACCACCATACTGTGGCAGTTTTCCATTCTTCTCTAGTGGTATCGTGGTGAAGGGTTTGGGGTGTTACCTCATTACCACGCACAGTCTCTTTCCTCATCGTGGTGGCCGTGGTAATGGTCTTTCTATTAGTCTTGGAGGTTTACCATCATACCACAGGCGATGGATCCACTCACCGTGGTGGCTGCAGTGAGACTGCCTACGGTGGTCTTTACGGTTACCATCACCACCGCGGTCGGTGAGTTCACTCACCATGATGGCCGCGGTAAGACCGCCAATGATCAGCCAAGACAGCTACCATCATACCGCGGTAGCATGGTAGGAAGGCAGGATAGGGCTCGGTGAAGTTGTCGGTGAGCTCAGATGAGCTCACTGCTATACCATGAGACAGATTGGCTGAGGTAGGGGTAGCGTGGTAGATGGTGGGGTGAGCTTGGGTGAGCTCACTGCCATACCGCGACAAGTAATGTTGAGCTCAGCGGTAATGTGGTAAGAGCTCGGTTGACCGAGCTGAACCGATTCTGTCAGAACGATCAATGAATGTGAAGGCAACATGTGGAAGGTTTGCAACATTTGTTTGATCGAAGACCAAAGAAGGATTGGTAGTTATTGCAGGCCATGGAAATAGAACTTGATTAAGGTGATGGATTTATTGCCTAGGTGGCTTGATGCAATCTGTGTAGATCAGATGCATGTTTGGTTGTTCGATGCGTGATCCGAGGGTCAGCAATTGGTTGGGTTATTGAATGTGATGTATGGCTCGATAGGAGTTATACATTAATATATATAAACCAAAATGTGACAAACAAGTGTAAGAGAGAGATAACAAAGAGAGGCTGAGAGTGTTCGAGCGGTTAAAAACTGTGAACACTTAGACTCTCAGATCTGATAAGATGTGAACTTGTGAGGCCAAGAGGCTGGGTTGGCCGTGAGGCTCGTAGTGACAACCATTTGAGAGGAGTTGAATGGAATCTACACAGTATGTCTTGAGTACATTGTAACTATGTGAGATTCTAGTTTGTGTAGCTTGTATTCTTTCTCCAGATGTATAAGATGTAATATCCTAAAGAACATAGCTCTGTGTTTGTATTGTAACCATTTTTTATTACTGAATAATACAAGTGAGATGAAGGTTTTGGAGGTGGGGTTTTTTATCTAAAAAGGTTTTTCCCACATATATTTCTGTGTTCATGCTTTGTCTTTCATGGTTATCTATTTGTGTTGAATCTGTCTATTGTTTTGCATTTACTTCTCTCTGAGGATCAATGGGGGATCAACTATGCCTGCTTCTGCTTTATGGCATAGTTATTTTGTGTCTTTGGAGTGATTTTGAATTGAAATCACTAAGGTACTACTATTTTAGATGATTATCTTAACAACAAAATCGACTCCTTATCTCCAACAAGTGGTATCAGAGTAGGTTAAAGGAGGTCAAGGCTTGATGATACCAACCAGTAGTATCAAAGTCTTCTCCTAGTTACTAGAGTTTTGGGTTTTCTCTTGTGTTGATTTCTTAGCCTGGCAAGCTTGAGGAAGTCTGGAGAAATCAGTTGGTGATTGATCCTTCAATGAGTGGAAGTGTGTACTTCATTGATTCAACACACAATTTTGAAAGACGCTGGAGATGACTAGAATTGGTCATGTTGTGGCAACATGGTCTGAGGCTCCTCGCTCACAATAAATGTTCCTGGTGCAAAAGGTGTGAGATGTGCTTATGGTTGTATTCAGCAAAGTGTGGTTTCATACTAGGTGTCTGTGTGAGAGGCTCCCTGGCGGTATGGAGTTGCTTGTGTTGTTGTTCAACTATAGAGAGTTGTGCTTGTGCTGGGTGTTTTTGACTTAGCACTGAAGGCAGTTTCTCTGGTGCTTTGATTGCATGGAGGCTATGAAGTGACCTTGGTGGTCTGCAACTTCTAGATAGCTTGGCTCTCTTGTTTTCTTGTGCATGGATGTGGTCTTGGAACTAGTCTGAAATGGACCTGTTGTTCCTGTGTGCCCATGTCTTGCACTTGCATGGTTTTAGATTCTTGTCTTGGGCTTTGAAGGTTTTGTGTAGATTTTTCTAAAAAGTCTATGACGCATATTCATGTTTATTTTCATTGTTCTAGTTATAACTATGATGGTTGTGTGTAGACTCCTGAGTCATCCAAATGAGTAGTGAATATGGAGATGCGTGGGTGTTTTATAAACACTGTGGTTTTGCAAGTTTTACACGGTCAAGGAAAACTTGCATTGTGTGCAGCTGCTGTCTGGTATTTTCCATATCCTAGTTTGAGGTGTGATTGTATGAGATAGTTGTAGCTCGACATGTCTTAGAGGAGGTATGATGTCTTCTCTACATAGGAGTGTTGGTATGTGTTTTACTCATTCAGAATTCCTGTGGTGTGTGCTTAATGGTTGCTTGGACTATGGTACTTGTGTTGTGGACGTATTTTGGAAAATCAGATCTAGTCTTTGATTTGGTGTTTGAGTCATAGTTGTCTACATGGCTTTTCTCTTCGAGATCTTAGTTTTGTAGTTGTTGAAGCGGTTCTCCAAGTTGTGTGGCTAGTGGTTTAGCTACCCATTGACTGTAGTGAGACAACTTGGGAGTGGACTGTCTATCTCCACATGTTTGTTTCTGTGTTGTTGCAGATCTATTAGCTGACCTTGTCTATGGTCACTTGTGCATTAGCGTGGTTGTTTTGAGATGAGAAAGTGAATGACATTTTGAGTACCTGAATAGTTAGTTATGGGGACCTATAGCATGAGAGTCTCATTGTCATGAAGATCTTGTTACAGTGGTTAGTGTAAGATTTTGACAGTGATGGTGTTGCCTGTCTGATCTGGTGATCTTGGTGTTGTTTGACATTGTTGTCTGATGGGCATGTTGTTGGTTGTACCTGAAGGTTGTTTGGATCAGTAGGAGGTCAGTCATGGTGCTTGGAAATCTCGGTGTCATGTTGCATTGGGAGCTTTAACAATGAATGGTGTCCTTCTTTGGTGTTGCAGAAGTGTTCTTTTGCATCTGCATGATTCACTATTTGAAGGAGTGCAACATCTTGGAGCCATGGATGACATTGTTAGTTTTGACTGAGTTGCTAGTGGTGCTTGACAGGTGATGTTGGTTTTGGTTTAGAGTTGTTTTCTTTATGTTATGGCTACTCTTTCTTAGAGTTTTGGCATTTTTCTATGCTCTTGAGACCATAGCTTGTTCACTTGAAGCATGGTATCTCCGAAGGGGGGTGAGTAGATCATGGTGTCATGATAAGTTTTGAAGCTTTGATAGTGGTCTGGGGTTTCTCTATGTTTTGAGTGCATTGGTCATATGCTGGTGAACTTCATTGTTGCTACAGTATTGTAGATTGGAGTCAACATAAGATGAGAGGTTGTTGATACTCATGGATGCATGGAGAATAAGGTGAGGCTAGAATTCTTATGAGAATGTTGCTATTACAGCTAAAAGTTCAAGAAGCCTGCACCTTGGTTGAATGCAAATTCAACAAAGACCTTGAAGGAGAATGCTCTTAGGTAAGTCATGGTGGCTTGTATATCTTGGAGGAGCATATTTTATTTTCTTCTTGGTCTACTCGACAGTGGTGTTTATTTGAAAGGTATTTGCCCATTATAGCTTTCAGATATGTGTGTTATGCTTTATCTTTCATGGATATGAATCTTGAGTTGTTTTATGATTCTGAAGGATTCATAATGAAAGGTGGAAAGCATTGTGTATCTCCTTGCTCTCTTGAGGATTGATAAGAGATGGTTATATGGGTAAGTCTGGTCTTTTGTGAGGTGCTTACATCCATGGTTTTGTTGGATGTTGTTAAGGCTTTTCCCTTTGGGATGTGAAGAAGATCATTCTTGTCACAACTGGCATTTAGAAATGCATGTAGGAGGATGCTACATGTTTTGATTTGCAGTTTCTCTCTAATCTGGTCTTGTTCTTCCTTATTATTCTTTTGACTTTAGATGTGAGTTCCCTTTTGTGGTGCCAAGTTGGTCACAGTTTTTGGTCATGTGTTGTCACTTGGGTGATGACACGAAGGTGCCTATGCTTCTTTCTTTAGTTAGGATTGGAGGAGTTTGGAAGAATAGTGGAAGAAAGTTGAGAGAAACATTTCTTGTAGCAGGTGGTTGTAGGTGTTGTAGATCAGTGTGGATGTTCCTTGGAACTACATGGTTACTCATTTCTATATGCAGGGTTTGGTGGACTTGGTATGCCTGGATCATGTGTGATGGTGCTTTATTTGCATTCATCTAGACAGTACCCTTGCAGTGGGAGTACTTGGACGTGTTTGGTCTTTTGACTGGTTGACACAGGGTACTTATTTGCTGCTGAGATGGATGGTTTTATGATGGCATGAGTCTGTTGCCGGTTATCATACCTTTGAGGTATGGGTGGTTGGATGTTTCAACATGAGCTATGGGTGCTAGTTTTCAGTCGCATGGGTTTGATCAGTTGGATGGAGGGCAGTCAATTTTATGATTGTTGTTCTAACTGGTTGGTTTCTTGTTCTGGAGAATGATTCTCTTTCTATGTTTGCATGGTGCCTTGTTGTTTGCTGCTATTTTTCCTTTGCCACTTGAAGGGTCATTTTCTTTCATTCTTGAGACTAGTGCATATATGCCTTGGCTTGTTCCTTTTCCTATGTTGGATGTTTGGAGCTGTAGCCTGAGATGGTGGACAATTTTTGAATGTCATTGCAGGGGTCTTGGTTGGAGCGTGAGAGCATTGTTGTGGTCCTTGTTCAAGTTTTAGGAGGAAGCCTGAAAGTCTTCGGTAAGTGGGAGATTGTTGGGAAAGTTTGCTTCAACTTTATGGTCTTTTCCATTGGAGACTTAGGCATTTTCTTCATGTTTTATACCTGTACCGCCATACCGCGATAGTCTTCCATTCTGCTCTAGTGATATTGCAGTGAAGGGTTTGGCGGTTACCTCGTTACCATACGCGGTCTCTTTCCTCACTGCGGTGGCCATGATAACGGTCTTTCCATCAGGCTTGGAAGTTTACCGCCATACTGCAGGTGGTGGATCCACTCACCATGGTGGCCACGGTGAGACCACCTGCGGTGGTCTTGGCAGTTACTGCCACCACCATGGTGGCTTTGATAAGATCGCTAGCGGCCTAGCTGGTGGTTACCGCCACACCACAGAAAGTCAAGTGACTGATCATGGTGGCCATGGTAAGACCACCAGAAGTTAGCCAAGATGGCTACCACCATACCATGGTTAGTCCTTGTCAGGGCTGCGGTAGCATGGTAGGAAGGCGGGACAAGGCTCAGTGAAGTCATCGGTGAGCTCGGATGAGCTCACCGTTATAATGCAAGATAGATTGACTGAGGCAGTGGTAGCATGGTAGATGGTGGGGTGAGCTCAGGTGAGCTCACTGCCATATTGTGGCAGGTAATGTTGAGCTCGGCGGTAACACTGTAAGAGCTTGGTTGAGCTCGAAGCTCGGTTGACCGAGCTGGACCGAGCTAGACCAATTCTGTCACAATGATCAATGAATGTGAAGGTGACATGTGGCAGGTTGGCAGCATCTGATTGACCAAAGACCAAAGAAGGATTGGCAGTTATTGTAGGTTGTGGAAATAGAACCCAATTAAGGTGATGGGTTTAATGCCTGGGTGGCTCGATGCAATCTATGCAGATCAGATGCGTGCATGGCTATTCGATGCATGATCCTGAGGGTCAGCAATTGGTTGGGTCATTGAATGTGATGTATGGCTTGGTCAGAGATATACATTAATATATATAAACCAAAAGGTGACGGACGAGTGTAAGAGAATGATAACAGAGAGAGGCTGAGAGTGTTCGCGTAGTTAAAAAATGTGAACACTTAGACTCTTGGATTTGATAAGATGTGAACCTGTGAGGCCAAGAGGCTAGGCTAGCCTTGAGGCTAGTAGTGACAATCATTTGAGAGGAGCTGAAGGGAATCTACATAGTATGTCTTGAGTACATTGTTACTGTGTGAGATTCTGGTTTGTGTAGCCTGTATTTTTTCTCTAGATGGACAAGATGTAATATCTTGAAGAGCATAGCTCTATGTTTGTATTGTAACCATTTTTTGTTACTGAATAATACAAGTGAGTTGAAGGTTTTGGAGGTGGGGTTTTTACCTGAAAAGGTTTTCCCTACATATATCTGTGTTTTCATGCTTTGTCTTTCATGGTTATCTATTTGTGTTGAATCTGTCTATTATTTTGCATTTACTTCTCTCTGAGGATGAACAAGGGATCAACTGTGCCTGCTTCCACTTTATGGCATAGTTATTTTGTGTCTTTGGAGTGATTTTGAATTGAAATCACTAAGGCACTACTATCTTAGATGCTTATCTTGATGATAGAACTGAGTCGTTATCCCCAACAAAATTAATACTATGGCAAATAACTCATCTCAAGATTTTTACACCAACTATCTCTAGTGGGCAGGCCGACCATAAATTTTAAATGTGTGGTTAAATATAAACTAGCAATTGCACCCTGTGCAATGGGTACGCCGAAGAGGTGTGCAATGCCAATTATGAAAAAATATGTTGTTCTGAGGTTTTAAATGACTAATTTAGAGAAGAATCGCTAAAGTTAAAGAATGGTGAAGATATTAAGCTTTGGAATAGAAAAATCTTGATAGAGAAGTGCTTGGCGAACGATTTGAACTTTCAAATGAGGGTTTTAGCAGCCATATTGGCCTCATTTTGGTGGAGAAGTGAGGTTTTTTATGTTTTTTGAGCCTACGAGGCCGTGGATTTGGATGTAATTGAACGGATCAGACTAGCGGGAGGCATGTTAGACTCATAAAAGAGGTGGAGATCATCAATAGTATTAGGCACCAAAATTTGGTGTCTCTTAGAGGCTTATGCATTTCCAACAATGACAAAGAGGGGCGCTAGAGATTTCTAATTTATGATTTCATGGTTAATGGCACTTCACTTCCACCATTCACTACTGTTTCAATTCTTTGCAACTCAAGCTAAGAGGACATGGTGGTGAGCAGAAGACATAAAAACGTGTTGCTCCATCTATTTACATCAGATGCAATAGTTAAGGTGATGTGATGTGAACGAGCATGACCGATTAGATGTAGTTGTTATGTGATGTGATGTAAATGGATTAGATTAATTACATGGTCTTCATACTTTCTATGCAAATATGAGATGTCGATTTGGAGATTTGGCTAAGATTTGGTGAGGAGACTCCATAGAGGGAATGCCTTTGACATAATAAATAAAACACTAGATATTTCTGAGCTGTTTAATTCACGAGTATGATCTTCTTCTTGAAAGTATTAATTGCTTGAGTTTGTATTGATCTTCCACTAACACTAGTTACCATGAAGATGCAATCTAATATTAACCACCTTACTGTTAGTATTGATTTTTATTTATTTTTAATGACAATATTTAATAATAATGGTAAGGATGTATTAATACTAATATCGAGGGTGAAAAATTAGTTCTTTTAAAGAAAAAAATATATATCTATCCGTGTACATCATTTAAAGGAATTAGAAAATTCATTATTCAGGATAATGTAAATATAAACCATGTTTCTAATAATATTAATTAATAGAACAGTTATGAGACATGTTTATAATATAAGAGGTAAATTTAAATATGATTGAAAACTACCATTGTAAATATCTTGGGGAATAAAGATTACTAGTAATCACTAATTGAGGTAAATTTAAGTATGATTAAAAATTACCATTGTAAATATCATGAAAGAAAAAAAAAGGATTATTGTATCCACTAATTAATTGAGAGGTGAATTTAAATATTATTGAAAATTTACCATTGTGAACACCATGGAAAATAAAAAATATTAGAAACCAATTAAATATTGGTATTGTATTTTAAACACTACAAAAAAAAATTAAAAAAATTAAACTAAAATAGTATAATAAAATATTATAACATAGGTAAAGATTATAATCAGCCATATGAAACCAAAAATGTAATTATAATAGTGGATATTTTTTAGTTGGTAAAATAATTATGAACATTATTAATACCCAAGAATAATTTGCACAATTATTAAAAAAATAATAAAAATAATAATAATAAACTTAGTAACTGTTATTAAGGTTTAGATATGATTAAATTATTGTTAACGTGAGTATGGTTAATTAATAACACTACTATTAAGATTGTACCATAATATTATTATTATATTATTATTATGCACATCTAAGCATGGAGTAAAGAGAAACATGATTTTATTGGGAGAGCTAATCAAATTATGGTAATAGTTCTAACGTCTAAATTATACTGGTCAATACCGCAATATTATGATATGTTATCATTACCAATGTTAGAAACATCGATATAATATTAATTTATTATTGATTACTATTGAGTAATAAAATTACTATATCAAGACTTATGCATAAATAAATATAGAAAAAAAAATTGTTAGGTTTTTCTTGCAAAAATTCTAGGCATGACAATTTTGCATTGATAGTAACTACTATTTCTAGGACATAGCTGATGAAGGTATTTAAGCTTTAAGCGAATTCACCACCAACAATTCATCGTTGGAAAATTCATCCCCAATAATTCACAGTGGGAAAATTCACTACCATGACAAATTCACCTCATGGAAAATTCATTGTCAATAATTCACTATAGGAAAATTCACTACCATCACAAATTCACCTCATGAAAATTCACCGCCATGAATTACTGGTGGTGAATTTTCCATGAGGTGAATTTGTCATGGAGGTGAGTTTTTTGGTGGTGAATTTTCCTAGAGCCATGTATTTAAGTGAAGTAAATAAACAATTTGTCATTTAAGTTATTGTTGTGCAATGATAGTGACTATTATTGTATTGGTTGATATGCATTAGAATAACTTAAATTGTATATGCAGAATTAATCTTGTATATTTTTAAAGACTAGCAGGTTCCAAACATTAAATTTATGCCAATTCACTTACAACTATATATTCAAGTTCATGTGTCATTCACTTTTATAGGGGAAAAAATTAAGATTTAAAATATAAATCTAAAATAGAGTAGAATACCAATAATTTGTAGATTATAAAATAGTTATTTGATCAAACTCTAAAATTTGAGGGAAAGAAATAAGCTTACAAGGACATGGATGGTATGGGCCTCTTAAGAAATGCACATAGTATATGATATAACTTGGAGAATATCACTAAAAAATTACATAAATTGAAATTCATACACTATATTAATTACATTTTCACTAGATTAACTAACTCACAACGAGTTATCCTGGCACCACTTTCTGTGTCGGTCCTCATTGAAAGTCACTCCCCTAAGACAACTTGTGGAACAATTCCACTAACCAAGGAAACTAGTGCATACTACAAATATACAACAACCCCACTCAAGACATTAGGGAAACACTTCCCCATTCGTTGGAAACCGGGTAATCTACTGAAAATGATAAACACACTAACCAAGGGTAACAAAAAGGGTTGGCATAAAATAATTCACAACCCCCAAATCTATAACACAACTGGAAGATTTATAACACCTCTAATCCAATTCTCCAAAAAGTGAACAAAGGAAATTACATGCAAAGACAATAATATAGGAAATAAACTACTTTTTGGATATATTAAATCCAATTTCCTGCCCTTCAGTGTTTTACAGAAAAGAAATTTTCCAAGTAAATAAATTAAAATAAAATAAGACTAAAGCTCTTAACAACCAGAGAAGGAAATTCTAAATTCTCTGTAACTTCAATTTCCTTGATTAATTTTAAAAGAATAATAATTTTACTGAGATACCAAATCAACCAAATCTTCTATTTGTGTATATTATGCATGCACCAATTTAAAACAATATATTTAAAATCATTAATTATATATTTAAATATATATAAATTGAGTATGTACATAATCATATATATATATATAATTATATATATGTCAATATATCCATTAAATATATAATAAAATATATTACAAAGAAAATACATTATTTTAAAAAAACCATAATAAATAAATATTGCATAATATATATTATATATTAAAATCTTATATCATAAAAACTGAATCGCAATTTATAATAACATAAGGTGGACTAAATCCGCATTAAAGCTTGCAGAAGGTCAAATCTTGGCAGCGCCGACATTAACATTTGGGGCGCCGACTACAACCACAACCAATTCCCATGGATTGGGGTGCCGGTTGGTTTCACCGTCAACTCCCCCTTCCATGGGGGATGACTAGGTAGCCGTTGGCCCCCAATATAATATAACTTCATAAAAATAAATGAATTTCCCCTCTGTGATTTTGGTTTCATAGTTTCATCATATGGATGGCTACAAGAATATTTAACACACATTTCAATAACTAGTGCTTTATATATAAATATATATACTTGGTATATATATATATATGTAGGTATATATATGTGCACATATATGTATATATAATTTATATATAAAAAAAAATTAAACAACAATTTTAATTGGGGAAATTATTTTCAAAAGGGCATCTAATGGAAATTTTTATAAAAACATCTGGAAAGTCAATTTATAGAGAAAACTCTACATACGAATTTCTCAAACAAATCATAGAGGAATCTCTTAACTTTGCCCAGACAAAGAATCTTAAGAAAAAGAACAACAAAATTCTAACAAATAAATTTACAAGAAATTTCCCGAGAAGCTTTCAACAAAATTCTAACAGATAAATTTACAAGAGATTTCTTGAGAAGCTTTCATCCTCCAGGAAAATTTTCTACAGAAGACTAAATTTCTTTCCAATTCCCAGACCTCTAATATTTTCCTTTCTGGGTTCTTCATTGTATACAATAATTTTAGTTTACAATTTACAATAGTTTTCACAGGGAATTTCATCTCTACATAGGATTTTATTCTATAGAGGATTTTATTTTCACAAAGAATATCATATACGACATTTACAATTTTTTGACAACACTCAAAGCTTTTAAAACTTAAACAAACAATCTTTTCCAGAGAATAATCTAAACTAAGAAGTTTTTCCAATATAAGCTAACAAAAAATAAAAGAGGAACCTGAAATGCAAGGCCTATGAATTTGTGGAAATATGTGAAGTGTCGTAAAATAAAAGAGGAACCTGAAATGCAAGGCCTATGATTTTGTGGAAATATGTGAAGTGTCATAGTACCTCCTCCAAAAATCCAAGTATTTTTTTCCCAGATAAATGAGAGCTTCCTTGAGAACAATAAAAAATTCCCAACACAAAAACTTTTTCCAAGAGTAAATTTTCAAAAATTTCAAGAACACAAAACTTTTCCCAAGAGTAAATCTTCAAAAATTTCCAAAACACATGCAATCAAAAAAGACTTCTTTTTTTCAATCTTTTTCCCCAACACCAAATATCCTCTATGCTTCTTCCATGAAGAATCTTCTCACTTCTTCCCATTACAACCACAAATTTTTCCTTGGGAATAAATTTTCCAACACATGTTGAAAACCCAAAATATTTTTTGAAAACAAATTGCACAAAATCTTCGAGATATTTTAATAATTAAGAACATTTAATAATTCTAAAATATTTAACATTTCTAATTTAACTTAATTAAACTAATTTAATTTTAATTAATAAATAATATAATCCTAAGATTAAACTATTTACCAATCAAATTAAATTAATTAATTAACATCTTCTAACATTAAAACTAGATTAATTTAATAATCATCTTAAATAATTAAATCCATTAAATTACCTTTTTACAAAAATTGCAACACAATAATCCAAGGAAAAATTAAAGAAGTTTTAAGAAACAAAACCGACTAGACTTGACGACACACTGAGACTAGGATAAAGGCTTGACATAGGAATCCTAGCTACTATCTCCCAATCAACATTACCGTTGGGAAATGGACACACTCAAACCTATGAAACCAAGTGGAGTCGATGTCCTATACCTGTAAACAAGATATATATAGAACATGCATATATACATCATAACATAACACACTGTGAAGAGAGAATCACGAAATTGCAGGGCACTCACAAGCGAGTGATGCAATTCCACCCTCTTCACCAATACACTTATCACAAAACTGATAATTCTAACATATATAATCTACTCATGTGCATATAACAATATTATTCCAAATAACCATTATGCTAATCAAAGGCATGTCAAAATTATAACATCAAAATATAGTAACATCACATCATAGCATAAAATACACATCGCTCTATAAATAGCAATCAAATAATAAACAAGCATCACAGTATATCAAAATCTAAGTGCAACCAGAAAATAAAGCAAAACAAGGTAGGACACTTTTTGATACAAAGAGAAAAATGGAGGGGTGCTACATCCTCCCCCCTAGGGTCTGGCTTACTCCTGGAAGCTTGAAAACAAATAGGGATATAACTCCCTCATCCTAACTGCATCTTCCCAGGTAGCAGAAGTACCATCCCTAGGATCCTAGTGGATCCTCACTTGATCAATATCTCACCCCTAAAGGGTGAGTGTTCTACACTCCGTGATGGCCACAGGCTCCAAAGCTAGTTTCTTGTTCTCTACCTGTAAATCATTCTAATCAAAGATATGAGAAATGTCTGGATGATAAGGTCTAGAACTAAAACATGAAACACGTCATGAATACATGAGAGACTGGGCGAAAAAGAAAGATGACAAGCAATTGGTCCAATCTTCTCGAGAATCTTGAATGGTCTGACAAAGTGAGGTGTGAGCTTAGAGCCCTTTCCATAACGGATTGGACTCTTTCACGAAAACACTCACAAAAAGACTCTGTCTCCTACATAAAACTCTCAATCCACCTTATGCACATATGCATACTTATTTTTCCTATCCTGATCTGCCACCAAATGCTCTCTGATTCAAACAACCTACTACTCCATATCCTGTAGCATCTCAGGACCTAAAATTACTTTATCCTCCAATCGATCCCAACTCAAGGGAGTATGACATGGTTTCCCATACAATGCCTAGAAAGGAGGCATATCGATAAAACTCTAAAAAATATTGTTGTAAGCAAACTCTATGATAGAGATAATCCACCCATCGTGTCTATTGGTCCATCACATACATGTAAAACATGTCCTTGAGGATTTGATTGACCCTTTGGGTATATACATCTATCTTTGGGTGATAAGATAAAATAAAGGTCAACTGTGTCCCTATAGCATGCTGTAATGATGTGCAAAGAGTTGAGGTAAACACTAGATCATTGTCAAAAATAATCCGACAAGGAATGTCATGCAACCTAACTATATCCTCCATAAAGTTTTTGGCTACAGATGATGCATTATAGGACGAGTGTATAGGTCAGAAGTGTGCTACCTTCATCAACCTATCAACTATCACCATAAGGGCATCATGTCATCTTGAAGAGTTGGGTAAACCAAAAATGAAATCCAATGAGATCATGTCCCACTTCCACTCTAGCACTAAGTGTAGCTGCAAAAGCCCTGCTGGATGCTAGTGTTCAGACTTCACCTGCTAACACTCTAGACATCTTGACACATAATTAGCGATATCACGCTTCATCCCTACCCAAAAATACAAATGTCACAAATTTGTATGCATCTTCTTCACCCTTGGATGGGCTAAATAAGGTGCCCGATGTGCCTCTGTCATGACTAAGGTGCGAAGATCACCTGAATATGGAATGTATATGCGTCCCGTATGTCTTAATAACCCATTTGAATCAAGAGAGTATCTTGAGTATCTTCCCTCGAGAGGTATGCCTACCTCTATCTCTATCCTAACCTTCTGATACCAACTGTCCAAAGGAAGTGCAAAAAGGATCCGAATCCTCAAGTCCACAACAAGAGTCAACTCAAAAAACTCATGTTTCCATCTACTAAGTGAATTAGCAACAATATTCTCCTTTCCCTGGATATACTTCACTTTGAAGTCATATTCATAGAGAAACTCCATCCAACGCCTCTGCTTAGCATTAAGGTTAGGCCAGGTGTGAAGATATACTGAAGAATCCTATGATCAATTTTGTAGCTCAAACTTGTGCCCTAGAAGGAAATGCCTCCATCTCGTCAAAGCATGAACCAATGCTGCCAACTCATGATCCTTGAGCTTCTACGACTCATATGCAGTGACTCGACCCTCCTGCATCAAAATTGCCCCTAATCCCTCCAAGTATGTGCCTATACAGACTAAAAAATCCCAAGTAGGATCAAGTATTGAGAGTATCGGTGCACTGGTCAATCTCTCCTTAAGGGTCTGAAATGTTGTCTCACACTACTTTGACCAAACAAACCTTTTCCCTTTCATCTGAAGAGAGGTGATAGGATGCCCTATCCTTGAGAATCCTTGCACAAATCTCCTATAGTAACCTGCTAGCCCCATAACATTACATATCTCAGCCACATTTGTGGGCACAGGCCAATACAAGATCACTTGGATCTTTGCAAGATCCACTAAAATACCTTCCCTTGAGATCGCATGACCAAGGTACTTGACCTCAATCTTAAATAATTCGCATTTAGATAGGTTGGCATACAACTGGTTATTTCGTAAACACTACAACACCTACCTCAAATGTTCCTCATGTTCCTCCACTATCTTGGAGTATATCAATATATCATCTAGGAACACAAGGACGAATATTTCCAGATACATGCGGAAGACCCCATTCATCAAACTCATGAAAATAGAGGGCGCATTTGTTAACCCAAATGGTACCACAGTGAACTCGTAGTGACCATATTATGTACGAAACACCATCTTATGGATGTCTAAATCGAAGATGTGATGCTGATGGTATCTTGACTTAAGATCAATCTTCGAAAAGATCATAGCACCCTTGATCTGATCGAATAAACTTCATCAATCCTAGGTAAGGGATAATAATTCTTGATAGTTACTTTGTTCAACTGCTGGTAATCAATGCACAACCAAAGTGAACCATCCTTCTTCTTCATGAAGATCACTGGTGCTCCCCATGGAGAAACACTAGGGCGTATGAAGCCCTTTGCTAACAACTCCTCAAGCTACAAGTGAATCTCTTTAAGCTCCTGAGTGGTCATGCGGTATGAAGCTCGTGAAATGGGCTCAAATCCATGTACAAGATTGATCTTAAAGTCTATGTCACACTAAGGTGGAATTCTTGGAATCTCGTCTAGAAAAAAATCAGAATACTCCTAAAGAATAGGGTGACTATCGAGAGAGAATTTCTCCTCTCCATCTCCTAAGTCCAATTCATCCACTATAACAACAAATAACTAGCATCCCTGATGTATACACCTTCTCAGTTGCATAGCTGAGATAATCCTCAAAGAAATAGGCCTCTAAACCCCTACTATCTCAACCTCTCTACGTGATGCATCAACGCATCGAATCAACTTACATTGATAATAAATGATAGCTCTATGTGCCTCAAGCTAGTCCATCCCTATGACAACATCATATGGCCCCAATGGTATAATCCGGTCTACTATAATATGGAGAGGTCCAATCTCCAATCTACAATCTAGTATTAGGGACTGTGATGCAAATTTCACACTCGAGGCTAACTCGACTTGCCACCTATCAACCTGCTTTACTACCCCCAGTCTACATTGTACCATGACAGAAGAAGAAATAAAAGAATCTGATGCTCTAGAATCAAACAATATAGTAACTCGATTACCCAACAACATACCATAAGTCTCAATAATGGTGCCCTGATGCTCTACCTGATAGTTATCAACCATTGCAAAAACTTGATGCCCTCTGCCTACATCACCAACTATCATCTTAGACACTGCTGGCCTTTGTGTATACCTTGATGTGCCCTTCTTAGGACACATTCTAGCTATATGACCCTTTTGGCCACAAGCGTAACACCCAGTTCCCTTGCCAAAGCACCTATCTCCAAGTGGTGCACTAGACTATTATGCACTACCCCTAAAGGTGGATTAGGTGCTCTATGTTGGTTGCTCAAAGTTGTGGAATTTAATATGCCTCCAGTTCCCTTCCCCCTATCTCTACTGGAAACTCTTACATTTCCCTTGTGTACTGTACTGCTACCCACTTTGAGAAGGAACCTGCTAAGTCCTAGGTGGTACAGCTCCCTAAGCTTGACCCCCACAAGCACTATGCCCTACAACTGATCCACTACCAATATGAACTCCTATGTGGCCTGCCAATGCCATGGCTAAGTTCTCCTCAACTATCCTCACCTTCTCCACTACCATCTCCATTGTTTGGGTTTGAAAACCTGCACACCTCCACTGACTCGGGTGTTTAAGCCCCTGACAAAATGATGGATGAGCATGCCCTCGTCATCTCCAATGCCTGTAAACTGCATGAGCTCATAAAAATGATGCTCGTAATTCTCTACAGACATCTCCAACTGGTGCAAGGCATGAAACTCATCACCTTGGCACTGATGCCAATGATATGAAAGAAAACGGGCTCTAAACCTCTCTAGAAATATGTCCCATGACACAAAATTAATATTGATCCAGAGCTTCTACTCTTCTAGCCTCTACCAAGTAGAGGCAAATCCTCTCAAATGCATAATCGCACATTGAGCTTTGGTATTGCTACCATAGAGGTGCATCACAAAGCATCGGTTCAGGTCAATCAATCAAGTCTCTGCCTCAAGACCATTGCCAGATCTGGAAAAGGTAGGTGGACATGCTCTAAGAAAATTCTTCATATGTGTAGCTGCAACTGCCTTAGACTGAACTAGTACTTCCCTCTCTCCAATATTACCCTGATCATTACCCTGTCTTGGCCCAAGGCAAGCCAGTACCTCCTCTAATATCCTGTGCAATTGTGCGCTCTCGATCCTTGGAGGATCCTGATGCTGATCTCCGCCCCTTGGGGAATTCTAAGATGCCTAATGCTCCTTACGATCCGAATGATGTGGAACACGAGGAGGGGAATCATGCTGACTCCCTCCATGACTGCCTACACAAACACGACCTTGACCTCTACCTCGTCTGCGTCTGGGAGGCATGATCCTACATAGACACACCAAGGTATTAGATACAGTACACATTTAAAACCTATGCAACTAAAGCTTAATGGGTTCATCATAATCCCAAAGCACCCAATGTTTAAACCTGGGCTCTAATACCATGTGTAATGCCCAATCCCCTACTATATTAATTACATTTTCACTAGATTAACTAGCTCACAATGAGTTATCCTGGCACCACTTAGTGTGTTGACCCTCATTGAAAGCCACTCCCCTAAGACAACTTGTGGAACAATTCCACTACCCAAGGCAACTAGTGCATACTACAAATATACAACAACCCCACTCAAGACATTAGGGCAACACTTCCCCATTCGTGGGAACTAGGTAATCTACTAAAAATGACAAATGCACTAACCAAGGGTAACAAAAAGGGCTGACATAAAATAATTCACAACCCCCAAATCTATAACACAACTGGAAGACTTATAACACCTCTAATCCAATTCTTCAAAAAGTGAATAGAGGAAATTACATGCAAAGACAATATTACAAGAAATAAACTACTTTTCAGATCTATTAAATCCAATTTCCCCCCCTTCAGTGTTTTACAAAAAATAAATTTCCCAAGTAAATAAATTAAATTAAAATAAGATTAAAGCCCTTAACAACCAGACAAGAAAATTCTAACTTCTTTGTAACTTCAATTTCCTTGGTTACTTTTAAAAGAATAATAATTTTACTGAGATACTAAATCAACCAAATCTTTTATTTGTGCATATTATACAGGCACCAATTTAAAATCATATATTTAAATATATATAAATTGAGTATATACATAATCATATATATAATTATATATATGTCAATATATATACATTAAATATATAATAAAATATATTACAAAGAAAATACATTATTTAAAAAAACCCATAATAAATAAATATATACATATATATTAAATATAATATATATAATATATATACATAATATATATAATATATATACATATATATTAAATATAATATATACATAATATATATAATATATATTAAAATATTATATCATAAAAATTGAATCGTAATTTATAATAACATAAGGTAGACGAAATTCTTGTTGAATCTCGTGGAAGGTCAAATCTTGGTAGCGACGACATTAACATTTGGGGCACTAACTGCATGCACAATCGGTTCCCATGGATTGGGGTGTCGACTGGTTTTGCTGCTGGCTCCCCTTCCATGGGGGACAACTGGGTAGCTGTTAGCCCCCAATACAATATAACTTCATTAAAATAAATGAATTTCCACTTTGTGATTTTGGTTTCACAGTTTCGTTGTACGAATGGCTACAAGAATATTTGGCATACATTTCAATAACCAGTGCTTTATAAATAAATATATATACTTTGTATACATATATTTGTAGGTATTGTAGACATGGAAAATTGACCAACACACTTGATTCTGATTACTAACATCGTTTCATCCTGACTCATACTCTCAACTTATCATCACCTTTCATCCCTTAATTAAATAAATCACTATTTATTTAATTAGGTCTTTCTCCTCTGCTGATTAAATTAATCAATTTAATTTAATTAATCCTCTATCTCTCTTCATTTAAATAATTCATTTTATTTAAATTAAGTCTCTAAAGTCTTTTTATTAAATTGAATAAATTAAACCTTATTTGATTTAATCTAACATTATCCCTTTTAGTTAAATAATTAATTTTTTTTAATTTAATTAAACCATTCCTCTCAATTTGATTTTAATCAATGCATAAATTTAAGTCTAAATTGTCACATATCTTAATTCCTCATTACATTAATTAATCTTTGATTAAATTAATTTTAAATCATGTCCCATCCTCTATCTTTTACAACTTGCACATGAAAATTGATTTTATTCATTTATTAAATCTCTATTTTCTCTCAACATGGCATAAAAGGAGAATATTCCCTTAAATTTGAATTCAAATCCAAATGGACTTAGTCCTTGCAACAAGGCATTTATTTCACCTTACAAGTCCTTTTGCCTTGAGCCAAGTGGCCATAACTCCATTTTCTTCTCTCTCCAACAAGTCATGTCACTAATTTGAAATTCCACCTAATATCATTTATTGTCACTTTGATCAAAATGTGCACAACCTTCATCCATTCACATCTTGACAAGTGACACTTGGCCATTGGATGTTGAATGATCCCACATTGCTCAAATATTTTTCATTCTTCCAATTTGAAATCTATAAATGAGAGACTCTTCATCTCATTCATCATCCACAATTTGAATGCAAAGTTATTATCTTCAATTGAGAGCAATTCTATTATCTTCTTGAGCATTTTCCATCACCATAGCTAGGTTATTGCAGATTTTAGCAAGGAGTCACATTGTTCTTCACCATCAAGTGGATCGACCATCATAAAGCTTACAAAGGAGTTGGGAAAGGGCCAATTTATACACACAATTGACACCAATTCCCCCATGGGATCAAGAGTTTGCATCTTATAATAGGATTTCATTACTTTCTTTGTTCATTTGTTCATTTCCTTTTCTATTTGAGAATTGCAAATGGATTTCATGGGGAATCCTTGTTTTAACTTGTATTTCAATCTAATTATGTGTTTGTTTCTCATGTTTGTGTAGGTATAGGATTGGGGTTCACATTTTGGCGTTAGGAGGAGGGCTTGATCAAAGATTTCAACAGATTTGTTTCGAAAAATCTATGGTTTTTTGTTAACTTTTGTGTCTATGGGAAACTGCACCACTATCAGTCTAGCGACGCCATACAGTGACACTAGATTTTTAGTGGTGCTATATTGCACCACTCCAAACTCCACTGCCAGAGTCTTCTTGCTGATAAAATTTAAATTTCCAATCTGAACCGTGGGTTCTTAAATTCCAAACTACGCCTTTGGGCCAAATAACACCGCCATTACGCTCTTTGTCTTGTTGCAGAGCGCTACTCTCAGTAACTAGCGGTGTGCACCGCTGGAGTTTATAAACTCTGCCACATTTGCTCACTATGCTACTGGGTGACAGTAAAAAGTTCAATTTTTTTTTTTTCACATGTGCTTTTTTGTTTTCAGCTTTTTGAGCTATTAACCTATTTGTTGTCACTGTATCTTCTAGTTTTAATCATTTTGCAGGTTAGGGCAAGGAGGAAAGAAAAGTGGAAGGTTACATTATGACATCATTATCATCTTATACCAAGTCTTTTTAAACACTTTAGTGTTGTTTAACACTCTTAGAGAATTCTCAATCTCTCTTAAAAAACTTGTTATTTTCATACTTTAGAGAACACTAAATTTCCTTTTGGGCTATAAAAAGAACAATACAATTTTTCTTTCAAATTTTACAAACAAAGGTTTTAAAAAGAACTTTAGAACAACTTACTAGATTTGGTTTAAGGATTAACAATTGAACAACGCAAATACCACATTTGATTTGGTTCTATAAAAAGAATTCACTTTTGCTTTGTCAACTTAAAATGAACAAATGTTATTTTTGTTTTGTAATTGCTTACTCAAAGTAATACCATTGAAAAAACGTTTGTGCTTCTCTTGTGCCTCACAGTGATCTTGAGAAACAAAAGACCTTTTGGTGATCCTAAGTTGAGTAAATTAATTACTTCCACATTTCATTTCAGGATTGAAATTGAACAAAACATCTTGCAAGTGTGAGTGGAACATGTTGCGTGTGTTCTCCCTTTGTTTCTAAACTAAGGTTGATCAAACTACGAATATGTTTGCTTGCTTTTTTTTTATCTTAGAGCACCTACCTTGTGAGAAAAAATACTTATTGTGCCTGTTGCACACACACCCCGTTTGGAATGGGGACTCTCTCTTCCCTTTTTTGCTTGTCGGGTCCCTTTTTGCTTCACCTCGTTTTGCATGTCCATTTTGCACCCTAAAGGTCAGCTCACCCTCCAAATCCATATTTTGAGTCTGAGCAAATTCGGCTCCTTTTTGAAAATGTTAAATTTTTGGCCTTTCCGGGTTTCCCATTTTGGGTTTTCCCTCCTGGGTTTCCCTTCTCGGAATTCTATTCTAGATCGGCTATTGCAGACAACCTCGGTTGAGTGTCTTCCTGACCTGCCGGGTCCAGCTTGCCAGGTTTCCCTTCCCAGAATTCTATCAGTGGAATTCTATTTTCAAGCGGCAGTGGCCAAGTGTCTTCTCGATTGCCGAACCCCAGTCCTCTCACCGCCACTCGTGAATTCAAACTCACCAAACTCTCTGGCCGCTGTATGAAACATTAAATTGCTGTATTAATGGAAATTTTTGCAATTTAATAGGATTTTCCAACTATCATTTTCACGCAACTGAGTGATAGAAACTTGGAGAGCTTCCTGGCATCCGACATTCTCCACCCCCGTGTTTGAGCTCTTAATCTGCCATTTTCGAGCATTCTGCAACATCCTTCTTCGGGATTTTGAGGTACATCTGCCATCCACGTGCCTTGTCCTCCTTTTTGTTGAAATTTTGGGTTATGATTAAGTAAAAATGTAAAATGGGGTTAAAATATGGTAGATGAGTACTCCCACTAAAAAACCCACCTTTTAAAATCCGGGAAAACTACATAAAATCATCAGAATTTAATGCCAGAGTTTAACCCCGCCGCTGCTATTCTTCCGAACAGTCACTGGCACCTTCTGGGTTTGAACTTTCCCATGGTTGTCCACTCAAAACACAAAACTTAAAGTTCAAAATTGACAGCGGCCAAGCTCGCCCTAGACTCTGGCCTCCGGATTTCCCTTCGCGGGTTTTTGGTATGCCTCTGTCATTTAAAATGGCCTTCCTCGAGCATCTTTCTAACCCTCGGATCCTGGGCTATCGAAGCTTGGTTCAAATTTGCAAAAAATTGAAAATCGGCCAAGGAACAAATTGTCCCTGGGATCTGATCCTCGGAGTTCCGTTCCTGGAATTCCATGCTAACTTCATCATTCTGATGGCCTGTCTTGAGAATCCTTCCGGACCTTGAACCCCAAGGGCATAGGTTTCATTCAAATTCTCAAGGAAAACCAATGTCCAAACTCAATCCGAACCCAAATATCTGGAATTCCACCTCCAGAATTTCATGTCACTTTCGTCGTTCCAAATGGCTGTTCCAGAGTGACTTTCTGACTCCCGGACCTCGGCCCGCTTTTTGCCTAGCAAGAAATCTACATAGAGAAATAAAGTCCAAAATCAATCTGGACCCCAATCTCTAGAATTCTGCCTCTGGGATTTCATTCTGGCATCACCGTCCCAAACGACGAATTCAAAACGACTTTCTGACCTCCGGGTCTCGACCCGTTGTTCACCACCTAGTTTTCCCAACTCCTAAAATTGTCTCTGAGAATTGACTTCCGGAATTCCCCTCCTAGATCGTCGCCTACATTCCACCGTCCTAGACGGTTGACCCATTACTGCTTCCTGATGACAGTAGTATGAGCCCCAAAATTCGGTGGCCGGAGTTCTGTCTTCCCTGCACCATTTTTGGCAGCCTTCATGCAGCTGATACTTGAGCACCTAAATGAAGGCTCAAATGACCTCCAAATCCAAAATGGACTTCGACGCACTTGCTAAAAATAGGTCTTCCTTCACGCCAACCCTCAATTGAGCAAATCTAACATAAGGAAACACCTTTGGGAGTCCCATGCCTCGTTTGCCCTTCCAAATGACATTCTGCCAAGGGAATTTTAGCCTTGGGAACCTAGACTACCTGTTTTGCCTCCCTATGATGTTGTATCAGATGATAGGCATTTATCAAGTATGAACGACAATTACAGAGCTAACTTTGATATGCATGGAGTTGTCCGAGGCCGTTTTCCCATATTTAAAGTTACTGATTCATGTCCCTTTGTTGAGGATTTATGGAATCCAACATAGGAACTTCCGATGCCTCCAAGGAAAAGGGGAAAGGAACAACCAAGGCACCCTGAGGCAAGGAGTACAAGGATCAAATGAAATGTAAGTTTCAAGGGGTGCCCTTATAGTCCCAGATCACTACTCTTTGGAGAGATATAATAGATACCAATATCAGTCAGGTCGATATTGATGAGTTCACACAAAGGGTCAGGGTGAATCCCAAAATAGAAAATGAAAGATTGATAAGGAGTAGTGGACTTGCCAAAGCTATAGGCTTCCCACAAACCTTGGTGGCCCCAGAATTGGTAATAGCATGCATAGAGGCATATCAGCTTGAGACTAGAACTATAGTGGACCAAGATGGGAATATCCTTACTGATATGTCTCCATCAGGTATAACGACAACTTTCCACATCCCTTCCTTTAAGAGCATGGAGATGCCCACCATGGAAGAATGCAAGGAGTGATGGGAGCAAGATCCGTTGAAATGCAAGAAATTAATCAATCAGTATTGGTTGAAGGACAAGCGGGGTAGTGCCAGCAAGCTCCCTCATGAGCTTTTTTGCAGTGATTTATTCAAGGATTACCATGACCTCGTGACTTTACTAAGCCGAGTAATGGGTCTTCCTACTGTGACCTTCTTCCAGGAGTGGATGTCTTACTTTGTGGACAAAATTCTCCGTGGTGATGGCACTGCCTTTTATTAGGGGGAGATAATCAGTGATTGCTTCCATGAACAATTTACAAGTGTGGAGAAGATCTCCAAGTTCTTCATGATATCCTACTTTGTGTACTCCCTCGCCGATCAATGACACTATCATGGATTAACTGCAGTACCCAGTGAGGCATCGGGAGCAGAGCTCAAACCTTATGATAAGTACCCTCAACTGTAGTATTGAAATTTCAAGAGGGATTATTGTAGGGTGAATGATGCATTCATCACCTACATTATTCGGTCTCTAGGAGGTGACTTTCAGAGAAGAGTTTCCCATAGCACCAGGGCCCTCCTTAGGAAATACACCATCCTATACATACAATTTCTAAAGTTCACCTACATCCATGCCCCGGGATTCACGAAAAGACCAAACAAGCTGCCCTAGTACCCCAATGACCGGATTATACTATTGGAGCTGACTTGGCAGCTATGGCACATTCATAATATCCTGAGAAGCAAACATCTGGCGGGTACACCTTACCCCATTGGGCTCGGCCAAGGAATGTACAAGATTCATACCTCCTAGTGTGTGGGATACTTAGAAAGTGAGTTGGCCGAATACCACTTCCGACAATATACAGCTCGACCCCAAATTGACCCGTATGGTCATATCAGAAAGGCATTGGGAAGGGAGTATGCCCACCTCTACAATGTTGAGGATTTTTGGGCTAATTGTAGAAATGATCTTGAAGTGTGGCTGGAACACTACATGCACATGAATACCCTCTACATGCGGAGAATAAACTTGTGCCTAGTTCCTGATAAGCTTGAGAAAGATGAGAGCACGGTGATTGATCCAGGATATGATGCCACCGCCAATTAGCCACTGCCTATGATTGATTGGAATGAGTGAGAGGTTGACGACCTCGACATACTCACCAAACCCTTCAAGATCCAAAGAAAGGCATGGATCGACCAACAGGTAGCTTGATTGAAGCAACATGGAGTTTCCTTAACATTTAAGGGACTCAAAAGTGAACCGAGTGGCTCTAATGATGGGATGGCCACTGGTACAATTAGGGAAACATCCAAAACCCCACCATCAGTCAAAACCAAAAAGAGAAAAGAAGCTAGTGAGCAGTTGCCCAAGCCGAAGGTTTATGCCTGAAAGGCATCAGAGGATGAGCCGCCAAAGAAACAAAGGAAAATGATTAGAGGTGTGAAGATGTCTGTGAAACCCAAAGGTCTGCTCCATGGGATTAGGGGAGAAGGATCTGACCCATCAAAGTCTTCATCTGATGCAATTGCTGCTGTTGTTCCCACCACCCCACATAGTTCACTTGCAATTTCCGCTTCGCCCCCGCCTACGGTGGACATCTCTATCCACCTTGCTTCCACCTCTCCAATCATGCAGGTCATACCAGTGGATTCGTCCTCTCCCACAACCTCGCCAGTCTCTTCTTCCTCTATGTCTCCTTCCCTTCCATCTGTTTTTCCTGCTATGATGCCTGTCCTTAGCCTCCTAGAATCCTTTGTAAAGTACATGTAAAACATGTCATCCAAGCTTTCAGAGATGCTTACTAGTCCAATGTAGCAAGGTGCAATAGCTCAAGCTATGGCCAACACTCTAGATCTACCTCCCCCTATCGAACCACCGAGAATGGAGGCGACAATGCAGATATCAGATGAGCTTGAGCGACAACAGCTAGAGGTTGCAAAGAGGCCAGAAGATGAAGAATTTGAATACCATGAGCACCCTTTGTTCGAATGCCAGGAGATCGATGAGGTGGCCTATGAATCTTCTAGTGAGGGTAGCGAGGAGATTGACACTGAGTTAGTCTAAGAAACCCATGATCCTGAGCTTGAGGCCGAATGGAGCAAGCAGCTTAAGAAAATCAAGGATAAGGAAGCCGAGGATCGGTTTATGGTGGATGAAGAAGTTACTGCTACGGAGACTAAAGGTAGCAGGTCTCCAATTGGAGGGCATGCCAAACCCTAGAACATGATGAGGAAGCATCCTTCCATGAAGATGAGAAAGAAGATAAACTCGAGGAACATGAACACAGACAAAATGAAGAAGAAAAGGATGTTGAAAGGAACGATCCCTCAAATGAGCAATTGTGCACCAAGTCTCCCACTAAGTTTATAACACTCGAACATGAATTCGATGAGGAGAAGGAGGATGTAGGAACTGAGAAGGGGGCCCTTGTTGTCAGAGCCACTGAACTCAGGATAGAGGAAAACAAGAATCAAGGTGAATCACCCAAGGAAAAGCCTCAAATGCCCGATTGGTTGGAGAAATAGTTGAAGAAAAAGACTCCCACCTTAAAGGATCCTAAGGGAAGGCTGGAAGCCATACTGGCTAGAGCACAAATAAGCACCAAAAAGGAGAAGAGGCCAAAGATCAGGTCGAAGGTAACTATGGATGCCTCCGGGTCTAGGGAAGTACAAATAGCAACACCGGTGGTTGGAGAACAAGGAATAACTTATAACATCTCCACCATCGACTTGGGGATGGCCATGAGGGAGAAAAAGGTCGACCACCTAAAGGAATTGGTCGCCACAGTGGTAAACCTTATCCAATAGGATAAGGTTTCGAAGGAGGAGCTCAAGGCACAAGTGGCTGATCTAATGACCTATATTCAACAATGGTCATCCTCGAATGAGCATCCCACTATATCATCAGCCCCACCTCAATTGTTATCTCAAGAGCAAATCAAGAAATTGGAAAAGAGAAGGAACTTGGATAATACTACGGAAAAATGGTTTCGACAGGTCTTAGAAATAAGAAACAAATGTATCAACTTGGTTGTCCGGATAATAAATAGGTTCTTGGAAGTACAGAGGACTCTTGAGGGTACCAGGCAAGTCTGCGAAGGGTTCCTAAGGAAGTACAAAGCAACCTACCCAAAAATTGAGGCCATACTCGCATTGCCAAGTGAGGTTTGGGAAAAGGACCTGGCCCGCAAGGATGATGACCACTGGTTAGTGGATGTATGGAAGTGGGACATTGACCATCGAAGGGGAAAGTTGGAGCATATTCTGGAATGGGTAATTCTGGATATCGAATGGGCCAAGGAGGCTAGAGATGATTGCGCTTGGTATCTCTAGCTAATGACGGGATACAAGCTGCCCGCTGGTGAAATTAATTCAGAGAGTGTAAAGCCACACTTTTTAAGGAGCATGGAGGATGGGATGGTGGCTGAAATCACCACAGATTTCATGAGTTTTGCTACCTGAGCCTTTTCCCAATCAAAAATTTTCAGAGATAATGCTGCCAAATATGATGACGACTAGAAGAAGCTCGTTAACAAATCTCAAGAATGGAGCTACTAGATTTTGCGGTCTGACATCATGGAGTTGGACAAGTTCTAGCCACTGATCTTGAGTTTCATGGAGTATGCCGCTTTGAAGAAGCGTGAAGGCAACCCTCTCATTGATGAAGAATTCCTCAAAGAGTAGCTATAGCAAAGGGAAAATAGCTAAAGGACAAAATTGCTACAGTGTTGTCACTAGATGACAAAATAGGGAAAAGACAAGAAATGTTTTTTAAATGAAATATATTTGGGGGTAGGTGAAACCTTAGTGTAAAGCGAATCTTGGCCACACAATAGAATCAAATCTTGATCACTTATTTTGCTTTTTGAAAACTATAAATAGGGCTCTCCTCCTCTCATTTTAAGAGAGTTGAGTTATTGTAAAGGCATGCTACAGAAATTATAATAGAAAATACAGTCATTTCTTGGTGTATTTTTGGGTTCTCCACATGTTTCATGATTCTCCTCCCCTTAATTAAAACTTTACTTCAAGTTGCTTTGCTGTTCTGGCTTCCTTTAGTTAGCTTTAGTGGGTTTAGTATGTTGTCTTTGGTTATGAAGCTTTCTATTGTGTGTATGCTTTCCTTGTCCATACTTTTGGTCATTTGTTGTTGGTAGGTGACTATGTAAAGTTAGCCTAGACTATAATTTCATAGCTGCTCATTAAACTTTGTCTTTCTCAAATTTACATGGAAAATGAATGATAAATATTTGCAATCCTTAGAAGATAGCATAAATTTCATGACATTGTGAGAATTCAAATTAAGTGAAATCCTATTTAAGAAAACTATCCATAGTAGGAACCTCCATGATCACTATTCATTGGTAATTGTAGGTCCAGGAACCATCCTTCTTCTCTCTCTCTTTTCCCTTTTTTTTAAGAAACAACATGTGCTAAGGTTCATTGCATATTGTAAAGCCAAATCTGATGAAATAATGAAGTCTGAAATTGTTGTCTGAACCTATAGCAAAAGCGCAGTAATTTCATATCCGAAGAACTCCATTCGTTGAACCAATTCTCCTACAACTTTAAACCACATAAGACTACCTTGTGATTCCAACAAATCACATAAATCAACTAAAATATTCCAAGCATTGTCAAGACCTGACATTTGAGAGACCTTGGGATAGTGTTCTGCAATTTGATTGTGGAAGATTGTCTTTCAAGAGAGGTGATGCACCTAAACATCGCATGTGTTGTGAAGTGCATAAAAAAACCATCAACAAAATTGGTGCTAGAAGGAGGGCAGACTGGTAAAGCTGGATTGAATTGGGTCATTCTCCCCTGAGAGATTTTATCGAGTCTTGAGATCTACACCAAACAAGGGGAGAGTTTCAGGAATTACAACCCCCTGTCTGAGCTAAAAGAGCTAAAAGTAGGGAACTATCTATCACCGATTCACCGGATCAACCCACTACTATTTCACCCCCATCCTCTTCATCTTCATTGGTAGTACCACCATGCACTCATATGATCCCTATAGCCTTCTGGGTTGCCACTCCATCTAGGCTGAGCACTGCCTTTTAGCCAAACACAGTCACCAGTCGTCCTGCTACCCTCTCAGTGGTTGTCGCCCCGTCACAGTTACAGACCAATTTGGCGTAGCCACCTCCACCGCTTTTTCCAATGGCGTGGCTAGGTAATAACCTGCTCCTCTCACCTTGAACCTCTATCATGATATGCCAAAGAATCCAAATAATTTCAGCACGAAGTTCAACTCTTGGGATCTACAAAGGACAACCGAGGAGCATGTCAAGATCTTCAAAATTTCCCTGAAGACTATGCAGATCATATATGAAGATGTGGCTTGCAAGCTCTTTCCCTACTCCTTGGGAGAAGAGGCCTTCTACTGGTATGCAAATTTTCTGGCTGGAACCATCAGCACCTGGGATCTTTTGAAGAATGCATTTCTACAGAAGTTCAAGACTCCAGTCAGCCTCGTAGATTCGTATCGACACTTCATGTCGGTTCAAAAGGAAATCAATGAACCAATCAGCTCGTTCAATGACTGCTTCTAGAGAGCCTACACTTGGATATAGGCCCCATACATTTTCAACGATGTTGCCATCCTACCTGTTTACTACACAGCGTTGGACAACCGTCACTTCTGCCCTAGTGAAAAGAATGAGACTGCCACCCGCTAGGTTGGTCGATGAATATGCTGAAACCATTATCGCCAACATAGATTTGGGGAAGAACATATCTGGTCCACTGCCTTCTCTTGGGCAAACCACACATCTAGCGCAGAGACAGGGGATCATGCAAGCCTTGCAACATCAGACACCCTTGTTGAATCAAGTACCAGAACTACCTCTGGTTCCACACCCGGGGCAACTAGTGAATCAGGCGTATCTAGTACCTCACTACCTACTGCCCTAGCAGTAACAGTTGCATCCTCAACAATCCTAGGTGCTCGTGTACCTCCAAATGACGAAATTCCCACCTGCTCATTAGAATCATCCAATGGTTTAGAATGCTGTGCCACAACCATACAACACCGAAAAGGATAGAATCAACAAGCTCATAGAAATGATCAAGAAAATGCCAACCGAAATGACACACTTGAGGAATCAGAACAACCAGTTGCAGGCATCATAAAAGAGCATTCAGGCTAACCTTAATAGGGAAAATCAAGATCAGTGTGAAAATTGGGATGCTAGCATGTTGTCAAGGAAAAATTATGATCGGAATCAGAATTCGGGCCAAAACTTTGAAAAAAGGCCCTTCCAAAGGAAAAATCAGACTTGGAATACAAGACCCAACAACGACAGCATTCCCATGCCCCTTGATCAGCCCAACAACAATGAGAGCCCTGCAAACGGATTTTACTTGGCAGAGGCTGCTCTATCCGGTTGGTGTTGCATACACAAAACGAGTCACCATTCTGAGTTGGATTGTCTGAAATTCCAAACTGCCATTGAGATTGTTTAGGTAGAAGTCCAAAATGCAGTGGACAACTTGGGGTGCAAAGACATTGTCCCATCCAACCCATACGATTCCTCGGTATTGGTCTTGAACCAGGCTCCTTTCCCAAGGGCGGAATGCAACACACTAGAACTGGAGGGCGCCGATTCAAACAACATCAACAAAGTGAAAGAGGTAAGATTCGAAAGTCCTTTAGCTCAACTCTTTGATTCAATAGATAACGGTCCTAGGGATGATGAAGAAGAACCTAGGGAAGGTGAGGTCCAAATGTTTCACCAACGGACTACCCCTTACAACCTCAGAAATAGACAAGCTGGAGGTCATGTTGGAGGTCCTTTTACGACCTCCACTCTGCCAAATAAGTTTAGCACCCCTCCTAATCCGAATGCAAATAATAACCCGAGTTTTCTCCATACACCCATGCGATACCTGAGTAGAAATAAACAACAAAATAATAGCCAAAGCCAAGCTGCTAGCTCCTCCCAAAACGTTCCCTGTGATCAAGAAGTTGAGTAGATGGGGGAGTATATTGCTAAAGAATTTAAAAAGGTGAAGCTGAGCGTGTCAGCATTTGAACTCCTAAAGGTGCCTGCCATTAGGAATGCCTTTTTTAGAATAATAAATAGGACTTCACCACAGGGGTCAACTCAGAAAATTCCAGTAAAGAGGGTCTCCTTTGACGATCAATAAAGTGAGTCGGTTGTTAGGCAGATCTTCAGCAGTAAGGCCGACCCGCTAGTAGGTCAACAAGCAAACAAATAGCCCGACAAGGTAGCTAGTTAGGTACAAACCCAAAGCAAGGGCAATGAGAAGGACAAGGGCCAAGTCACCTAGGTGGACATTTCTGGAGGGTTGTTTCAAGGGAAATTCGAAACTCCTCCCTTTCTGACCACTATCCGCGTGTTCGAAAAAACCTCCACAATTGCCTGCTTGATTCAGGAGCCTTGTCCAATGTTATGCCCCTCAGAATAACACCAACTCCCTCTCAATGAAAAGTGACACAACTTGAAAAAATTGAAATCAGTATAGTAGGGGAAATTAATAGAATACCTATGCAGGTTGCTACCGATCCTCGGATCCAACAGACTATAGACATTCAGGTGGCCGATATCCTAGATACCTATGGTATAATCCTAGGAAGGGATTTCGTGAGAGCATTGAATGGAGATACTGCCACTATTTACTTGCATATATGGCTACCATGGAAAAGAATGTTAAATCAGATCAGGATTGATCGAGAGCCACAAATGAGATTTATGATCACTGAATACAACAACACAAATGAGGTGTTGTATGCTGAAACAGGTTTGAGAAATTATTCCCTAGTGTCATACCTGAACGGGAAAGAATGCCTTGAAGGAGAAGGATAGAGTGAGGTCTTCCTCATACTATGCAACCCACTTGCTAATTTGACCAATGTTTCTCAGAGCATTGAAGTGCTGATTGAATCTGATGATGAAGAACTAGGAGAGAATGACACTCAAGGATTGCTCGATGGTTTCCAAGACTTTATGAAAAAATTTGTTCAAGACCAACTTAGTCTGGGAACCCAAATGAACTTTTAGGAACTCTTGCTCTCTAACTGGTATAGGGTACACAATGTGGCCCACTCAGAATTTGATTGCTACTTGTGTCAAATAGCAATTGAACATGTTAAAAAATAGGCTACTCTGAAGGAGAAAACAGGATCTGCACTACATGAACAAACATGTTTCATCTTTGTATCTCCTAAAGCAGTTACTGAAATGAAGGCCCCATCGAAGGTAGAAGTTTGAGTTGTCCATTCTATGTCTAAGGATTCTCCTGGATTCTGGATGTTGCACTTTGACAGATCCAAATCCAAGCATGAAGTTGGGGCAAGTTTTGAATTGATCAATTCCAAAGGTAAATCATACTTTGCTGCTCATAGGATTCAATTTTATTGTAACAATAATGTAGCAGAGTATGAGGCCTCAGTCTTTGGCCTCTTAATGGCATTGAGAAAGGGTGTCAAGATGCTCCAAGTATATGGAGATTCAGAGTTAGTTGTAAAGCAAGTCAGGAAGTTGTATTCCTGCTACGATCGAAGACTCACTAACCATTGGCACCATGTATGGGATTTGCTGGAAGGGCTAGATGCATTTAACATTCAATTGATCTCATGCACATGGAATCATACTGCCAATGCCTTGGCACAGGCATATTGCACGTTACAACCATTGTCCCAATCAGGCCTCAAAAGATTCATGGTGGAACTCACCGCCATCCCGTCAGTGTCGGATAATGTGGCTAATTTCCAGATATTCAACGATGAAAAACATATCCTGAATTTCATCACCAGTTCGGATGTGTTTTCTACACAGATAATCAACGAGGTCGAACCCCAAGAGGTGGACCTGGATATTGAGGGGATTATCAACCTAAAGACCAACACCATCCCCAAGGGAATGGTTCAATTAGAGAAAATCTTTGACCTTGATTAGATTAGAGATCAGGATCAACAAGCTAAGAAGGATACCATTAGTGCCCAATTTGACACTTACAATCTAGGGATGGCTGGAAACACCAAGAACGTGTTCATAGGTAAGGTGTATGCCCATGAAGAAAGAAAGGGGATTATTGAAGCCCTACAAAAGTATCATGACATCATTTCTTGGAGCTACGATGATCTCAAGACATATGAAACGTCGATCATCACGCACACCATCCCTCTCAAACTAGATGCAAAGCCATTCTGGCAGCGACAATGCCCTGTCAACACTTTACTGGAACCAATAATATATAAGGAAGTACAAAAGTTGTTGTCAGCCAGGATCATCTTTCCGATTAGACACTCCACATGGGTGGCGAACCTGGTTCCTGTCAGAAAGAAAAATAGGAAAATTAGATTGTGCGTTGACTTCCGTAATCTGAACTGGGCCTCTGAGAAGGACAACTATCCTATACTCTCATTGGATGAAGTGTTATAGATAGTAAATGGATCTTAGATGATGTCCTTCTTGGAAAAATATCTAGGGTACAATTAGGTCATGTTACAGTATGAAGACCGACATAAGACAACATTCACCACCAAATGGGGAACCTTTGCTTACAGACGAATTTCGTTCTGATTGATCAACACTGGCACCACTTTCCAACGTGCCATTGAAATCACCTTCAAAGACCTGATCTGCAAGTGCATCATCATCTATATGGATGATTTAATAGTATTTTCAAAATAGTGGGGTAGTCACGTCATTGATCTATGCAAGGTCTTTGAGAGGTGTCACACATTCAGGGTCTCTCTTAACCCAAAGAAGTGCATCTTTGGGGTCACTGAGGGGAAGCTCCTTGGACATGTCCTATCAGAGCGAGAAATTTCTATTGACCCCGAACGTATCCAATCTATCATGAAGATCCAGCTGCTGAGAAACAAAAAAGAATTGAAATCTTTTTTTGGAAAGATCAACTTTTTCCGCAAGCTCATTACAAGCTTCATGGAAATAGTCAAACCACTCAATGCCATGCTAAAAAAAGATGCCAAGGTCGAGTGGACCCCAGAATCAAAGCAGGCTTTTGGGGAAATAAAGAAGGCAATTGCTGACGCCCCTGTGCTAGTCTGCCCCAATTACCTGAAGCCCTTCTACATATACTCCTTTTCTTCAGATCATTCTTGTGCCAACATCTTGACACAAAAGGACGATGAGGGGAGCGAACATTTGATCACCTTGATGAGCACCCCCCTGAAGGATGCTGAACTACACTATCATAACGTTCAAAAAAAGCTTATGCCCTTCTTAGGGGAGTTAAGAATTTTAGGCATTACATCTTATGCAACAAGGTGTTTGCTATAGTTCCCGACCCCACAATGAAAATGTTGCTTATGCAGAATGAGTTAGGGGAGCGAAGGGTGAAGTGGATTGCATTGCTGTAGGAGTATGACATGGAAATCCAACTAATGAAGTTGGTAAGAGGATAGACACGTGCCTGAACAATGGCAAAGGTAGTTATTGATGATGGACCTAAACTCACAATACAACAGTACCAGCTAGAGGATGTCTCTCCAAGGGAGTGGTACGACAACATAGTGTACTACCTGTTGAATCATAAATGTCCACCTCAATTGTAGGGGGTCCAAAGACGAGCCTTTAGGCTGAAAAGAAATAGCTATATGTTCCAAGGTGTCATATTTTACAAGAAAAATCATGAAGGTATCTATTTGAGATGCCTAGGTAAGGAAGAAGTTGATCGTGTTCTTAAGGAATTCCATGATAAGTTCAGAACTAGTCATGGTTCTGGTCCATCAACCGCACACTAGATCTTAAGAGATGGTTATTATTGGCCCACCATTTTCAAGGATGCCCATGGTCATGTCCACACCTGCCACGTATGCCAAACTACCACCGCTCGGGAAAGGAATGCTATTGTCCCATTACAACCTATTCTGGAGGTAAGACCTTTCGTGCAATGGGGTCTCGACTTCATTGGTCTGGTAAGCCCTCCATCGTCTGCTAGACACAGGGACATTCTAATCGCTTCCGATTACTGCACTAGATGGACAAAAGCAATAACTTGTAGGCAATGTACAACTAAAGTAGTAACTAATTTCATAGAAAGTTTTATTTTAATTTACTTCGGCTGCCCATATGCTTTGGTATGTGATAACGGCCCTGCGTTTGCTTCACTAAAATTCACGAGTTGGGCCTTTGACTATGGTATAGCCCTCAAATTTTCATCTAATTATTACTCTCAAGGAAATGGCCTTGCCGAGTCCACCAACAAGAACTTGATCACGGTGATCAAGAAGCTGCTAGATAGGAATCCCAAGGATTGGCATACTCAACTCCGTTTTGCCTTGTGGGCAGATCGCACCCATCATAAGGCTGCCCTCGGAGATTCTCTGTACCATCTCATCTATGGCTTAGAACCCTTCTTTCCCATACATTTGAAAATCCCTACCCTCTAGTTTGTCAACATTTTTTATGAAGGAGGAGACCACAGAGAATCTCACCTCATCGAGCTATTGCACCTTGAAGAAGTATGAGACTGTGCAATAGAAAATTTTGCCAAACATCAGGGCGTAGTCAAAAGATGGTTCGACCGTCGAGCCAAGGTTAAGGCCTTCCACATTTTCGATCTAGTCCTTTATTGGGACAAGGCCCATGAAAAGAAAGGGGGACATAACGAATTTGACAAGCTTTGGGACATAACGAATTTGACAAGCTTTGGCTTGGCCCCTTTCAGATTGTTGAAATCTTGGGAGACAACGCTTTCTGCTTAAAAACTTTGACTAGTGAAGATGTCTCATTTCCTATCAACAGGAAACACCTTAAGCATTACTTCCAAGCTTGAGCTCTTTTAGAGCTGTTTGTGTAAATACCTATACATAGGTTAGAATAGGTTCCCTACTTTGTCCTTTGATTTTGCTCGTTGTCCCGGCTATTTTGGCTCGACCTTGGAAGAGCCTTCCTATTCTGCTGTGGTGGCCATGCTTGGCCTGAGAAACGGTTGGCCCCGCCGCTCGCTCTTGAGTTGTTCTCTAGATAAGGCTTCATTCCCTATTGCTAACCTCTGAAAGCCCCTAAGCATCAGTTTTCAACTTTCAAACTTTGAACTAACCTAGGATGGCTATCCGTTTGAATCCCCTGTATTTATCATGGAACACACAAAAAAAACATTTTAATATTTCCAAAGAATGGTATGGTGATTACTAGGAAGAAGGGATAAGTGAAAAATCTAAAGTCTACTCTAGTGACCACTTCGATTCCCAAGCCCATTGTGAACTTCATTGCTTACGTGGTTGAACAGAAAGAAAAGAGAAAAGTGTTGAAAAGAAATATCAAATAAAAAGAATAAATAAAGTGAAAATAACAACCGTATGGGTGCGTGAATATCTCTACCGGGGCTATAGATGTCTAGCTGGAAGTAGAGCTATGTTCGTGGGGTCACAGTGACAACTCCGTCGAGGCTATGGACGCCTGACTGGCAGCGAAGCAATGTCTAGGTTACTTTTGGGGTCAGGCGATTTACGTAGCTTATCTCTCTTGAGTAGTGGTTTATCGTGCTATCTCCAGGGAAGGTAAATGAACTCACCATGCACACACCTCCATGATGATGTCATAGTATGATTCAACCTCACCTTCCCTAACCTATTCTTAGTTCAACTTTGAAAATCAACTCTAGTTTGCGAAACTAGAGATCATGGGATCAAAATGAATATTTATGTCTAGAACGTTGGGAGCATTCTACTAGTAGAATCACCAATTGTTGTGCTTGTTGCACATATGCCCCGTTAATGGGGACTCTCTATTCCCTTTTTGCTTCGCCTCATTTTGCATGTCCATTTTGTGCCCCAAAGGTCAGCTCACCCTCCAAAGTCACATTTTGAGTCTGACCAAATTTGGCTCCTTTTTGAAAATGTTAAATCTTTGGCCTTTCTGAGTTTCCCTTTTCGGGTTTCCCTTCTCTAAATTCTGTTCCAGATCAGTTGTTGTAGACAGCCTCGACAGAGCATCTTCCCGACCTGCCGGGTTTCCCTTCCTAGAATTCTATCTACAAAATTCTATTTTCAAGTGGTAGTGGCCAAGTGTCTTCCTGGCCATTGGACCTCGGTCCTCTCGTTGCCACCCATGAAATCGAACTCACCAAACTCTCTGACCACCGTACAAAACATTAAATTGCTGTATTAATGGCGATTTTGGCTATTTAATCGAATTTTCCAACTGTCATTTTCACGCGATCGAGTGATAGAAATTTGGAGAGCTTCCCAGCATCCGGCATTCTCTGCCCCTATGCCCAAGCTCTTGTTCTGCCATTTTCACGCATTCTGTAGCATCCTTCTTCGGGATTTCAAGGTACGTTTTCCTTCCACGCGCCTTGTCCTCCTTTTTGTGAAATTCTAGGTTAAGATTAAGTAAAAATGTAGAATGGGGTTAAAATCTAGTAGATGAGTACTCCCACTAAAAACACGACCTTTTAAAATCTTGGAAAACCACATAAAATCATCGAAATTTAATGCCGGAGTTTAACCTTGCCATTGTTGATCTTTGGAACAGTCGTTGGCATCTTCTGGGCTCAGACTTTCCCACGACCGTCCCCACAAAACATAAAATTTAAATTTCAAAATTGATAGTGGCCAAGCTCGCCCCGGACCCCGGCCTTCGTATTTCCCTTCACAAATTTCCATTGTGCCCCTGCCATTTAAAATGACCTCCCTCAAGCGTCTTTCCGACCCTCAGATCCCGGGCTATCAAAGCTTGGTTCAAACTTGCAAAAAATTGAAAATCGGCCAAGGAACAAATTATCCTCAGGATCCAACCCTTGGAGTTCCGTTCCTGGAATTTTGTGCTAACTTCGCCATTCTGAAGGCCTATCTTGAGCATCCTTCTGGACCTTGAACCCCAGGCGCATAGGGTCTATTCAAATTCTCAAGGAAAACCAAAGTCCAAACTCAATCCAAACCAAAATCTCTAGAATTCCGTGTCACTTTCGTCGTTCCAAACGACTGTTCTGGAGTGACTTTTTGACTCCCGGACCCCGGCCCGCTTTTCGTTGAGCAAGAAATCTACGCAGAGATATAAAGCCCAAACTCAATTCGGCCCTTGACCTCCGGAATTCCACCTCCAAGATTCCATTCTAGCATTGCCGTCCCAAATGGTGAATTCGAAACAAGTTTTCGACCTCTTGGTCCCGACCCATTGTTCGTCGCCTGGCTTTCCCAACTCCTAAAATCTTCTCCGAGGATTATCTTCCAGAATTCCCCTTTCAAATTGCCACCTACATTCTGCCATCCTAGATGGTTGACCCGTAACTGCTTCTCGATGACGACAGTTCGAGCCCCAGAATCTGATGGTCGAAGTTTCGTCTTCCCTGCGCCATTTCTGGAAGCCTTCCTACAGCTGATACCTGAGTGCCTAAATGAAGGCTCAAATGACCTACAAATCCAAAATGGACTTCGACCCACTTGCTAAAAATAGGTCTTCATTCACGCCAACCCTCAATTGGGAAAATCCAACATCGGGAAACACCTTTGGGAGTTCCATGCCTCGTTTTCCTTTCTAAACGACATTCTGCCAAGGGAATTTCGACCCTAGGAACCCGAATTTCCTGTTTGCCTCACTATGATGTTTTATCAGATGATAGGAATTTTTAAAGTATGAATGAAAATTGTAGAGCTAATTTTGATATGTAGGGAGTTGTCTGAGGCTATTTTCCCATATTTAAAGTTACTGATTCATGTCCCTTTGTGCATGATTTATGGAATCCAACGTAGGAATTTCCGGTGACTCCAAGGAAAAGAGGAAAGGAACAACCAAGGCACCCCAGGGCAAGGAGGACAAGGATCAGATGAAATACAAGTTTTAAGGGGTGCCCTTATAGTCCCAAATCACTACTCTTTGGAGAGATGTCACAAATACCAATATCGGTCAGGTCGATATTGATGAGTTCACACAAAGGGTCAGGGTGAATCCCAAAACATAAAATGCAGGATTGATAAGGAGCAACTAACTTGCCAAAGCTACAGGCTTCCCGCCAGCCTTGGTGGCCCCAGAATATGTAATGGCATGTGTAGAAGCATATCAGCCTGAGACCAGAACTATAGTGGACTGATATGGGAATATCCTTGCTGATATGTCTCCGTCGGGTATAACAAAAACTTTCCACATCCCTGCCTTTAAGAGCATGAAGACCCCCACCATGGAAGAATGCAAGGAGTTATGGGAGATAGATCTGTTGAAATGCAAGAAACTAATCAATCAGTACTGGTTGAAGGACAAGTGGGGTAGTGTTGGAAAACTCCCTCATGAGATTTTTCATAGCGATTTCTGCGAGGATTACTATGACCTCGTGACCTTACTAAGCCAAGTAATGGGTCTTCCTACTGTGGCCTTCTTCCAGGAGTGGATGTTTTACTTTGCAGAGTAAATTCTTCGTGGTGATGACACTTCCTTTTATTGGGGGGAGATAATCAATGATTGCTTCCATTAACAGTTTACAATTATGAAGAAGACCTCCAAGTTCTTCATGACATCCTACTTGCAGCACTATCATGGATTAACTGTAGTACCTAGTGAGGCATCGGGAGCAGAGCTCCAACCTTATGATAAGTACCCTCAACTGAAGTATCAAAACTTCAAGAGGGATTATTGTAGGGTGAATGATGTATTCATTGCCTACATCATTCAGTCTCTAGGAGGTGACTTTCAGAGAAGAGTTTCCCACAGCACCAGAGCCCTCCTAAGGCAATACGCCTTCCTATACATACAATTTCCAAATTTCACCTACATCCGTGCCCATAGATTCACGAAAAGACCAAACAAGCTGTCCCGGTACCCCAATGACCGGATTATACTGTTGGAGTTGACCTAGTAGCTGCAGCACATTCATAATATCCTGAGTAGGCAAATATGGCAGGTACACCTTACTCCATTGGGCTTGGCCAAAAAATGTACAAGATTCATACCTCCTAGTGTGCAGGATACTCAGAAAGGGAATTGGCCGAATACCACTTTCGGCAATATATAGCTCGGCTCTGAATTTACCCGTATGGTCATATTAGAAAGGCATTAGGACAGGAGTATGCCCACCTAAACAATGTTGAAGATTTTTTGGCTAATTGTAGAGATGATCATGAAGTGTGGCTACGACACTACAAGTGCATGACTGCCCTCTATGTGTGGAGAATAAACTTGTGCTCGGTTCTTGATCAGCTTGAGGAAGATGAGAGCACAGTGATTGATCCAGGATATGATGCCATCGCTAATTTTCCACTACTTATGACTGATTGGAATGAGCGAGAGGTTGACGACCTCGACATACTCACCAAACCCATCGAGATCCGAACTAATGCGTGGATCGACCAACAGGTAGCCCGATTGAAGCAACAAGGAGTTGCCTTAACATTTAAGGGACTCAAAAGTGAACCAAGTGGTTCCGATGATGGGATGGCTGCCACTACAACTGGGGAAACATCCAAAACCCCACCATCAGTCAAAACCAAAAAGAGAAAAGAAGCTAGCAAGCAGTTGCCCAAGCCGAAGGTTTATGCCCGAAAGGCATCAAAGGGAAAGACACCAAAGAAACAAAGGAAAATGATTAGAGGCACAGAGATGTCTTTGAAACCCAAAGGTCCGCTCCATGGGATTAGGGGAGAAAGATCTAACCTGCCAAGGTCTTCATCTACTGCAATTTCTACTACTATTGCCACCACCCCACACAGTTCGCTTGCAGTTTCCGCTTCCTCCCCGCCTGCGGTGGACATCTCTGTCCACCTTGCTTCCACCTCTCCAATCATGCAGGTCATATCGGTGGATTCTTCCACCATGACCTCTCTAGTCTCTTCTTCCTCGATGTCCCCTTAACCTTCCATCCGTTTCTATTGCTACGATGCCTATTCTCAGCCTCCTAGAATCCTTTGTAAAGTACATGCAAAACATGTTGTCTGAGCTTTCAGGGATGCTTACTAGTCCAATGGTGCAAGCTGCAATAGCTCAAGCTATGGCCAATGCTCTAGCTCTAACTCCCCCTAAGGAACCAATGAGAATGGAGGCGACAATGTAGATATTAGATGAGCTTGAGTGACGACAGCTAGAGGCTACAAAGAGGCCAGAAGATGAAGAATTTGAATACCATGAGCACCTTTTGTTCGAATGCCAGGAGATAGATGAGGTGGCCTATGAATCTTCCAGTGAGGGCATTGAGGAGCTTAACACTGAGTTAGTCTGGGAAACCCATGATCCCGAGCTTGAGGCCGAATGGAGAAAGCAGCTTAAGGAAATCAAGGATAAGGAAGCCAAGGATTGGCTTGTGGTGGATGAAGAAGTTACTGCTCTGAAGACTGAAGGCAATAGGTCTTCAACTGAGGGGCATGGCCAAACGCTAGAACATGATGAGGAAGCATCCCTCCATGAAGATGAGAAAGAAGATAAACTCGAGGAACATGAACACAACCAAAATGAAGAAGAAAAGGGTGCTGAAAGGGAGGATCCCTCCAATGAGAAATTGTGCACCAAGTCTCCCACTAAGTGTATAACACTCGAATAGGATTCTGATGAGGAGAAGGAGGATGCAGGAACTGAGAAGGGGGCCATTTTTGTAAGAGCCATTGAACTTGGGATGGAGGACAACAAGAATCAAGATGAATCACCCAAGGAAAAGCCCCAAATGCCTGATTAGCTGGAGAAACAATTGAAGCAAAATACTCCCACCTTAAAGGATCCTAAGGTAAGGCTAGAAGCCATACAAGCCAGAGCACAAATAAGCACCAAAAAGGAGAAGAGGCCAAAGATCAGGTCAAAGGTAACCATGGATGCCTCTGGGTCTAGGGCGGTAGAAATAGCAACACCAGTGGTTGGAGAACAAGGAATAACTTATAACGTCTCCACCATCGACTTGGGGATGGCCATGAGGGAGCAAAAGGTCGACCACCTCCAGGATTTGGTCACCACAGTGGTACACCTTATCCAGTAGGATAAGGTTTCAAAGGAGGAGCTCAAGGCACAAGTGGTTGATCTAATGGCCTATATTTGGCAATGGTCATCCTCAGATGAGCAACCCACTATGTCATCATCCCACCTCAATTGTTATCTCAAGAGCAGATCAAAAAATTGGAAAAGAGAAGGAACTTTGATAAGACTACGAAAAAATGGTTCCGGTAGGTCTTAGACACAGGAAACATAGGTATCAACTTAGCTATCCAGACACAAAATAGGTTCTTGGAAGTATAGAAGACTCTTGAGGGTACCAGGAAAGTCTGCGAAGGGTTCCTGAGGAAGTACAAAGTAGCCTACCCAAAAATTGAGGCCATACTCTCATTGCCAAGTGAGGTTTGGGAAAAGGACCTGGCCCTCAAGGATGATGATCATTGGTTAGTGGATGTATGGGAGCGAGAATTTAACCATTGAAGGGGAAAGCTAGAGCAAATTCTAGAACGAGTAGTTCCAGATATTGAATGGGCCAAGGAGGTTAGAGAGGGTTATGCTTGGTATCTCAAGCTAATGATGGGATATGAGCTGCTCGCTGGTGAAATTAATTCAGAGAGCGTAAAGCCACACTTTTTAAGGAGCGTGGAGGATGGGATGTTGGATGAAATCACCATGGATTTCATGAGTTTTGCTGCCATTGCCTTCGCCCAATTGGAACTTTTCAGAGATAATGCTGCCAAATATGATGACAACTGGAAGAAGCTCGTTAACAAGTCCCAAGAATGGAGCTACCATATTTTGTGGTCTGACATCATGGAGTTGGACAAGTTCCAGCCACTGATCTTGAGTTCATGGAGTATGCAGCTTGGAAGAAGCGCGAAGGCAACCCCGTCATCGATGAAGAATTCCTCAAAGAGTAGCTATAGCAAATGACAAATAGCTAAAGGATGAAATTGCTACAATGCTGTCATTAGATGAAAAAATAGGGGAAAAATAAGAAATGTTTTGTAAATGAAATATATTTGGGGGTAGGTGAAACCCTAGTGTAAAACAAATCTTGGCCACTTATTTTTCTTTTTGAAAACTATAAATAGGGCTCTCCTCCTCTCATTTTAAGAGAGTTGAGTTGTTGTAAAGGCATGCTGCAAAAATTATAATAGAAAATACAGTCATTTCCTAGTGTATTTTTGGGTTTCTCCACATTTTTCATGATTCTCCTCCCCTTAATTAAAAATTTACTTCAAGTTTCTTTGTTGTTTTGGTTTCCTTTAGTTAGCTTTAGTGGATTTAGTATGTTGTCTTTGGTTATGAAGCTTTCTGCTGTGTGTATGCTTTCCTTGTCCATACTTTTGGTCATTTGTTGCTGGTAGGTGACTGTGCAAAGTTAGCCTGGACTATAATTTCATAGCTAGTCATTAAACTTTGTCTTTGTTCACATTTACATGACGAATGAATGATGAATATCTGTTGTCCTTAGAAGATAGCATAGATTTCATACATTGTGAGAATTCAGATTAAATGAAATCCTATTTAAGGAAACTATCCATAGTAGGAACCTCCATGATCATTGTTCATCAGTAGTTTTAGGTCCAAGAACCATCCTTCTTCTCTGCCTCTTTTCCCCTTTTTTTAAGAAACAACCTATGCTAAGGTTCATTGCACATTGTAAAGCCAAATCTGACGAAACAGTGGAGTCCAAGACTACTGTCTGAACTTACAGCAAAAGTGCAATAATTTCATATCCGAAGAACTCCATTCATTGACCCAATTCTCCTATAGCTTTAAACCATGTAAGACCACCTTGTGATTCTAGCAAATCATATAAATCAACTAAAATATTCCAAGCACTATCAAAACCTGACATTCGAGAGAGCTTGGGATAGTGTTCTACAATTTGATTGTGGAATATTATCTTTCAAGAGAGGTGATGCACCTACACATCACGTGTGTTGTGAAGTGCATAAAAACACCACCAACAATACTCACCTAAGGGAACAACCCAACTGGTAACACACTAAATCCAAGTGTATTTCCAGCTAGGATATAAAAGTGGGTACTTGAACAAAGGCCAATATCACGCGGTTGGATCCGATGAGAAGGGTAGCAATGGTCTCTCACAACATTGGTCAATCTCCACGAATGAAAAGTATGAATTAAAACCCCTTGTATAGCAAAGGGAAAAATCCTTAAGTATTTGTTGGTGCAAAAGGTCATGTCCTTTGAAGTCACCCCACATATACATGTGTTTTTGTTGTAGAGATGAAAAGTATTCCATGGGAGATTCATGGGTACTGATGCTTGGCTGACCTGAGAAGCGAGTGCACTGTAAGGGGGAGCATGTGTGGTCAAGCATTTGATCATCTGTACTGAATATGCACAGTTGGATTTATCCAAGTGGTATACCAACAAATATTGTCTCTTCATCCTAGGATTGTACATGTTCTTGGAATAAAAAACACTTTGTTTGAGTCTCAAAACAATTGAAAACAAACATTCACAAAATCCTCAAAAATTTCAAACCCTTTAGAGGGGCAAATACCTTTGAGAGAATCTAAGTGTTGTTGCTTTCCCTAGGGATTCTATCCTTAGAGGTTTCTAAGCATTTGGATTTACATCATAATTTGCTCATACTAAAGTCAACCTAGGAAACTATGCTCTTGAAATCTTGATTTTCACATAAGGGACCTTGTGGAATGAAAAGGAATTAAGTTATAGACATTTAGTTTTAAATCATAATCAAGAAATTGCTTTTGATAAAAAGAACTCATTAAGCAAAGATAAGGACAATTGGAACTCACACATGTGTTCTCTCAAATAATTTCCCGTAAAATCAAAATCTAGAAACCAAGGTTCAAAAAGATTAGCCCAAAAGCTCATGTGGAGTGTCTTGAAAGGCTTTTGGAAGTTAGAGAAAGATTGGTTTACAACTTCTACAAGAAATATTCAAAGAACAACAATAACTTGTATGAGTTTTATTGTCAACAACATCCCAATATTTTTCAAAGGTTTTCTTTTCTCAATTAGGAAGTATGGCATGTTCTTCAAAACCAAGGTCCTGTAAGAAGGATTTTTATCTAGGTCAAGTTTAGGATCAAAATCAATCACTTTCACCCATCCCTCAACCATAAAAATCAAATCCCATTTCACCAACAAACTCTTGAAAACTTTGAAACATCATTCATGCTAAAATTATAGGCAAAATCAACATCACCTTGTTTGACTTAATACACTTAGTCAAATTATCAATTCTCTTGAGCAAATTTACCTCTAGGATAACATAACTTCCTAAGGTTTACAAGTTCATTATCATCTTGTTTGGCTTAATATAACACCCCGCCACACAACCCTAAAGGATGTTGCAACAACTACTTAAACAGGCTATTTTTTTTTGTTTAAGTACAATTAATATGCAAGTTTGCTTCCCAATGGAACCATCCCCTAAGGTTAAGAGACTGAGATAACATAACCACCCACAACCAACATAAGAGAAACCATAACATTTATCTACTCAAGATAATAAGTACGTATACATTCCATACACGATAAATTACATCCAAGCATAATAGATAAATTTCAATCCATTTATCCATAATTAAATATTATAATTATAACTCTCATTCCCTGAATGAGGCAAGTCCAATAAACATAATTACAAATTACAACTTTCCACCTCGATAACAACTGAGGGGTAAAATAATACAAGATCAACTGAAATGAAATAAAACAAGATCTGAAACTAAATCCCACGAGCTTTCCAACTGGAAGTCTCATCCACACGAACATGAAGAAAGCCCAATGGATTTAGGTGCATGCCACCCAACCAAGTGGAACCCAAAGGCCCACCATCTTTTCTAGGAGATAGCAACAAGGAATCCTAGCCAAGACCATCTACCACTAGACACAGACTAACACAAACTGAACCAAATTGAAACCACCAACCACATGTACAACACAAGTACAACTTATACACCACGCAAGTACAACATGAGTACAACTCTACATGGTCACAATGCTTCCAGAAATAAAGTAGATCAAGTATGTTACGAGAACCGTACATATAGGACCATTACCGACTATGGTCACATCAGGTATGTTATAGAAACCATACCCGCAATAAACAAATACCAATTATTATCCTAGACAAAGTGTCATCACATAGCTCATCATGGGTTTACCTCTCGGAATCTTCATAGGCTCTGACCCCCACTAAGGGTTATCCTGGTGGCCTAAACCAAATCTTGGCCCCCCATACTTGCTCATGTGGAATCAAATACCTTTTGTACAGACAAGATAGATGACCTTGCCATTCTAGACCTTCCCACTCATCCCAAGTCTAAACGAGCCCTTGTGTGTATGAGTGAGGCATAATTATCTTGATTAGTGAGAAGTACCACCTAATCTTCTAAGTATTGTTTTAGTTATCACTTGTTAAACCACCCCCATAGGTTATCCAGTTTACCTCTTTGGGCTCTCACCCCTACAGAAGCCACTCTTCTACTTGACAACATACCAAACATAACCATCCAAACACCAAGGGTACCAAAGTGCAACACACAAGATAACATGTCCATTCCTTTCTGAGGAGGCGACATAAGATAAACCCATCTCCAAACATTGGAGGTAACCACAATAACCAAAACCACTCCTGACAAGGAGGCATAATTACATAATCCACTCCTTTCTCAGGAGGCACAAAATATTCCCGTTCGTAGAAACCAGGTATAACATCGACATCACTTCGTGCACTACCCAAGGGAATTAACAAACAATCGACATCACAAGACGACAACCCCCAACCTCTAGGGTCCTCTGGAAGACTTACAAATTAAATACACTTAACCCATTTCCCAAAAAAATGAACTCAGGAAATAATCACGAAGGCAGGTTGCGAGGAATTAAACTAATTTTGGATTTATTAAATCCAATTCCCATAATGACATCAGTAATTTCTTGCAATTATATAAATAGATTTAGAATACGTCTTTTCGGACAAGAGAGAAATTAAACTCACTATTTGATTCTCTAATTGTTTTAAATAATAAAATAAGCATATACTTCTATAATTCCAGTATATAGCGTTTTAAAATAAATAATCATACGTCTTTGCAAACTAAATCATTTTAAAAATAAATCAATGAATTTCGCCATTTAAACACCCTTCTTTAAACTCAATATTTGACCTAGCAAATAATATTATTTTTAAAATAAAAACCTCTAACCCGACTATTACATAATGATTTAAAATTCTCCCGATTATATTTAAATCATGCATCATATAAAACAATAAATTAATTCCTCTACATATATATATTTAATCAAAAAATATATATGTATATTTAAAATTTAATCTCCAAACACAAATATACACCAAAATAATGCATTATTAATATATATATATCAATATTTAATATAATATAATATAATATAAAATATTATTACTAAATATTTTAATATTATAAAATATATTATTAAAAATATTAACATATATATTTTCTTTTAAAAAAAAACCTAAAGAGTCTGGCCTTGGGCCGTGCACACGATTTTAGGGCCACGGTTTCGGGCCAACCACAGGCGGGGTTTTGAGCGCCGCCGACTGTGTTTACATAGTTGGCGCTATGTGAAGGGTTTCGTCATTGGTGGTGGGGCTGTGTACATAGCCGGCCACCACCTCCGGTGGCGCTGTGCATAGCACAGCGGACCGCCGGGGGTGGTGGTGGTCGCTGTGTAAACAGCCACCCCACCAAGGTGAGTGGCCATGGGGGTCGCGTTGGGCGCGGCTCCCCCCATGCGCCTCCCATGGGGGTGCGGTGGGGGCGAGCCCCTAGCCCCCAACAATATTTTTATATATATATATTTTTTTATTATTTATTTATTTTTTTACCAGAAAAACCTGTGGATTTTGAAATCTGCGCCTCTTCCAAAAGGGGCATTTTTTTGAAATATTTCAACAGCAAAGACTTAATATGTATATTTTTATATATATATGTATGCATATATATCAGTATATATATACATAAATATATATATTTAAATCCTCAATGGTAATTTGCATAATTAATTGAGAAGGAAAATATTCACACCCAATTCTAGCCAAGAACACAAAGATTTTATTGAAGAAATATTTTTTTTCAATGAAGAGATTTTTTTTGCAATCAACTCAGATTTCAACATGGGTTTTCTATTTTCCAACCTAATCTATTTGAGTTTCCAAACAAATATTTTTGTAAACAACATATCTAATTCTATCAATTTTTCAAAATCAAAATCATTATAAAGACATGAACCTAGTTTTCAAAATTTTGAGAGGATCCAGATGATGCACGGATCCTTGCTTCGATTCCCTCTTCAGATCAGCTATTTTCACAACTTCAATCCAAAACCCACAAAATCCAACAATACTTCCTCCCTCCATTTTCCATTTTTCCAAAAACTTTATAATCCAGAAATTGAGAAAATAAATTCAACCATAAGGATAAAACCCTAAAATTTCAACAACCACCCGCATAAATTTCAAAAAACGGAAAAATGCAAAATATCTCAATTTCCTCTATTTTTGAATTCAAACTTTCAAATTGACTTTTAAATCATTTTTCAATTTCAACAAACATCAAATAATTTCCAAAATGAATTTGCTTAATTTCAAATTAATTCAATAAAATAAATCTAATCCAAGATTAAATTATTTTTATTAATTAAATTAAATTAATTTAATAACTTTAAATAACATTTTCTGCATTGAAACTAGATTAATTTAATCAACAACCTTTATATATATAAAGCCATTTTAATTACCTTTTAACTTGCAATTTTAAATAATCGAAGAGAGGGAATAATAATCAAAGCAACACAACCTGACAACACCTAATGACATACTAGGACTAGGGTGATGACTTGGCACAGAAAACCTAGCTACTATCTCCCAATCGAATACCGTTGGGAAATGGACACGCTCAAACCTGTGAAACCAGGTGGAGTCGACATCCTGTACCTATGAACTTGAAAATCAAGTAAAGCACAACATATAATATGAAAAACATAAAATACACACCATGAAGAGGAAATCTCGAAATTGTAGGGCACTCGCAAGCGAGTGATGCGATCTGTCCCCTTCACCAATACAGTATTACTAATTGAAGAATCTAACATCATTAATATGATCAAACACGTAAACATCATTAATTCAATTATCCACTATGATAATCCCAAAATGTACCATAATGATACATCAACAAAATACACCATCACACCAAAATATAACATGTGCATCACTTTATAGATAATGATCAAATAACAATAGAGTTTTATGTCAAAGCACTTAATAGAAAGTAAGGCATAACCAACAGAATAGTGTTCAATCAAAAGAGAAAAATGGAGGGGTCTTACACTTAACACACTTAGTCAAATCATTCTCTTATATGAGTTTGCTCTAGGATAACACAACTTCCTAGGGTTTACAAGTTCATTATTATCTTGTTTGGCTTAATGCACTTAGTCAAACTATCCTAAATCAAAATCAAATCATTTCAAGCCCTAAAATTTTTTGGCTTTCCCCCAAGGTTCTTCAAGAGTTTCATTCATCCGCATCATCCATCTTCCATTTATCTCATCCCCATCATCACTTTTGATCCTTAGACTTTCCTAGTTCTCCTTTTGTGCCTAGGATCAATATCAAACGATCTTTATTTTATGGTTCAAACAAGATCACAACACAAGAGGAACATGGAAATCACTAAGGAAACATCAAATTCAAGTGACCTACATCAAACGACTCTTGAAATAAACCCTATAGGATCAAGCAACCCTCCAAACAACTCCTCTCTGCTATCACAAAACCCTCAAGAGGAGGGCCATGTAGAGGAAATCACCGATAGTGACTTGGGAATGACACAGGAGGAAATAACTGAAATGGTTCGGAATCTTGGGAATCATAGAATCATCAACTCCATGTTGAAACTTAATCCCTCTCTATATATACGTGCAGTAATGAAAGAAGGGGCTAAAATCCCTTCTGACTTTGATGTGAGTACCAATATGGAAAGGCCTCTTGTGAGCATACCCCCAATATCACCTCCAAAAATCACTCGGGATATTCCCCAAATGATATCAACAATCACTTCAACCCTGCCAGTTGTTAACAAGGGAAGTGCCATGCTTCACAAAATTCAAAAGCATCGCCTTGTAAACAACAAAGAAATGAATATCAACACCACACAAGATAATTCCATCCGGTAAATTCATTAGGCCCGTATGTTCCACTTACTTTCCATAATCATGTAGACTCATCCTCATTTCATACAATGCCAATCTATTCACTGAATATACAAACTTCTCTCCCTATGATTTCACAAGGAGAGGGTGGGTTATTCGGGACAGGGGGAGTCATTGATCCGTCATCATCATCACTTTCCAATGGGAACACACCACCATTCCCTCCATTACCACTTACATCTGTATCACCTTTTGGGTTGGTCCTTCCCCCCTACCTACCACCAATCTACCAAACCAAAGAAATCGAAGAATCACATCAAACCCCCTCATTTTTTCATCAGTATCACAACAAAAAATGGCAACCACTCAAGCAACCAAAATGGTAAAAACATCCACCATTCCCCAAATCTCTCAAATAATGGTTTCCCTAAGACCAAGCATCTCGATCACACCATTAACAACCCAAACCTCGATCACAAACACAACCCTTCCACTCACCACAATGGTCAGCACCATTCCCATTTTGCCATTGGTACCACCAAAAGTCAACATGACAAGCTCATTCATCACTATAATTCAAGTAGTTCAACAAGCAACCCATCAAAGGGTACTTCAACAAAAGAAAAATGTTGCACAAATAGTTGCTTAGCAAGTGCAAGTGCAATTAGTCACCCAATAAACCGCTCAAGCTGCACAAGTTGCACAAGCCACATAAGCCCAACAAGCCACTCAAGCTGTACAAGCCCAACAAGTCGCACAAGTTGTGCAAGCGACATAGGTAGCCCAACAAGCACAAGCTCAAGCTCAAGACCATCACTAGGCTCAACAAGTGCAAGCACAATACCACACACAACTACAAGTAATCCATCAACAGGCATACCAACAAGCCCTGCAAGATTTTCAGGCACAAGAACAAGCTAAACAAAAAGATTTGTTGGAACAACAACAACTAGACCAAACAAAAAACTTTGTTGGGGCAACATCAACTAGACCCAAAAAAGGCTTTGTTGGCACAACAACAGCTAGACCAACAACAAGATTTGTGGGAACAATAGTAACAAGACCAACAACAAGCTTTGTTGGAACAACAAAAATAGGACCAACAACAAGCATTGTTGGTACAAATACAGGCATATCAACATGCCTTAAATGCACAACAAAGCTTGCAGAAAACCCCCATTAATACCCCACTCGTCAATCAAACACTACAAATTCCTCAAAACACATTCATCCCACCTCATGATTAGCAAAACGATGTAACAACACAAATTAAACTTCTCTCGCAACAAGTGCTAGACCTTCAGTCAGGCAAAACAACCAGAACGCCGACTAATTTTTGCCCCTATCCTTTTGATAGGATTCTTACAATGGTACCATTCCTGAAGGGATTTGAAATCCCCAAATATGACAAATATAATGGGATGGGAAACCCTAAAAATAACATCAGGGAGTTTCAAGTGCATTGCATGGAAGCATATGATGACACGTACCTAATGCAACTCTTCCCTTGGAGCCTAACTGGTCCCGCCATGGAATGGTTCTCTCATCTACCCACACGCATCTAGAAACATTCCAATAAATTGTGGATGCATTCTTTAAAAACTATGCATTCAACATGGGTATGGATGTTAGTCTGAAAGAACTATCAACACTCAAATAGGGAAAGGAGAGCTATTTGCCTCCTTGCAAATATGGTGATCCAAGGCAAACCAGAGCAAGTGGACCATGCCAGAAGAGCAAATTTTTTTCACTATCATAGCCAATCTGGACGGAAGCTCAACATCGAAAGAGCCCTCACTATGTGAGGGTGCACATCTATGTTTCCTGCACAATAGGATAACCACCCATCCACTAGTTATAACGATAAACCTCGCACATGTTGAAGGAACAAAAATGTCACAAGTGACAAAGTGGTCGATGCCAAGGTTGTCATCAGTGCTCCCAAACAAAATATTCAAACCCATCATCAACCATAAAATAACAACCATAACAATATGAAAACCAATACAGTAGCACAACAACTGCCTCCGAATGATCAAATCAATAACTTGAACAACCAAGGAGGACCACCTCCCTGAAACAAGTATCCTCTCAAGCGAAAGTTCACGACCTTTGGGGAGTCAATCGAATCTATAATGAAAAATATGGTTAAAGAAAACCTCATCAGAATCTCCACTTCTAAGCAGTATGCAGAACCCATGAAAAAACCACCTTGGTACAATGAAAATCTCCTTTGTGATTTTCATAAAATCAAAGGGCATACAAACACAAATTGCATGAGATTGAAAAATATCATCCAAGATCTCATTGAGGATAAAATCATAAATTTCGAGCAACCCATTGGAAATCAAGATCTCAAAATATACATGAATCCGATGCCCAATCAAAATCAGGGAAATAATCAAGGAAATAACCAAGGAAACAATAAAGGGAAATGAAAGTATGCCAATGCAAACCACATATATGATAAGATTGTTGCATCCCTGGATGGATGGGTCACTGTTGTCAATATCAAAGGAGCCAACATTGATTGTGGAGTCACCACATGCGGCGGAAAAGTCACTGGAATCGCAACCATCTAAGACCTTCACCTTGAAATCCATTCCTAATGGTTACAATGTCCTTGACCAATTAAAGAGAACCCCTGCTTAGATCTCCATCATGGATTTACTGAAAATATCAGCTGCCCATAGGGAAATACTTGAGCAAGCATTAGCTTCATCTACTATCTCTCCCAACCTTGATACAAAGTAGTTTCAAGCTACGGTTAGTAATATCATCACTCCAAAACTCCTCAGCTTCTTCGATCAAGATTTCCTAGCCCAACCATCTCACAATCATGCATTACACCTTGAGATATTGGTTCACAAGAAAAAGGTCAAAAGGGTCGTGGTGGATGGAGGTGCAGGCCTCAATATCTATTCACTAAAACTCATAAAGAATCTAGGAATCTCCAAAGATTCCATTGACAAAGATAAAGGTATTACCATCAGAGCATATGATGACCAAGAAAGAGTGTCTTAGGGCACTATCAAACTCCCAATCCAAGTAGGGCCAACTACTATGGAAACCACCTGTCATGTCCTTGACCTTGATTTACCCTACAATATCCTCCTCGGATGCCCGTGGATCCATGGGATGAAGGCAGTCGCCTCAACATTCTACCAATGTATAAAATTATCATACCAAAAGGAAGATATTACAATTCAAGGTGATCTTGAACCTTTCGCCTATTGCAAGAATATGGAGGCCAAGTTCTACAAAGTTCCCCAAGTACCAAAAAATGATGAAGGAACCTCCACTCACTATGTGGATCCATCTAGCCTTGCCTCTACTTTTGCGACAAAGACACCCTCCATCCCCGACATATCCGACATCAAGCTCATGATCCAAGACAATGGGTGTGGAGATTATAGAATGAAGAAGAATGATTTTGTTGTAGGAGAGTTACCTCAATCTCCTAGGTCACATGGGCAACCCCAACTAGTTGTAACACTTTTCCACACTTTTAGAGTAGATCCCTCTAGATTCCAATGTTGGGGAGATCTAAGTCAGGAGACTGCGGATGAAGGAGGCACTTCAAGCTAACTATACCAAGTTGAAAGTCCCACACCCAACCTTTCTATGGATGATAGAAGCAAAGGATTACAAATGATGCTTGGGATGGGCTATAACATAAATGGAAGTCTTGGAAAGAAAAACAATGGTAGATTGGAACCAATTATTCCTAAAAGGCATATGAGGAATCTTGGCCTCGGATGTACCCCTTCGAGTATAACCATATGTGGCTGAGGTCCCCCAGTTAACATAGTCAGGACTCCCTCTCAGTTATCGGTAGCTGCCCTACAATTTCCTGTAGCTACAATTCTTCCATTAGATAACTTCACCTTTGATATCACTGACGTTTGTAGTAGTAGTGATAACAAGGAAACCATAACCGACCTACCCACACTTTTTAAAGACTCCACCTTACTCATGATTAGTGCCTCATCTGTTGAGTCAGACCTCCAAACTCACAAAATAAACCTAGTTTAACCACAACTCATCGATTACGACCAACGAGGACCACTGGTTCTAGAAAAATTCAAAAAAAATGAGGCACTCTTGAAATTCATGGGACTAAGGGATACAATACCATATATAGATCATCAAGTTGGATCCGACATCACACTGAACACACAAGCATATTACAGGGAGACGATTGAGTCCTTCAGTAGCAAAAGAAAAATAATGAGAATAAGCTTAGGGTCATTGAGTGAAAACCACATAGTAGCACTCTCTAACCATAGAATAGTAAAAATAAAGGATTGATCCAATGGTGAAAACCTCTCTTAGGTTCCAGAGGATGAAGGATTCAATCTCCCCCTCATCGCATTTCATCAAGAGAAATTAGCAGTCCTAGTAGAATGGTGCAATCGTATCAACCTGGGCACGAAAGAGCTACCACACATCACTTTCTATGCTAAATTACTTCTCATAGAAGAAACAAACTCTTAGCAACATTCCTAAGAGAAAGAAGTCTCAATGCAAAAGTCATGGTTCATCACTTAGCTGTCTACCTAGGGGAAAAGCCAGTGAGACAAAAGTTGAGAAAGATGCACCCTCAAATAGCCTTGCTAGTCAAGGTGGAATTGCAAAAAATCCTAGAGGTTAGTTTTATATGCCCAATTGATTATCTGAAATGGGTGTCAAATGTTGTCCCAGTTTCAAAGCCGAATTGGGGCATTTGTATCTGCACCAATTTTAGAGACCTAAACAAAGCACACATCCTAAGAATGACTTTCCACTACCCAACATTGATATAATAGTCGACATGATGGTCGGACACTAGATGCTATCACTGATGGATGACTTCTCAGGGTACAACCAAATTATTATAGCAAAGGAAGACCAACATAATACAACATTTACATGTCCATGGGGCACCTATTGCTGGAACATGATGCCATTTGGGCTAAAGAATGTGGGAGCAACATATTAAAGGGCCATGCCACTAATTTTTCATGACATGATTCAAAAAATTGTGGAAGATTATGTGGATGATATATTGGCCAAGTCAAGAAAAAGACAAGATCACATAGCAACTCTAAGTGCCATCTTTGATAGACTGGAGAAATACAAGGTTAGACTTAACCCAAAGAAATGCATCTTTGGGGTGCAATTAGGAAAACTCCTAGGATATATAGTATCAATGAGAGGAATAGAAGTGGATCCCTCCAAAATCAAGGCACATGGAAGCACCCAAGACACTAAAACAACTTAGAGGCCTACATGGAAGGCTCTAATCCATCCGCAAATTCATAACATAGTTGGCAGATAAACAAATACCATGCTCTCATCTACTTCACAAGGGAGTAAAATACAAGTGGGATGACAAGTGTGATCAGACGTTTAGTAAAATCAAAGAATATCTACTTATGCCACGAGTGTTAATGACACCTACTCTAGGAAAACCAATGATTTTATACATTTCAGCAACCAAGGCAGCTCTCGGTGCTCTATTAGCTCAACACGATGAAATTGGAAGAGAGAGAAATATAATATATCAGCATAACTATGTTGGTGAGCTAAATTATACTCCTATAAAAAAATCTTGTCTAGCAATTGTATTTGCAACACAAAAATTCAGACACTACATGTTGGCTCACCAAATCAAGCTAATTGCGAAGATAGATCCTCTTAAGTACCTACTCTCTAAATCCACTCTCATAGGATGAAAAGCCAAGTGGGTCATGATATTGATGGAACATGACATTGAATACATGGAATGCAAGGCTATCAAGGGTCAAGTAATTGCAGATCATCTAGTAGAGCCTCCTATTTATGTAGAGAACCCACTCATTTTAGAATTTCCAGATGAATCAATATTTAGCCTAAGTGTTGCAGACTACTAGAAGATGTATTTTGATGGATCTTACATGCAACATGGATCAAGGGCAGGAATTTTCTTCATAACTCCCCAAGGAGATTGTGTACCCAAATCTTACAAACTGTGATTTTCATGCACAAATAACATAGCAGAGTATGAGGCTCTTGTCATAGGCTTAAGGATTGTAGTAAAATGGCAGATCATGGATTTAAAGGTATATGGGGAATCTCAGCTTGTAATCAATCAAGTAAATGATGAATATCAGACAAAGGATGACAAGCTAACTCCATACAAGAAGTTAGTCGAGAGCCTCAAAGAGTCATTCATTGATATCACATTTGAATAGTTACCTAGAGAAAACAATAGAGCAATAGATGCAATGGAAACAATTGGATCACTCTTGGAAATCCCACACAATGTCCCAAAGTAAGAATTCCTAGTAGAGGAACTTCTCGTATTAGCATTCGAGGTACCAGAGTCTGAATTCGTGTGTGAACACATTGGTCCCAATTATCCTTGGTATCATGATGTTTACACCTACTTAAGAATAGGAGTCTTTCCCACTGATATAACCCCAAACCTTAAATGAGCCTTTGTCAAAAAGTCCACCTGCTTTGTCATCCTAGTAGAAACCCTTTATTGTAGGAGCATTGAAGGAACCTTGTTGCATTGCTTGAATACTGAGGAAGCCTTGACTGCTTTAACTGAGGTACATAATGACATTTTTGGATCGCACTTGAGTGGTATGACCTTGGATAAGAAATTGCTAAGAACTAGATACTACTGGCCAACAATGGAGCGGGATGCACATGATTTTGTCAAAAAATGTTTACAATGTCAGTAGCATGGGGACCTCATCCATGCACCAAATCAAGAGCTTCATCCTATTGTTACACATTGGCCCTTTTCACAATGGGGGCTCGACTCATCGGAAAAATCACCCCCACCTCATCCAATGGCCAAAAATTCATCATCACCACCATAAAGTACTTTACAAAGTGGGTTGAAGCCATTCCCATGACCTATATAACTAGAAAGCAGATATCCAAGTTCATCCTAAACTACCTCATTTTCCAATACGATGTCCCCCAAGCTATTATTTCAAATAATGGGACACCTTTCAAAAAACAAGATGTTCATGATTTATGTGAAAAATTCAATATCCAACATCACTTTTCCATTCCGTACTATCCCCAATGCAATGGCCAAGCAGAAGCCACCAATAAAACCATCTTGAAAATCCTTAAGAATACATTCAATGACACTGGCCATGACTGACATCTATAGCTAAATCCCACCTTATGGGCCTATCACACCAATATCTGCACACCAATAGGTGCCAACCCATTCTCCCTGGTCTATGGACCAGAAGCCATCTTTCCCATTGAGATCAAGCTCCCATCCCTAAGAATATCATTGCAAAACCTCATCACAGATGAAGAATATTAGGTCTCACAACTAAATGAGATGGAGTTACTAGATGAACGACGCATGGATTCCCTAAACCATTTATAGTTGTATAAAAACCAACTCAAGTGGATTTATAACAAGAATATCCAGAGGTGAACCTTCCAAGTCGGTGAACTTGTGCTAAAGGAGAACCAAAAGAACGTGCCAAACCCAAAAAGCAAGGGTAAATTTGAGCCCAACTAGTTGGGACCTTTCATCATCATGATGAGCTATAAATCAAAGGCATATTAGCTATCAACATTTGAAGGGGAGCCTCTGTAGGAGCCCATGAACAACTCCCATCTCAAAAAGTTTTATGCCTAAAAATCTTGCAAGGTATAGAACCAAAAATCCAAAAAATCAAAAAATGTCCTTAAAAAATGGTCACCCTAATGAAAACCTAGCAAACAGGAATCTTGGTGGCAACAAAAAAATACAAAAATACAAAAATAAAAATAAAAAATAAAAAAATGGATTGAAAACAATAAAGAGAAAAATCGTCCTCTAGTGAAAACCACTTCGGTGGTGCTCTAGACAAGTACTTTGGTGAAAAACTGGCAAACAAGTTCCAAGTGAAAATAAAGCACTCTCCATCCACCAGGATCTTCATGACTCACTTATCCATTACATTCCATCTATCCTTCCACCATCCATTCACATCTGTACCATAGATTGATCTTGTGCTCGTATCATGTTCCACCCTAGTACTACTTAGCATATTCCTGAGGTCAGTTTGTCCTGCTTGTATCAAAGTAGTCTATCACATCATGCTGGGGGAGTGTTCCTGTACTTGCATCAGATTGAATTCATGTATATTCTTGTGATCTTCCTTAAACATCAAAAATCCAAAAACATTCAGAAAATTATATCAAAATCCAAAACACATCAAAAATCTGAAAAAATAAAAAATAGAGTCATCCATATGAACTACATTGTATTTGAGCTTGAACATAAGAAAGGTTGATCCATGATCATCCCTTGAGAAATTTTAGGTCAATCCTTAGGCATCCGTCGCAATCTGACAATCCGTTTTCCCATCTATCTCATCATTGAGTCAAGTATGTCATCAGTCTAACTACGTGGTCTCTATGTGTGTAACGTAGGCAAGGCTAATCTATGGATAAGCTCCCCAGACCCCTAGGATAGGTCTTTAAGTTAGTCTCTTGGTCATAAATCTTGAAAATACCAAAAAAATTTGTAAAACATCTCAAAAATCAAAATAGCCTCAAAACATTTCAAAACACCAAAAACATCCAAATATCTAGAGAAAAACCCACAATGGTGCACCCGTCTCATCTCGCTTTCACCTGAAATTATCATCATTCCTAATAAATCAATCATTTCATTCATCATTTGGTGATTTAGTCAGAATCAAGTCTAGTAGGTTCAAAATTGAACACCTAATCATCAAAATATCAAGTTTAGGTCAATAAGCAAGCAAGTTGATCAACTCAGAGTATCAATAGCTTATCACCCAATCAATCTCATCAAAACCCTAATCACAATATGTCCTAGGATGTATCCTTCCCATGATGGACATCAAAATCAAGTATCCCATTATAGTTTAGTCTTGGCTAGTGGTATGAAGAACATTAACTTGTTTGTTTACTTTATCCTTTCTTTGGATTTATCTTATTGCGCTCATTCCAAGGACCTCTCAATGATGCCTAGTCAAAAAAGGTTTAGAGAGAAAGGAATGGGGAAAAAATCATTATCTTTTTATCTACTATGCTTTTTGGATACTCTTGTAAAATAACTTATTCATGCGTACTTTATTTGGTTTGTAGGGAGGGTATTTTAGGTGTCTTGTTGACTACATATTAAGGCTTTTTTTTCTATGTTTTGGTCTGAGATGTTTAGAAGATCTGAACTACATCCTGAATAAGGTTTTGTATGCTAAGTGTGAATAAGAATACTCCTATATGATTGTTGAGTCAAATTCCATCACACTAGGTACAATTTCATCTTGGTTCTTTATACCTTGATGCATCGTACCTATGTGTGTTATCAAACATAAAGTAATTGGCCCTTTAAAAATCCCAACTCCTGGTAAGAAATTCATTGACATCGACTTTAATGATAATGACTTGTTGGATCTTTTTTCATTCTATCTTCTTTCCATACTAACATGGTACCATGACAGTTAATCAGAACATCGCTAATGCATCCACCCTGCATCCATAAAATCATTAACATAAATACATATCATATCATATAGATCATACCGCATCATATCATCTCGCATTATCGTCATATTAAGTTATGAGGATTAATATAGATTTGTTATTCTAAGTATCTTTATAAATCATTGCATTACATTCATCTCATATCCTACATTACATGAATCATTAAAGGCATAATAGAAATCGTTACCATCCATCATCAGTACATAATCATTTGCATACACTGCATCCATACGATTGTCACCAAAATGCATAGAAAAATACAAAAGGAAATGCATCCATAATCATCATCACATCATGTAGAAAAATACATCATATTGCATGAACATAAAATAAAAGAATTTCATAAAAACATCATAGCACATAGGAAATTAAAAAGCATCCATACATCATACATCATACATCATAAAACATCTCATAAATAGGACCATATAATATATATCATCAAAATATATAACTATCATGGTACAAAAAATTGGATCAAGCGTGTATACATCAAGATATATGATACAATCGGGGCAATAAGTATCGAAGCCCATGAATCAAAAAATGGGTAACTGCCTATAATCAAAGACTAGCCATGTTGGCTATGCCCCTCCCCCTCTAGTCTCTCACCATGGTCCTCGAGAGGCCTAATCCCTATTTGCTGAGAAAAATTTGGCACTTGACCAACTGGTGGCACTGCCTTCCTGTAATACTATCGGTAGTACTTGACCTCTCTAACCACCTCTCGGTATGCCCTCAAAGATACAATTCGGCCCTGGGAGAATGAGGCTATACTCTCTAGTTGTCTCCTCCAGTCAATCTCCTGATCCCTCTCAGACCAGGATTGGTCCCTCTCAATAGTAACTACCAAAACCTGTTGATGAGCCTGATCTCGCTCAGCTATTAAAATCTATATCTACCCCTAAAGCTATTGAATCCGGGCATCCCTATGGTCTGGCTGTGTAGGTGGTTGTTGTTATGATACTTGATCTTAGTGGTGAGGGCTTTAGTGTGCCTGGTCTCGCGGTGGTGTTAGTGTCCATGGGGGTGCCTCGTTTCGCAGTGGTGTCTGATATGGAGGGCCACCTCCTCCCTTGTCCCCATCACCATATCTGTCACCATTGCCTCTACCTCCCTATCCCTTGCACCTACCAGCGGATCTGCCTCTCAACATCCATCATGGAAGAACTGTACCTGGAATTGTCAATCTAAGAGGAGGCCTGAACCAAGCTCTGTATGCCTAGGTAACACCTACATCTGCTGCCCCCTGATCATACGCCCATGACCTAGCCACTAACTATCTAAAGAAAGATATTGTCTCCTGTGCAAGAATGGGCTAGCCCCATGTTGTCTCTCATGTGGAATGAGTGAAGATCACCACATTTTGATCATTCAACCTATCTTGAACATCACCGAACTAGCAGGCCACCCTATCTGAAAGATACCACTCTATCATGGTGTGCTCTCAGTCCTGCATCCATCTATCCTTTCGAGCAAAGAATACCTGCTCATGATCATCATACCACAGGCCTATACCCATCCAAGGCCTCCAAACAAACTCTCGCATCTCATCAAGAAATCGTCGCCAATGGGCGATGCCTCCTGTACCTATATGAGAAAAAAATCTGGGCTCCCCCATACCACCAAACAACATGATCATCAATATCTAGAAAAATTGGAGTAACCTACAAATGAAGCACTGGAATCCGATCCCATGCCCAAATGTGTAGTAGAGTGAGCCCGGCTCCGATGGCCCTGTTGTCAAGATATGCAAACTCATGGAGATCCCTATATAGTGAGGCCAACATCACTAGCCCCCAAGCAAAGCACTCCCTATAGACGACCATATGCTCCCATGCAAACCTCGAGCCTAGACTGAAGTATCAGCCCCACCGATCTGGTGCCACTAGACCTAAAATGATGGGCAACAATCAATTTATAGGTGGAAACTATCCCTCGATACCTCTCCAAGTCTATCTGTCCCTCGAAAAAGTAAATCTCATTGAGATCCATCACATTGTAATAGGCATCCCTACTAGCATCTAGATCATAAATGACTCTCGCTCCATGGATCGGAATTCGTAGGATGCACCAAACATCCTTGAGTGTAACAATAGCCTTGCTAGTGGGAAGATGGAAAGAGGAGGTCTCACTATGCCACTACTTGGCCAAGGTTGTCACCATCCCAAAGTGGGTCTGAATAGGATGAACATACGCAATGAACCAAAGGTCAAGAATACCAAGCTGCTCCTAAAGGAATATGTGCATACCATCTAATCTGTTGAGCACCGACCATCTATGCTCCCTCGAGTGAAGTATATCGAGGTCGTCCTGCACAAGGGAAACCATCGCGTCAAGTCTCGTAAAAAAATTGCCTCCCACGTCATCTTTTTGCATTTGAAACAACAAATGTGGTGTTCTTTGCAAATGCAACATAGTTTGTAAAGTTCTAAATTGCACTGCCGTGATGAAGTTTGACAAATCTTAAATTCCTAAATGTGTCACGTAGTTCGATTTACTTGTACGGCTAACTTTGTACTCAAACCCTAATTTCAAACTGTGTCGCACAGTCCGATTTACATATGCGGCCTAGTTTGACAGAAAACCCTAATCTCCTAACTAGATCGCAGCAGTACTAATCTCATATACGGTGTTGTTTGAGGCCACCCAATACCGATTGAGCATTTGTAGTGATGCTATATAGCACCTCTTAACCTAAAGTTGACTTGGACCCTATTAAATGTACGTAAAACAAAAAAATTAAAAATCAAGATAGGGGTACATACCATGGGTCATGCATCAATTGGCCGCTGGTGCACTCGTACCCTCTCTGGAACGTGCCTAAGAAGCTTTCATAGTGCCATCTTGATCGGGACTCAAAATTCAGGAGATATAAATTTCTAAAGGCTAAGTGTGCAAATGAATTGAAAGTGACCCCTCAAGGTCTATTTAAGCTTGCAAATTAGGGTTTCTTGACCTAATTTGACCATCCAGCTAGGGTTTTGGTCCCCCGATTCCATTTTTTCCCAACCAAGGGCCATGTTGCATCTTTTGTAGCAATTTAACGTATTTTTTGGCATCTTGGGGCATTTTTGGACCTATCGAGCACCTTGTCCTCTTTTTTCGCGAGATCACCCAAAAATCAAAAATTTTGTCTGATCTCTCAAGGGGGCAACATATCAACATAATCCTTCCATTGGGGTAGCAGTGGGGAATCTATAAAATCAATAAATTTTTGACTTTTGATCACAATAGTTTATTCTTTGAACCAATACAACAAGTGCATTGCTTCAAGAGGAGAAAAATGTAGACATGGAAAATTGACCGACACACTTGATATTGATTACTAACATTGTTTCATCCTAAGTCATACTCTTAGCTTATCATCACCTTTTATCCCTTAATTAAATAAATCATTATTTATTTAATTAGGTCTTTCTCCCTTGTTGATTACATTAATCAATTTAATTTAATTAATCCTCTATCTTTGTTCATTTAAATAATTCATTTTATTTAAATTAAGTCTCTAAAGTCTTCTTATTGAATTGAATAAATTAAACCTTATTCGATTTAATCTAACATGATCCCCTTTAGTTAAATAATTAAAAACATTTATTTAATTAAACCCTTCCTCTCAATTTGATTTAAATCAATGCATTAATTTAAATCTAACTTGTCACATCTCCTAATTCCTCATTACATTAATTAATCTTTGATTAAATTAATGTTAAATCATGTCCCATCCTCTAGCTTTTACCACTTGCACATGGAAATAGATTTAATTCATTTATTAAATCTCTATTTTCTCTCAACATGGCATAAAAGGAGAATATTCCCTCAAATTTGAATTCAAATCCAAGTGGACTTAGTCCTTCCAACAAGACATTTATTTCACCTTACAAGTCCTTTTGCTTTGAGCCAAGTGGCCATAACTCCATTTTCTTCCTTCTCTAACAATTCATTTCCCTAATTTGAAATTCCACTTAATATCATTTATTGGCACTTTGATCAAAATGTGCACAACCTTCATCCATTCACATCTTGACAAGTGGCACTTGGCCATTGGATGTTGAATGATCCCATATTGCTCAAATATTTTTCATTCTTCCAATTTGAAATCTATAAATGAGAGACTCTTCCTCTCATTCATCATCCACAATTTGAATGCAAAGTTATTATCTTCAAATGAGAGAAATTCTATTCATCTACTTGAGCATTTTCCATCACCATAGCTAGATTATTGCAAATTTTAGCAAGGAGTCACATTGTTCTTCACCATCAAGTGGATCAACCATCATCAAGCTTACAAAGGAGTTGGGAAATGGCCAATTTATACACACAATTGGCACCAATTCCCCCATGGGATAAAGAGTTTGCATCTTAGAATAAGATTTCATTGCTTTCTTTGTTCATTTCTTCATTTCCTTTCCTATTTGAGAATTAAAAATGGATTTCATGGGGAATCCTTGTCTTAACTTGCATTTCAATTTAATTATGTGTTTTTTTCTCATGTTTGTGCAGGTATAGGATTAGGGTTCACAGGTATATATATATATATATATATATATATATATATATATATATATATATAAATAATATATATGCACATATATTTATATATAAATAAATTTTAAACAACAATTTTAACTATGGGAATTATTTTCAAAAGTCCATCTACATGAAAATTTTACAAAAAAATCCGGAAAGCCAATTTATAGAGAAAATTCTACAGACGAATTTCTTAAACAAATAATAGAGGAATCTTTTAACTTTTCCCAGACAATGAATCTTAAGAAAAATAACAACAAAATTCTAACAGATAAATTTACAAGAAATTTCTTGAGAAGCTTTCAACAAAATTCTAATAGATAAATTTACAAGAGATTTCCTGAGAAGCTTTCATCCTATAGGAAAATTTTCTACAGAAGACTAATTTTCTTTCCAATTCCCAGACATCTAATATTTTATTTTTTGGGTTCTTCCTTGTATACAATAATCCCAGTTTACAATTTGCAATAGTTTTCACATGGAATTTCATCTCTATAGAGGATTTTATTCTACAAAGGATTTTATTTTCATAGTGAATATCGCATATGACATTTACAATTTTTGACAACACTCAAAGCTTTTAAAACTAGCATAGACAATCTTTTCCAGAGAATAATCTAAACTAATTTTTTTTTCTAGTATAAACTAATAGAAATTAAAAGAGGAACCTGAAATCCAACACCTATGAATTTGTGGAAATATGTGAATTGTCGTAGCGCCTCCTCCACAGATCTAAGTATTTTCTCCTAGATAAATGAGAGCTTCCTCTAGAACAATAAAAAATTCCCAACACAAAAACTTTTCTCGAGAGTAAATCTTCAAAAATTTCAAGAACAAAAAACTTTTCCCAAGAGTAAATCTTCAAAAATTTCCAAAACACATGCAATAAAAAAATACTTCTTTTTTTCAATATTTTTCCCCAACACCAAATATCCTCTATGCTTCTTCTGTGAAGAAGCTTCTCACTTCTTCCTATTACAAGCACAAATTTCTCTCCATGAATAAATTTTCCAACAACCTCATAAATTTTCCAACACATGTTGAAAACCCAAAATATATTTTGAAAACAAATTGCACAAAATCCTCCAGCTATTTTAAGAATTAAAAAAAATAAAAATTCTTAAATATTAACAGTTCTAATTTAACTTAATTAAAATAATTTAATTAATTAATAAATAATATAATCCTAAGATTAGACTATTTACCAATTAAATTAATTAATTAACATCTTCTAACATTAAAACCAAATTGATTTAATAATCATCTTAAATAATTAAAACTATTAAATTATCTTTTTACAAACTTTACAACACAATAATTAAAAAAAAAATTAAACAACTTTTAACAAACAAAATCGACTAGACCTGACGACACACTGAGATTAGGTTAAAGAATTGACACAAGAATCCTAGCTACTATCTCCCAATTAACATCACCGTTGGAAAATGGACATGCTCAAACCTATGAAATCAGGTGGAGTCGATGTATTGTACCTGCAAACCTGTAAACAAGACATATATACAACATGCATATATACATCATAATAGAACACACCATGAAAATGGAATCACAGAATCGTAAGGCGCTCACAAGCGAGTGATGCAATTCCATCCCCTTCACCAATACACTTATAACAAAACTAACAATTCTAACATATATAATCTACTCATCTGCATATAACAATATTATTCCAAATAACCATTATGCTAATCAAAGGCATGTCAAAATGATAACATCAAAATAGGGTGACATCACATCATAACATAAAATCCACATCGCTCTATAAATAGCGATCAAATAATAAACAAGCATCACAATATATAAAAGTCTAAGTTCAACCAAAAAACAAAGCAAAACAAGGTAGGATATTGTTTGATACAAAGAGCAAAATAGAAGGGTGCTACATTATACTTCACTTAAATTAAATAAATGTATTTTTATTGATTGTAAGTACAATTGAAATTTAAAATAATTTTTAATTAATTGAAGTATAATTCTAATTTAATAAAAAATTGATAATTGTAATTGTAACTTAAATTAAAAATATTATTAGTTAACATGATAATATAGCTAGGAATTATTAAGATTAGTTAGGAAATTGATCTATCAATAAGTCCATTTGATTAAATTAAAATTTTATTTCTCATTTGTAATTAAGTGTAATTGTTATAATAAATGTAATTTTAATTCTATAAATTTATTATATTAGTAAATATATTTTCATTAATTATATAATTACAATTTAATTGATATAATTAAAATTATATTAATAAACATAATGTAAAGTTTATTTTTTATTGTAATTATTTAAAAAAATTACAAATAAACTTAATTAATTTAAATTTTAATCTTTATTTAAGTTTAAATAATTTTCATGTTAAGGTATTTTTTAAAACTTAGCAAAAATAAGAAGTAAAATAAAACTTAGATTCTAATATTAATAATTATATTTAAATATTATAATTTATGATATAATATATTAAAAATATATTTAATTATTAAAAATATAATATATTAAATGATTAAAAATTAAAATATAATATTATTATAGTGTAGTTTATTATATATTACACTATGATATCTTATAGTATATTAAATGATAAATTATAATATAACATAATATCATACTATAATATAATATATAAATTAATATTTAATATTACCAATTTCTATTTATTTTATTTTATTATTATAGTAATTTGTTGTGGAGCATATAAATTTAGTTATATTAAATTATTTTTCTTGATTATCATTGGCTAAAAACACTTAGACAATGAGTAGAATTACGTGATTAAAAAAATTATATAAATAAAAGTTAAAACATATGTTATGAGAAGTGATCGTGATTCCGTTCCGGATGTCCCAGCCATAGTGCCTGTTCATGGGGATCAAGTCCCAGATGAAAATTATTAATCACTAGTTATAACATGGCCTTCACTATAGTTCCATGGTAGTAACTAAAAATTGGGTGATATTATTATTAGTCCATAGAGTTAAGGAGGGAGGATGATGTGTATTATCTCATCAAGGACCCCTTGAGAACTGAGCTTTTTTGCTCGTTTGTAGCTCTTCAATAATCACCTTTCATTTCAATTTTGTAGAGGAATGAGTAGATTGATCTATAACATCATCCTTCCCATTACCATTTGAGATCTTAATGTTGTCATTCATCTACCTCCTTGGATATAAAACATTCTTGAATTATTTATAATTCCATTTAAAGAATGTAGTCATTTGAGACCTCGTAAGAATTAGGACCAAAGCCTTGAGATAAAATTAATAACTAGCAATCACACATTGGTGTGCAATGGGTATTTCCGAAGAGGTATTGGAGGTCAATTAGGAAAAATTTGGTCTATTTTTTGCAAACATTTTGCAGGACACAAGATCAATTGGTGGGTCATTTAGAAAATGATGTGTGCAACAAAGATCACAATGGAGGAAGTGAAAGCTTCAAATCAACTATGCATCCTTTTATAGGGATCCAAACACAACTGAAATAAAACCTCTGAATGAGAAAGATAATTAGGCTCCATTACCAATATGCTCATGTTATGCTTGCAATAGAGAGAGAGGGAGAGATAGGGATACAAAAAAGGAGAGATAGAGGGGGAAAGGGTGAGAGAGAGAGGGGGGTAAAGAGAGGAAAAAATAGAGTGAGACTTAAAGAACAAAGAGAGATGACTTGATAAAGAGAGGGATGTAGAAAGAGGGAAGAGGGGGATAGAGAGACCAAGAGGTAGAGGGATAGAGAGATAAGATAGATAAAAGCAAATAGATATCAAGAGAAGAAAGATTAATAGTTAAAATTGCATCTAAAAAATCTAAAAAAATCTCCTTTCATTATGTTGTAATAGATGTCATACCCTATAATAGAGCTCCTATACCAACATTTGACATGTCATTCACAACTATACTAATTGGGAAGCTAGAATTTATATAGGAGAGATGGCCAAGGGAGGAGGTCACTTGGAAATTTCACAGGACATGTCAATTTTCATTGAATATGTATTGTTATAAAATGTTGGTTTGAATTTGTTGTGATTGAATCACTATATATTTTTTCTCACTTCTCTTGTTTACACTTTTGGTAGTCTTAAATTACATTATGCCATTATTTTCCTTACACTCATTCTCATCCATGTAGTGATGGAGAAGGGATGCAAGACAATGAGAGAGTTCTCATCCATTCACAAAAATATTACACAAAGGAGACATAATATTTGGTGAAGTGTAGTTGGGTGATCCCACAATATTGGTTTACAATTTTTGGCCAAACTAGACACTGAACTGATTTTTTTTAACTAAATCTCCATTTTCGGGTACCTATAGCGGCTAAACCATGAAGAATTTGAAGATGATGCATACTAGTGATTTGTGACATTTTATCTCCAGTTTCTAAATATATTTTTTAATTTTTTTTTGAATAAGATTGCATTTCTTTTTCCATCTCCTTCAAAAACTAGTTTTTATCAGTAAACACCATTTTTAAGGAGTGATGCTCACCGTATACAACATAATTTTTTTTTCTATGAAGGATAAAATTCTAATTTTTTAAAATTTAGATTTGTAGCTAGGATATCTAACAAGTTCATTTGGTTTCATAGTGTTTTATTGAATATTTTTTTCTTAATCAAGTTTTGAAGTCAAACTAATTACAATTCAGACATAGGAAGATCGTATACAACATAATTTTTTTTGTATGTATCGAAATTCAATTTGTTTACTAGATGAAGGACATCAATACCTAGCTCTAATATATTTTTTAGAATTTTATTTTAATAACTTACTATTTTTCCACATGTGCAGAATAGAGAGTTCAATTTTTGATGAAAAACCTATGTTTAATCAAACTAAAAAAACAAATACATAATAAAAATAAAAAATATTAAAATTATATTCAATGGATAGCTTGTTCTAAGGACTACCATCATCCAGTTGGGCTTGTGAAGTCTTCTCCATTTTCATCCTCAATCCGAGCTTTGAAGGGAATTTTTTTGCAAAAAATTGGTTCAAGAGGGGGAGAAGGGGAAAAGGGGAGTTCGCTCGAAGTCCCTTCGAGCGAACCCCCCTTGACCTTTCAAATGAAGGGGGGCTCACTTGAAGGGGGATTCAAGCGAACCCCCCTTTTTTTTTAAATTTTCTTTGTTTTCAATTTGGGCAATGTGCAAAATGTGGGACTCATCATTTAAGAGGGTTTACTCAAAGGGGGGTTCAAGCGAACCCCCTTTGGGTTCGCTTGAACCCTAAGTTCATTTGAACCCCCCAAAACCCAAAATTTTCCTCATGGGGGTATTTTTGTAATTTTCATTCCTCAATGGAATTGTAAACCAGTTTTGTGGGATCATCCAGTTTGTAGACACAATATGGAGATCAATCTTAAAGTCCACATGAGTGAGGCCTTTCACTTTCATATAGGACTGAAAGGCTATATTAGTTATGATGATTCTAGTATGTTACACTTTTTTTCTTATTACCTATTCACTTTTACCTTGTTTGGTAAAATTTCTTTAATATACGTGAATGTGTTTTGTATATGAATTTTGATGAAAATATGATGAATGAATGTTTGATTCAATTTAATGCTTTATAATGATTTTGTATATGAAATATATGTGATGCATATGAATTTATTGTTATAATCTAACTACTGTTATGATGTATGAAGTTGAATGCAAGAACAAGTTCAAACGAGCGAAAAGAGAGGGGAAGTATCACTCAAGAGAAGAACTTGGTCTGGTAACCCTTAATTCAGCCTAATTGAGTATTTACACACTCACACCCTAGTTGGTCTTAGTTAAGTCAAGTTAGTTTTGGTAAATGGTAAGTGATCTTCAATTTTGATTGTGAATGTCTATATTGGTTTGCAATATTGTTTTATGAATTTTTGGATTGAGAAATGTGATTAAGTCTTGGTGTCAAGTGGAAGTCCTTCCTTTGTGTTTATTTTTATATTGATGAGATATATATAAAATGTATATATATGTATTTATGTATGTGTCTATAATAAAATCATACATGTGTGTGAATACGTACATGAGTATACATAGGTAGACATATCTACGCATTCTCATGGACGAATTACCCATATGCATGGGAATACCAATTGGACTAAGTGTTATCAATAAGATTGCACCCGTTATGCAAATTTGTGAAGCTCAAAAATCCTGTGTAACATGGGATCAAACTCAAGTTGTGGGTGACCTATGGTGATATTGAAGCTCTAGATTATGGACTGGTTCCCTTATTATTTTCTAATGGGTTAATGAATTTGCAGGAAAAGAGTTAAAAGGCTTTCTAATGGATATACTAAAAATGGAATTTAAATGGGTGATGCACCTAAATGATGAAAAAACATGCAGTTGGATGCACAACTATATCTCCTACAATATGTCTTCACAACTCAAACTGAGAAGCTTAATCACATAAGGGTTTCAGAAAAGGGCCTGCAAATCAATCCTTTATGGGTATGTGCAGGATCATCATGGAAAAAATAGGCCCTTAAGTAGCGATGAAAATTCAAAAAATCAGAGTTAGGCAACTTGACATAATTTTCATAATAAATTATCTATATTATTTCAAAAATATGTAAGAATAGAATCTATAGCAAATTTAATGTAATTTCTAAACTACTAGGTTTATTTAAAAAATAAAAAAATCTATTTGGTGAAAATTTAAAATTTCAATACAATATTACTTAAATTTCAAGGAAAAAATAAGAAGTAGGTGTATGTCTGACCACCCTAACCACAATAAAATGATAATATTTTTTTATAAGATTTTAGATATACATAGAGGACTCATTTTCTGATGTGATACATATTCTTTTTGTAATTTTTTTCCATGTGAATAATTAATTATTAAATTTTTAATACAAATTTTAAAAAATAAAAAAACTCGTATGTCTGACCACCTTAACTTGGTCAAAAATTCATGAAATTCATTATTTATTTTTTAATCCCATAATATGCAAAGCATAAAATGTGGTGCATGTTTCAGATTCAAAAAATGTGACACCGTTTGAAAGCTATAGATGTTTTTCAATCAGCCTATCAATTAGGACTTTAGTCGTAATTCAAATAGAAAATGAATAATAATTATTTATTAAATTCAAAGTAAAGCATAATTTATATTTTTGGAAAGTTGAGAATCTCCTTTAAAAAACCTTTTCGTTTCATCAATTTTGGGTAAAAAAAGAGTCGTCAGCCACATGGACCATCATATCACTTACATATCACCACTTTTTGGCTCATCATGATCCTGCACATACCCTTATGAAGGAAAATAATAGTTCAACAACCTAAAGGGAAAGACAAAAATGTAGCACGATTTATGACCTGTGATTAAACCTGATCCTAAATGTGAGAAGGTAAACACTTGAATTCATAAGAAACAATGAAGGAATCTCTGCTAAAACAACCTTAAGTAACCTGTAAAAGCTTCTGCATAAATATTAACTATAAAAATATGAGTTACAAGATCTCTCTTTGCAAAGTGCAAAGACAAATAAAATCAAGAACTAAGGAAAAAGAAAAACTTTTTCCAATATGTACGAAAGAAGGTATGCATAATGCGCACAAGAGGTGGAACTGAAAGTGAACTGGGAGTGGAAAAGTATCCTAAAAACATCCTCTCATGAGCAAAGAATAAAATCCTCGAAAAGAGGGCCCACCACTAAAGAAAACTAAACTTGACATGCTGCAAACTCCAACTCTCGATATATATGATCAACAAGATCTCAAAACCCACTCCAGTTTGACTAAAAGTGTAATGCCCCGCCTCACAACCTTAGAGGAAGTTGCAATTAACTACTCAAACGAACTAATTTTTTTTTTTAAGTACAATTAACATGCAAGTTCACTACCCATTGCCAACAACCTCTAAGATTATGAGACTGAGATTACAGTTTATTAACCCATAAACAACATAAATGAATCCATAACATCTACTTAAGATATTAAGTATGCATACATTCCATACAAGATAAATTACATCATCACAATAAGAAATACCATAGACTACAATAATATTAATTAAACAATAAGATTACATCTTTCATTCCCCAAATGAGGTAAATCCAATAAGCATGATTACATATTACAACTCCCACCTCGATTACAAAGAGGGGTAATAAATTACAAGATTAACTGAAATGAATACAAGCATAAAAAGTAACTAGATCCCACGAGCTCTCCAAATAGAAATCTCATCAACAGGAACAAGAAGAAAGCCCAATGGAGTAAGGTGCACGTTCCACCTGTAATGCCCTGCCAAGTAACCTTAAAGGAAGTTGCAATTAACATCATAAGCAACCAATTTTTTTTTTTTAAAGTGCATTTAACATACACATTCACTTACTAATTAACAACAACCTTTAAGGCTACAAGGTTAGGATTACCTAAACCCACACATACATATTACATATAACCATAGCATTATGAACTTTATGATATAAACATCATACATCATAAGAATACCACATAACATAATAAAGTAATCATCCAAAATACAATCTCATAAACATTATCTTAATCCAATAGTTACATCACTCATTCCCAGAATGAGACACTAGTACAAATGTATTACAATTACATAACTCCACCTCTTACAAAAGAGGGATAAAGTATCATATACAACTGAAATATTACAATGCAAGAAATTACAACAAGAACCGCAAGTTGTCCATCAGGATGTCTCACCACCAAGTACTGAAGATAGATGGGGACCCAACGGTTTTGGTGCATGTTCCACCCTACCAATGTGGTACCCAAAGGCCCACCCCCCATGCTAGGAGATAGTAACAAAGTAACATGGACAAAGATTCTACTACCTCTAACCAAAGGCAGACTCAAACTGACTCATACTGTTATAACCAACCAAATGAATTAACAAGTACAATTCATTCACCATACAAGTATGAATCAAGTACAACTCAAGTACAATACAAGTACAAATCAAATACAATACAAGTACAAATCAAGTACAATACAAGTACAACTCCAACATCATTGACATAGGTCACATTGCTTCTAGACATAAAGTAGATCAAGTATGTTCACAGAACCATACATATAAAACAATTAACAACAGTTGTCGTAGATAGAGTGTCATCGCAAAGTTTGTCATGAGATCTCCTCTGGGCATTCTTCATAGGTTCTGGCACAAGTAATCCTGGTGGCCTCAACCGAATCTCGGCACTCATACTCACTCATGCAGAATCAACTACCTCTCGCAAGGACAAGATAGTTGATCTTGCCATTCCAGGCCTTCTCACTCATCCCAAGTCTAAACAAGCCCTTGTGTCTATGAGTGAGGATTAAATTATCTTGATTAATGTGAGAAGTTAGTCCTAATCTTCTAAGTACATTATTTTAATTATCACTTGTTTAAATCACTCCTGAAGGTTATCCAGTTTACCTCTTTGGGCTCTGGCGCCTAACAGAAGTCACTCTTCTATTCGACAACACACACCCAAACAATCCACCAAGGGAACCACAAGTGCATACCAACTAGGCATCATAATCCACTCCAACACAAGGAAGATACAAATAATAGAACTCACTTTAAACATCTTGGAGGCAACAATCACATAGTCCACTCCTTTCACAGGAGGCACAAAAGATCTCACTCCAAACATCTTGGAGGCAACAACACATAGTCCACTCCTTTCATAGGAGGAAACAAGATGAAACCACATAACAAGGTCACTCCATACAAGGAGACACAGATCCCATAATCTGCTCCCAAAACTAGGGAGGTGCAAACATCCCCATTCGTGAAAACCGGGTAAAACTGAAAAGACGCCATGCACTACCCAAGGGAAAACATCTGGATGGCATAAAGGTTCAACAACCCTTATCCTCTAAGTTCTTCTAGAAGACTTATAATTTAGGACTAACACTAAATCTAAAACCAACAATGCAACTTGACGACATAGCAACAAAAACATTCAAGTCATCAATCAAATCTAATATTTGGATTTTCTAAATCCATACTCATTCAATAGGTAGTGTAGAAAAGTCAAAGTCATGATAACTAGATCATCTAAAATAATCATAACCCCTATTTCCCTTTTCATTATTGAAAATCTAAAATAATTAAACTTACTTTCCTTTACTGAATACAGAGAATTAAATCCTTTAAGATAATCATGAGGAAGATACTACTTTTGGATATACTAAATCCATATCTCTTTCATAATCCAATCACAATGATTCAATTAATCTAAATAGAAATTAATTAAATAACATAATGGATTGCCTCATCAATAAAACAACTTCTTAGTTTACTTTTAAATCGACACAAATCCATGCAAGTAACTTTTTCCATTTCCTAACCAAATCTTACATCTCATTCAATTTTCTATTTAAAACATTCAATCATTTTAATATAATAACATATTGTTTCTCTATCCATTTTCCATATACACTAATCAATCCATTTTTAAATCTTTATTCAATAATACATTGCATGCATCTCATTAAAATAAAATACGATAATGAATTTTACACTGTATATATATATATATATATATATATATATGCTCCATATTATATAGACACCATTAATATTCCATTCACAATGACTAGATTACTCTATGGAACTAAATAAAACATAATAACTATTTTCCTTTTTCAATATAGTTAGTTCCTAAATTTACTTCTAATGCAACCTAGCACTATTGCAACCAATCTTTTCCAATTTTTTATCTGGAGTCTATGTCTCATCAACTATCCATTTAAAAACATGCAATTTCATCAATATATAAAAATATATTTTGGCTTGTCTATTTGGCCACGCATTCATATTGTTTCTAATTAAATCTCATTAATTAAAACAAACATTTAAATATAAATATTTCTATAATTCTTCAATATATTTAAATATCTTTCTCTATACATTTTCTACACATACTAATTATTTCTTTTAGAACATTAATAATACCCAATTTGCAAACAACAAAATAAAATAAGATAAAATATTATTTATTCTCTCAAATGAATATATACCTTCACTATATATATACTAAATATAAATTAATATATTTAAATATATTTAATCATTAACATATCTTCTATCCTTTGCAGAATATCAAATTGATTAATTCAAAATAAAATATCCTTTATCATCAATATTCCAAAATATAAATATATTTTTCCAATTAAATCAAATTAATAATTGGACCTTTTACATATGAATTTAAATTCCACAATTCAATTTTAAATTATGCATTCTTTAAATCAAATATTTAACTCCTTCAATTAAACTTTAACATGCCATTTTAAAATAAACAATAATTTCCCATATGTTTATAATTTTAATTCCACTAATCTAATATACAAATTTTATTTAAAATAATATAAATAAATATAATACTTTAGTATTATAAATTATAATATAAAATATTATTAAATAATATTTTAATATTATACTAACAATACATAAAATATTAATATTTATAAATATCAATTTATTATTATTTTATTTTCAGAACAACCATGGGAAAATAATTTAACAGCAGTCTCATGTTTCAAGCATAACTCAAAAAATACGATCTGGGTATTTGCGAGTTTTGGACAAGGGTAATAAAATTTTAAAATACAAAAAAATTTTAAATTTTCAGAAAACCCAGTTTGTGAAAGTAAAGTTATAGGCGACGCAACCAGACCATTTTACCATGAAAAATATAACTATACTGTAGATTTTAAAATCTATTTTTTAATAATAAACAGAAGGTTTCATTTTCTAAAAACATTCTAAATGCATTGTTCAATCTCTATGTTTGATTTTCAATAACAACAAAATCAATTTCCCCAAATAATTTAAATTCAACTAAAATTTTCACAATTTTCACTCAAGAATTTTCACAAGCAAAGGCTATAAATTTGTTTAATTCTTTTCTTCTAATATCAAATTTATTTTCTAAAATAGATTTAACAAACAAATCTTTAATCATTACTATTTTAAAGAAAACAATCAAAAACAATAAAACACAAAGAGGAAAACCTGGTACAAGAAGCTACAGGAAGAGATGAATTTCTGATGCAAGCCTCCTCCAAAGATTTCCTGAATTTTCTTCAATCCTCTAATGAATCCAATCCAAAATCCAACAAATGCAAACAATATTTCTTTCAATCAATTCTACAATCAAACTTTCTTCAAACCCTTGTGCAAATTTTCCAAAATTTCTTCCCTGCTGTCAAAATGTATTTTTTTTCTTCTAAAAATTTTTTCTGCCATAAAATTAAAACATGTATTCTTTATAAATCAAAAATACCTAATACAACCCTAATTCATATTACATGCAAATTAGATATTTCAATTTCAATATTTACAACCCTAATTCACATTACATGCAAATTAGATATTTCAATTTCAATTTCAATTTCAATTTCAATTTCAATTTTCAATTTCAATTTCACTTTCAATTTCAAATTTCAATTTCACTTTCAATTTCACTTTCAATTTCACTTTTTGAAAACCCACTTTCAATTCTAAAATGAAATTTCAAATAATAAATTAATTTCCAAAGTTGCAACTAATTTTCCAAACAAACATTTAATTAAAATTTCTAATTTAATTCCCACATGTTGAAATTAAATTCCAAATTTAATTTTAATTCTTGTATTTCCTTTCATTCTCTTGCATCACGTTTAATTAATTAATTTAATTATTTAATAACTAAATTAATTATTTCCAAATCAAGAATGCTTCAGAATTAAATAACATCAAAACAAGACAGACAATGACTCAACACACACAACTGACGACACACTAAGGATAGGGTGTAAACTTGACACATGTTACCTAGATACTATCTCCCATTCAACTTAACCGTTGGATTGACACGCTCAAACCTGTGAAACCAGGTGGAGTCGATGTCATGTACCTGCAATCTTGTAACCAAGTAAACAACATCATATGATATATCCAACATATAATACACATCGTGAAGAAGGAATTACGGATTCACAGGGCGTTCGCAAGCGAGTGATGCGAACTCATCCTCTTCACCCATACACTCATCAAAACTGACACTTTCATCATAATTCCAATAATCTCATAATAATATCTCATGTTAACTCTACAACAACATTAATCTATAATGCATGTGAAACAATAATCAGATAACTACATCCCACAATAATAGTTGTCGCTTAATGGTAGTGATCAAATCATCATAACAAAATGTATCCAGTATCAAAGTAACTGCAACCAAACATAGCATAAAGTAAACCAAACAAGAAGCAAAATGGAGGGGTATTACACCACCCAACCAAGTGGTACCCAAAAGCCCACCCCCCATGCTAGGAGATAGTAAAAAGGATTCCTAGACAAGACCATCCACTTCTAAACACAAGCTAACTCATACTGATACAACCAAACACATGAACCAAACAACCACAAGTACACCATTACATTATTGACAGGGTTACAATGCTTCCAGATATAAAAAAGATCACGTATGTCAAGAAAACCATACACATAATAATCAAGTACTAACTGTTGTCCCAGATAAAGTGTCATCACATAACTCATCATGGGATATCCTCTGAGAATCTTCATGGGCTTTGGCCCCCACTATGTGTTATCCTGGTGGCCTCAACCGAATCTTGACCCCCATACCCACTCATGAAAAATCAAATACTTTTCATAAAGACAAGATAGATGACCTTGCCATTCCAAGCCTTCCCACTCATCCCAAGCCTAAACAAGCACTTGTGTCTATGAGTGAGGCATAATTATCTTGATTAGTGAGAAGTACCACCTAATCTTTGAAGTATTATTTTATTTATCACTTGATTAAACCACCTCTGAAGGTTATCCAATTTACCTCTTTGGGCTCTAGCGCCTAAAAAAAACCACTCTTCTACTTGACAACATACTAAACATTTCCAATCACCAAGGTTGCCAAAGTGCATATAAACTATATATCATGACCACCCCTTTCTCAGGAGATGACATAAGCCAAAACCCTCCCAAACATTGGAGGTAACAAACATAACAAAGCCACTCCTTACAAGGAGTCACAAATCACATAATCCTCTCCTTCCACAGGAGGCACAAAACATCCCTGTTTGTGGAAACTGGGTAAAAACATTGACATAACTTCATGCACTACCCAAAGGAATAAACAAATGGTTGACATCACAAAACAACAACCCCCATCCTCTAGGATCCTCTGGAAGACTTACCTATTAAAGAAACTTAACCCATTTCCCCAAACATGAACACAGGGAAATAATCACATAAGACAATTGCAAGGAAATAACTAATTTTGGATATACTAAATCTATTTCCCTTTAAAATTCATTTCACAGTATGGAAAACAATTTCCCTAAAAAAATAATTAGATAGAATAATCCACAGCCCTTCTAATTACTGAGAAGGGAAAAAATAATTTTAATAACCAATTGAAATCCATGATTGCTTTTAAAAAAACATCATATATCCACTGCCTTTATAAAATTTAGTAGTTTATTGTCTCAATTAAACTAACTTAATATTATCTCTTTTAGACTCAGGATAAAATTTAAATCAAATGTTTAATCCTTAATTGCTTGTAAATAATAATAACATAAAGCAGTTACTTCTTCATTTTAAAACATACTATTTTCAAAACGTCTATTTCTCCTTTGCAAACTAAATCATGTAAAATCAATTAATTCCTCTAATTAGCACAATCTCAGAAAATCAAATTATTTATTCTTTCAAAATATATTACTTAAAAATAAAACCATCGGTTTGACTATAATACATTAATTTAAAATTTCTCAATTGCATTAAATCAAGCCATCATTTAAATCAATATCTTAATATCCATATACATATATTTTAAATATATATATATATATATATATATATATATATATATATATATTTAAAATTGATAATTCAACTATACATAAAATAATACATATATATACACATAATATATATACCCTCATATTGTGTATATATACATATATTATTTATATGTATTATATATATATTAATATTTTAATATTATAAATATAATATAAAATATTATTAATATATATTAATATTTTATTATTATAAATATAATATAAAATATTATAAATAAATATTTTAATATTATAAAATATAATATATAAAATATTAATTATATATATATATTTTATACTATATAAAAAAAAACCTGATTAAACAAAGTCACCCACGTTTTGACCTGGGGCCACGCGCTTTTCTCTTGAGCCACGTGCTTATGCAAGGGTTGGGGTAGCTGGCTTGCACAGCCGACTCATGTTTGGGAGTCGACGATGCTTTGCACAACCGAACCCCAAAGGGGAGGGCCGATTGTGTTTAAACATAGTCGCACCCATTAATGGGCGCGACTGTGTTTAAACACAACCATCCCATCTGGTGGCAGTGGCGATAGTGTGGGGTGCGTGCTGGGTGCGGCTCCCCCCCACATGCCTCCCATGGGGGTGCGGTGGAGGTGAGCCCCTAGTGACCCCCCACAAACCCTCCAAATTTTTTATTTATTTGTTTATTTTTAATAAAACTTTTTTGAATGAAATCCGACTGCGGATTTCGAAATCCGTGCACCTCTACAGGGTGCCCTTTTTTTAAAACTTTTAACAGCATAACTCCCCCCAAAAATGAAATATATAAAATAATATATATATATATATATATATATATATATATATCAGTATATATATGTATATATACATATATGTATGAATTTAAATACTTCCACACAAGATTTGTAAAATAAATTGAACAAGTAATATTGAAAAATAGTCATTTATAGTCAAGAACACATTTTTGTTTTTTTGAAGAAGTTCATTTCCAAAAAGAGGTTGTTTTTTCAATTTTTGAGAAAGATTTAACATGGGTTTTCTTGCAAACCAACCAGAGTTTTGAATATTTTCAAACAACATACTATAATTTTGTGAAACCTTTCAAAATGAAAACTAATTGAATAGAAAGAACCTAGTTCCAAAAGCTTCAAGGTTGATAAATGGGTGCAAAGCCTTCTCCTTAGATGCAAGCTCCTACCTAGCAAACCAACTGAGCTTTTTCAAGAATCCAAATCCAAACCCACAAAACAACCATTCTTTTCTTCCTTCCCTTCCTTATTTTCAAATTTTCACACTTGTTGAAAAATGCATTCAAAATCCAAATAATAAAGAAAATTCCAAAAATATCTATGCAACCACCCTCATAAATTTTTGAAAAACAAAAATATAAAATATCTCCAATTTCCAATTTGCATTTTCTAATTTTCAAAAATGAAATTTAAAACCTTTTTTTTCTTTAATTTTCCAATTTCAACAAAATATCTATTAGTTTCAAAATGAATATTTTAATTCAATCTAATTAATTTATTTAATTCAATAAAATGAATCTAATCCAAGATTAAATTATTTTATTAATTAAATAACATTTCTAACATAAAACCAGATAAAGTTAATCAACAACTTAAATACATAAAGCCATTTAATTACCTTTTTCAACTTGCAATTAAATAAAATCCGGGCAAATTAAATAGTATTAAAACAACTGTACCAGACTACAACCCGACAACACACTATGACTAGGGTGATGACTTGGCATGAAAAATCTAGCTACTATCTCCCAATCAAATGTCATTTGGGCAACGGACACACTCAAACCTATGAAGCCAGGTGGAGTCGATGTCCTGTACCAATTAACCTACGAATAAAGAGTATATCACACATGTATATTTGCATCATATAAAACACACCGTGAAGAGGAAATCACAGAATTGCAGGGCACTTGCAAGCGAGTGGTGCAATTCAGTCCCTTTCACCAATATAGTGTTACAAACTGACGAGTCTAACATCAATAATTTAATCAAAAGCATAAAGCATCATTAATTCAGATATCATCTATGCTAATCTAAAGCATGCCATAATGATAACATTAGAATAAAATACCATCATGTCAAAATATAAAATTCACATCACTTTCCAGATAGCGATCAAATAATAATCGAGTACCATAGTCAAGGTACTAACAAAAAATAAGGCATAACCAAAAAAAACACTATTTGATCAAAAGAGCAAAGCAGAGGGGTCTTACAAAAAGTCAAAGAAAAACTCCATTAAAGCTCCTCAATTGCATGCATGTGATCCTAGTTCAACTTTACTTGTATTTCTGTATGATCTTTAATATTTAATCTCATTGTTGATTTTGTCAAAATCATGCAAAAATTTAAGTGAAAGACTCCTCTTGTAGCACCTCTCCATTTTTCTCTTTGATCAAACAATGTGTTTCTTTGATATGCTTATAATTTTTGTTAGTACCTTGACTACGATAGACTATGATAGACAATGATACTTTGTTATTATTTGATCACTAACTTTGGAGCGATGTTGGTTTCTATATTATGATGTGATGGTACATTATTTTGATATTATGATGACATGATTTTGACTAGCATAGTGTTTATTTGAATTAATATTGTTATATGCTCATGAGTAGTTTATTGATGTTAGATTCATCAGTTTGTTGTGACATTGTATTGGTGAAGGGAACGAGATTGCATCACTTGCTTGTGAGTGCCCTGCGATTCCATGATTCTCTCTTGATGGTGTGAATGATTGTAATGTCCCGCCTCGTAACCCTAGAGGAAGTTGCAACAAGTATGAAAGCGTACAATATTAATATGGAAGATGCACTACACTACTGCAACAACCTCTAAGGCACAAGACAAAGGTTACATCTAAATCCATAACATGTACAATAGTCATATAAAGCATTTAATTAATTACTAAACAAGAATTTAAGTTCATACATTTAGAGCATTATAAATTACATCACAAAGAATAGAAATACATCAAGATTCATAGATTAAATTAACTTACAAATAAGGTTACAATACTTATTCCCAGAATGAGGAAGATCATAACTAACAATTATAAATTAAAAAATTTCTCCTCGCATACAATTGAGGAGTATATTAAATACAAATGTTAACTGAAATAATACATCAAAAGGAAGGATCATAATCACTGGTTCCACCATGAGCTCTAGAACTAGAAGACCTCGCCATCATGAAAAAAAGGAAGGGGACCCAATAGATTAAGGTGCATGTTCCAACCAACCAAGTGGTACTCGAAGGCCCACCCCTGTGCTAGGAGACAGTAAAACGGTTCCCTAAGCAAGACCATCTACCACTAGATACAGGCTAACACATAACTAAACTTAACAAACACAAGAACAATACTAACTCAAAGGATACAATGCTACAAGAGTTAAATAATGAGTTACACCAGTGAACCATATATACTGCTAACCTAGGAGAAGTGTCACCACAAAGGTGCATGGGTTACCCCAGCAGATATTTTCTGACCCTGGCCCCCATCAAGAATCACTCTCCTACTGTCAACACGTGGGAAAAATCCGCTCCAAACCTAGGAGGAAAATAAATAACAAAATCCACTCCATACAAAGGAGACAAAACATCCTCGTTCATGGAAACCAGGTGACTCACTGAAAATGGAAAATGCACTACCCAAGGGAATTACAAAAAGGAAGATAATAAAATACAACCCCCAAACATTAACACACCTCAACTGGAAGACTTACAAAACCTCATCTACACTTCTATTAAATTACCCCAAAACGCTATTGAAGAAAACACATTCTTAAGGCAATTTAAACCGAAACAAATCTATCCTTCGGATCTACTAAATTTAGTTTCAATACAAGAAATTTAATAATACACTTTCCCAAATCATCCAACTTAAACCAATTTTCATTTTAAAACAATATGGAAATCAAATCTATTTACTTAAGTCAATTTACCATTTTCATCTATTCAAAAATCAAATTCCCTCATCAAAATTATTTCTTTCAAATTACCTAATCATGTATTAGATGCATGCACCCATTCTATAAAAATCATTGCCTAATTCAACCATTTTAAATTCAATTTCTTCTTTTACATCATTTTTATTGGAAAACATTCAAGATTATTGTGCATTTGCATGCACCATTAGAAAAAAATGTTCATTTAAATACACATGTCTAAATATATATGTACAATTATATATAATTATATAAAAATAAATATATTATTTTATTATTTAAAATCTAACTACGATTTCCAACAGATATTGAATATAATTATATTTAATAAAACTAGAGTATATATACATATATACATATATAATATATATTATATAAATATTACATATACCTATATATATTATATATATATAATATAAAAATACATATATAAAATACATTTTATAAAATTAAAAACCTTAAGTTAGAAATCGCTAACAATGAAGGCAATAAAGTTAATAAGAAAACACAGTTCATATTTTGGGGGGCTGGGTTATAACAACCACACCCCATGCTTGCACCGGGTGGGGAGTATGCAACTGTGGAGGTATTACCTCTACCACGCCATCCCCATGCGGGGCGAAGGTGGAGGTAATGCCTCCACACACACTACCCACACACATAGTATTTATCAATACTCCCAAACATTAAAACCCGCGTATGGACGAATAGTCCATAAATTCAAGAAATAAGAAATTCTTGTTTACAGTCATATAAGCATATATAAATATATTTGTATATGTATATATGTCCTCAATACATACACACACAAACGCACGCGCACACACACACACACACACACACACACACACATATAATCTAATAAAATGGATGTCTCAATTGGGCAACAAATTTTTAGAAGTAACCATCTATAGGTAAATATTCATTTTTTTTTTAAAACTGAGAGAAGAAATTTTACATAGAGGCAGTTTTTCTAAATTTCCTTCAGATAATTATCTTCAATGGAAGAAATATTTTAATACCGAAATAAAAACCAATAGAGAATTGAATCAATATTCTTCTATAGTTAACATTTCCCCAAAATTTCCCGAAAAGATAATTTCTACAGAAGAGTTTCTAAGAGGATTAATTTTTTTCCAACAATGATTTTCTTTCCAAATCCCTAACTGAATTCTTTTGGGTTCTTCTAAATTTGCAATAATCCCAATTTATAATTTTGCTATAGTTTCCACAAATAATTTCATTCTATAGAGAATTTTATTCTATAGAGGATTTCATACACGACAATTACAATTTTTAAAATAAAACTCAAACTTAAAAGTTTGAACAGACAATCTTTTATAGAGAAAGATCTAAACTAGAAGCTTTTCAATTTAAACTTAACAAAAAATTAAAGAAGAAACCTGTAGTCCAACGCCTATGAATTTGTAAATTTGAAGTAACACCTCCTCCATAGATCCAAGTATCTTCTCCTAGATAAACAATATAGCTTCCTTCAGAACAATACAATTTCCTGAACACATAAAATTTTTCCAAGATTAACTTTTCCAAAATTTCTACAACACAAAACTTTTCTTGAGAGTAATTCCTCAAAAATTTGTAGAACATAGGCAATCACAAAAGACTTCTTTTTAATCTTTTTCCCCAACACCCAAAATATCCTCTATGCTTCCCCCATGAAGAAGCTTCTTACTTCTTTTGTTAAAGCCACAATTTTCTCCTCGTGAATAAATTTCCAACAACCTCATAAATTCTTCTAACACATGTTAAAACTCAAAAATATATTTAACAACAAATTTGCATAAAATCCTCCAGATATTTAAAATTAAAAACATTAAATAATTTCAAAATATTTACCATTTCCAAATTTAACTTTATTAAAATAATTTAATTAATTAATAAATAATATAATCCTAAGATTAGACTATCTAACAATTAAAATTAATTAATTAATTATTTATTTCACCACTTCTAACATTAAAATAAGATTAATTTAATAATCATCTTAAATAATTAAAATCCATTAAATTCGCTTTTTCAAACTTTTCAACATAATCATTCAAAACAAAATTAAACAACTTTTAACAAGCACAACCGACTAGATCCAATGACACATTGAGACTAGGGTAAAGGCTTGACACAAGAATCCTAGCTACTATCTCCCAATCAACGTTACTATTGGGTGGACACGTTCAAACTTGTGAAGCCAGGTGGAGTCGATGTCCTATACCTGCAAACTTGTAAACAAGGCATATATAGAACATGCATATATATATATCATAATAGAACACATCATGAAGAGAGAATCATAAAATCATAGGGCGCTCACAAGCGAGTGATGCAATTGTGTCCCCTTCACCAATACACTATCACAAAAATGACAATTCTAACATATATAATCTACTCATGTGAAAATAACAATGTTATTCCAAATAATCATTATGCTAATCAAAGCCATGTCAAAATGATAACATAAAAAATAGAGAATAATCACATCATAACATATAATCCACATCATTCTATAAATAGTGATAAAAAATAACATAACATCATAATCTAAACATAAGAGAAAAACAGAGGGGTGTTACATTCTCCCCCTAGGGTCAGGCTTACTCTTGGAAGCTTGCAAATACCCCTAGTATAAAACCCATATAATCACACATAATCAATGGTTCTGAAACTGAACCACTCCATACCTCAACATAAAAACAATAGTAACCAGACTCATAATCCTCTAAGCCAAATAAATTGCCAATCCAAATAACCAACATGGTGAAGCAACCACCCACAAGTCTCCAAAAACATGAATCCATGATTTAACATACATTATTTACATACACACCAATACACATCATCGGGAATCATCACAAGGCCACACATGGGTCCATCTGGATACCGGAAAACAACATACTAATCCATGATACAAAATCCATGAACCAAGAGCCAAAGTACATCTCATAAAAACCAAACATCACAATTAGTGAATTGATGGTGTTAGGCCACACATAAGGTGAGACCATCCAAACAAGACCACAATGACCTGTCTCTTGTTGTATGAGGTGATTAGCCTCCAAGAGACAGTCATCACACATAGGTGGGTAGTGGGTCCTAGCTGTATAACAGCCTCACATACCCCCATCCTCAATGTTTCCTACGTCTACTTCCTCGTATACACTCACCAAGTCTGCCTCATACATGCTTGGAGAGGATTCACATTACGACACATTGCCGACATTTAAAACAATAAAGAAAACTATCTTAGCCACCAAAGTCAAAAATAAAGAGTAAAAAAAATTTAATTCCAAAAGTAAGAAAATAAATATGTGTAATTTCAACACTAAATCAATTATATAACCACTAGGGTTATAAGAAAATAAGGTCACAAGTTGTGGCTAAACCATCACAATCAAGTATAACAAGATGCTGGCCTTCACAATCAACTGAAATCATCAATAATCACAAAGAAAGTTCACAATCTTTAAAATTGCACTATACAACATTGTGTGACTAAATAATAGCCACCAAACGAGGAAGGAGGGAACAACATCTAGCTATATAAATAGCCCTCATGTGGTGTGGAGTGAGCATGCCATCCACATGAAACAAAGTGTACTCCATTAATATCATGTTGTCACTCAACATTTGTTATACGCTAGCTAGAGAAGGCACGTACTAGTCATATGCCACATGGCAATGTGTCTATGGGTCCACGGAAGTAGGAATGTGCAGAACACACCCCACATGGTGCTACCTCATGGAGAAGGAACACACAGACACTCACCAAAGCTAGAGGTATACATGGCTAGGATCTACTCATATGCTACCTGATCAACACAGTCGAAGCAACCATGAGTATCCCTCTACAAGTGTTTGAGGCCCCATAACGCTCATCACACAAGTAGGCTATCAAAGACAATCTCATAATGCACCTTCACGTGTCTAAGAACATGGCATCATGTAACATGACATCATCACCAACACCGTGTCAGAACATCAATGGGGTGTGGCATCATATCTATTGCATCATGTCGGGACACGTGAAAATAAAGTATATATACATAATGCAATATGATAATATCAATATGGGGCTACTTGAGTTTCACCTCTCATATGGATGAGGTTTACTCAATAATTCTAGATCAACATCTCTACAGATGGCTAGGCGTATACTAACAAACCTATGTTGTTGTACTCAAATATGTGGGGATTGGGCTAACACTTATGGATCAAGTATCCTGATCCATTACAAGGGAAAGTAGTGGGTATGATTCCTCAAGATTGGTTGAGTTGAGACACTCTGTGTCGCAATATGTGTATGCTACACACTCCACCCAAGGAACTTTGTGGCTACTACTATCCCTTCACGGATTGAGGGGCTAGAGAACCAAAAAAAAAAGAATCTATGAGACTAACTATTGGTTTCTCTTATATATAAGTTTCAACCACACATGGGTTGGCCCTCAATCAGGTAAAAAACATGCAAACACACATTCTGCTATGGTAAATTCCACATCAAAATACAAATTTTTCCCCATGGATGGGTAGTAAGTATCACCATCACATGGTTACACAAAGCAAGTACAGGGTATTCACGACACTCAAACAAGACACAATTACTAGTTGCTTACATTTACAGGGGGTACAATTACTTACATAATCCCATAAGAACATATAATTCCATAACCCATGGGATACATACCATTACTTTACATCCATAACCTTTATCAATTTTCTATTACTCTACTCCTTTCCATAGAGTACATCATGCTAAATGTCAAAGCCATGAACATGTGATCACTTAACAACTCCACTAACAGATTCACAAGGACAACATAGTGGACTCAAATGTACCTAGAGTACCTAGTGTATGGACATGGGGCTTTGATACCATGTGTAACGCCCCGCCTCATAACCCTAGAGGAAGTTGCAACAACCACGCAAACGTACAATTTATTATTATTATTAAGTGCAAAATTAATATGGAATATGCACTACACTACCACAAAAACCTCTAAGGCATGAGACAAAGGTTACACCTAAATCCAGAACATGTACAATACTCATATAAAGCATTTAATTAATTACTAAACAAGAATTTAAGATCATACATTTAGAGCATTATAAAGTACATCACATATCTAATAGAAATACATCAAGATTCATAGATTACATTAACTTACAAATAAGGTTACAATAATCATTCCGAGAATGAGGAAGAACATAACTAACTATTGGCTTGTCCTTCTTGGTCTTCGTACCCCTTCTCTCCCCCCCCCCCTCCCTCTTGTGTTCTTTTTAGGTAGCACTTGGTCTGCAATTTTTCATTTTTCTCCTTTAGCTCTGCTCTCATCCTAATGTTGGATCACGGAGTGTGATCCGAAACGTTGATGGAAAAAAATCTCACACAATCTAAGACATAAATAATTACAAACAACATTATGGATTGTGGAAACTTGATATCATTAATAACTAACTATTACAAATTACAAAATTCCTCCTTGCATACAATTAAGGAGTATATTAAATACAAATGTTAACTGAAATAATACATCAAAAGGAAGGATCATAATCATTGGTTCCACCACAAACTCTCCAGCTAGAAGACCTCTCCATCAAAAATAGAAGGAAGGGGACCCAATGGAGTAAGGTGCATGTTCCACCCAACCAAGTGGTACCTAAAGGCCCACCCCCTGTGCTAGGAGACAGTAACAAGGTTCCTTAAGCAAGACCATCTACCACTAGACATAGGATAACACATAAATAAACTTAACAAACACAAGAACAATACTAACTCAAAGGATACAATTCTACCAGAGTTAAATAATGAGTTACACCAATGAACCATATATACTACTAACCTAGGAGAAGTGTCACTGCAAAGGTGCATGGGTTACCCCAGCAGATCTCTTCAGACCCTAACCCCCATCGAGAATCACACTCCTACTGTCATCACGTGGGACAAATCCACTCCAAACCTAGGAGTAAAACAAATAACAAAATCCACTCCATACAAAGGAGGCAAAACATCCTCGTTCGTGGAAACTGAGTGACTCACCGAAAATGGAAAACACACTACCCAAGGGAATTACAAAAGGAAATAAAATAAAATTCAACCCCCAAACATTAACACACCTCAACTAGAAGACTTACAAAACCTCATCTACAGTTCTATTCAATTACCCCAGAACACTACTGAAGAAAACACATTCTTAAGGAAATTTAAACCAAAACAAATCTATCCTTTGGATCTACTAAATCTAATTTCAATACAGGAACTTGAATAATACACTTTCCCAAATCATCCAACTTAAACCAATTTTCATTTTCAAATAATACAAAAATCTAATCTATTTACTTAAATCAATTTACCATTTTCATCTATTCAAAAATCAAATTCCCTCATCAAAATTATTTCTTTTAAATTATCTAATCATGCATTAGATGCATGCACCCATTCTATAAAAATCATTACCTAATTCAACTATTTTAAATTCAATTTCTTCTTTTACATCATTTTTATCAGAAAACATTCTTATTGTGCATTTGCATGCACCATTAGAACAAAATGTTTATTTAAATACACATGTCTAAATATATATATATACAATTATATATATACACAATTATAAATACACAATTATATAAAATTATATAAAAATAAATATATTATTTAAGTAATACAAACTTAACTTCAGTTTTTCCAAAACAATAATAAAATATATTATTTTATTATTTAAAATATAACTACAATTTAAAGCAAATATTGAATATAATTATATTTAATAAAACCAGAGTATATATACATATATACATATATATATAAATATTACATATACCTATATATATATTATATATATAATATAAAAATACATATATAAAATTGAAAACCTTTAGTTAGAAATCACTAACAACGAAGGTGACAAAGTTAATAAGAAAACAGAGTTCATATTTTGTGGGGCTATGTTATAACAACCACACCCCATGCTTGTGTCGGGTGGGGAGTATGCAGCTGTGGAGGTATAACCTCCACATCACCATCCCCATGTGGGACGGTGGTGCAGGTAATGCCTCCACACACACTTCCCACACTCATAGTATTTATCAATAATCCCAAACATTAAAAACCGCATGCAGACGATTAGTCTGTAAATTCAAGAAATAAGAAATTCTTGTTTACAGTAGTATAAACATATATGAATATATATATATAATCTAATAAAGCGAATGTTTCAATCGGGCAACAAATTTTCAAATTTAACCATCTACAGGTAAATATTCAAATTTTTTAAACAGAGAGAAGAAATTTTACATAGAGGTAGTTTTCCTAAATTTCCTTTAGATAATTATTTTCAACAGAAGCAATCTTTTAATACCGAAATCAAAACCAATAGACAATTGAATCAATATTCTTCTATAGTTAACATTTCCCCAAATTTTTCTAGAAATATAATTTCTACATAAGAGTTTCTAAGAGGATTAAATTTCTTCCCAACAATGATTTTCTTTCCAAATCTCTAACTGAATTTTTCTGGGTTCTTCTAAATTCACAATAATACCAATTTACAATTTTGCTATAATTTCCACAAAGAATTTCATTCTTCAAAGAGTTTTATTCTACAGAGGATTTCATACACGACAATTACAATTTTTAAAAAAAAACTCAAACTTAAAAGTTTGAACAAACAATCTTTTATAGAGAAAGATCTAAACTAGAAGCTTTTCAATTTAAACTTAACAAAAAATTAAAGAAGGTACCTATAATCCAACACCTATGAATTTGTAAATTTGAAGCAATGCCTCCTCCACAGATCCAAGTATCTTCTCCCAAATAAACAATAGCTTCCTTTAGAAGAATACAATTTACCAAAAACAGAGACTTTTCCCAAGAGTAACTTTTCCAAAATTTCTAGAACACAAAACTTTTCTCGAGAGTAATTCCTCAAAAATTTCTAGAACACGGGCAATCACAAAAGAATTCTTTTTAATCTTTTTCCCCAGCACCCAAAATATCCTTTGTGCTTCCCCCGTGAAGAAGCTTCTTACTTCTTCCATTAAAGCCACAATTTTCTCCTTGTGAATAAATTTCCAACAACCTCATAAATTCTTCTAACACATGTTAAAACTCAAAAATATCTTGTAACACCCCTCCATTTTGCTCTATTGTGCGAACTCTGCTGTTGCTCTTCTATGCTTTAGTTTTGTGTTGTACTTGGACTATGTACTTGATTACAGTGGATCACTGTTTTATCGTGATGTATCTTGATGTGATGATACTATATTTTGATGTGTTTATTATGGCATGTTTGGAATTAACATATGTGGATATTTAATTTATGATGTTTCATGCTTTCAATTATGCTGCTATGTTAGATGCATCAGTTAGAACTATTGTATTGGTGAAGAGGATGGTATCGCATCACTCGCTTGTGAGTTCCCTGTGATCTCGTGATTTCCTCTTCACGGTGTGCCTTATTTATGACATATTATTGCATGTGGATATATTCGTTGTTCACAAGTTGATAGGTACAGGACATCGACTCCACCTGGTTTCACAAGTTCGAGCATGTCCATTGCCCAATGACATTTGATTGGGAGATAGTAGCTAGGATTTTCGTGCCGAGTCATCACCCTAGTCGTAGTGTGTCGTTGGTCCTAGTGTGATCCAATTGTGCTATTTTGTTCTAATTGCTTGATTTCAGTTATTTTGGAAGTTAGAATAATGCTAGAAATGTGGTTAAATTATTGAGTAATTTAATTTAATTAATAAATATTTTAATCTTATGCTAGATTTATTTTATTAATTGATTAAGTTACTTATGTGGAAATGATTTAGATTATTCATTTTGGAAATGCATGCAAATTTGAGTTGGAATTGAAAAATTAGAAAAATGGATTAAAAGTCAATTTTGAAGTTTGAAAATTCAAAATTTTTTAAAAAATAGATATTTCCTATTTTCTATTTTCTGGAATTTATGAGGGTTGTAGGATTTTGGAAGGAATTTTGCATTATCTTAGAAATTTCTTCACAAAATCAACAATGGAGTTTTTGGGGAAAAATTGAAAAGAGAAGAGGAAGGTTGCTTAATTTTGTGGGTTTGGAGGAAAAGCTTGTGGAATCTGTAGAGCTCAAGAGGGTTTCAAAGCAGCAGCAGGTTCTTCAGCATACTTCGAAAGAATCAGGTTCCATTCTTGTTTTTTTTGTTTCGTTGTGCTTTCAAATTTTGTATAAGTTTGTTTAATTTGGAAGCAAGGAAATTCTTGTTGCAACTGTTATTTTCAGTTTGTTTGTTCTCAATTTTATTACTCAAATTGTTGAGTCCATCCTTATTTGAATGAAAATTAAGTGTATATGCACAAATATACTTCTTATATTTATTTATTTGTTTAAATTTCATTTTTGTAATGTCATGTTGGAAATTTTTTATCAATTTGACCAGATTGTGAATTTTATAGAAGCCTGGTTATTTTCTTAAGGTTTTGGTTTTTCCTTTTGAAAAAAAATTAAAATGACAGTCATTAGTTTAAGGAAAAAAAAAATATAAAAAAAAGAAGAAGAGGGAAATCAAAATGGGGGGGCGCTGGGGAAACATGCCCAGCGCGGCCTCCCCGTCCGCAGCCTGGGTGAGCGCAGTGTGCGACCACCAATAGTGGTGGCTGGCTACGCACAACACAACCCGCGCCACCACGGGTGGTGGCCGACACTGCCACCTGCACCAACACCAACGACGCCTTTCCCTTTGCCGCACCCTGTGCAGAGTTCCTTCCGTCGCTCCCCTTCACGCCGGTGGTGCCGCCTCCTGCGGCCACCACGAACCCTACCACTGCCACTTAAACCACTCAGCAACACAGTCAGTGGGAGAAAGAATAGATCCATGGCCTCAGCCCTAGCCGCGCACACGGATAGAGGAGAGGCATGGGTCTTTGTTAAATTAAATTTATTTTTTTATAAAAAAAAATATATAATAATATAATAATAATAATTTGACTTAAAATATTATAATTTTTATAATATTTTAATATTATAATTTTTATAATATTTTAATATTATAATTATTATAATATTTTAATGTTAAAATTTATTATTTTAATATTATTTGTTTCTCCATATAGTTTTAATGCATGTAATATTTTAAATAGTATGACTATTAAATTATTAAATTATGAAAATTTTAAATAATTTTAGTGATATTATTATTTAAATATTAATGTTCTAAAAAGGATTATATTATTGTATGTTTTCATTATTTAAAAGAAGGGAAACATTGTTTTATTAATGTGTTTAATTGATTAGGGAATAATATTTTATATCATTTGGGAACTTGTTTTAAATTGAATAATGGGGTCACAGGCAATGTGTTATGCTTTTAAATGTTGTGTGGGAATGGAATGATTTTTTTAAGTGGTGTAATTAATTCTGTTTATTTAACACACTGTTTGTTGAATGCTAGTGAGGAAATGGGTTTAGTGAACCCAAAGTAGAATTTGATTCTTGTCTTGGCATTGATCTACATGTGTATCATTGGGAAGTGTGGGTTTTAATATTTGACAAGTCTTCTAGTTGGGATTTCAGTCTGTGGGTTGTCGTACTATGTAGTCAACCATAGATGGCCTTGGGTAGTGTGTAACCAGTTTGTTTCCTGGTTATCACGAACGGGAGTGTGTGGAATGTATGTCATGGTTAGGGACGTGATATCCTTGCATAGCACTTGTGTACCCTTGGGTTGTGGAGTTGTTCCACGTGTCGTCTTAGAGGAGTGGCTTGTAACGGGGGCTGGCACATGAAGTGGTGCTAGGGTAACTCATTGTAAGTTAGTTAATCCAATGATAACTAAATTAAATGATTAGAGTATCACGTAGTACCAAACACTTAATAAGATAATTACGCCTCGCTTAGGATCACAAGGGCTTGTAAAGACTTGGGTTGAGATGGGAAGGCCTGGAATGGCAAGATTGTTATCTTGTCTCTATGAAAGATAACTGATTCCACATTAGTTTACATGAGGGGCCAAAAGTCGTTAGAGGTTACCAGGGTAACCTGAGATGGGGGCCGAGACCTAGGAAGACTCACCAAAGTAACCCATGTGACATTGTGATGACACTTCTCCTAGATCGACAACATGTTCGCATAAGTGATGCAATTGATTATGTAATTATGGAAGCATTGTAACCTTGTGTTAGTGATGTCATTGTATTTATCTCAGTATGGTTATGTTAGCCTATGTCTAGAGGTAGACGTCCTTGGATAGAAATTCTTGTTACTATCTCCTAGCACGGGGGGTGAGCCTTTGGGTTCCACTTGGTTGGATGACGTGCACCTAAGTCCATTGGGATCTTTCTTCATGTGCTTTTGGACAAGACTTCTAGTTGGAGAGCTCATGGTTTCTGTTGCAGTTCTTACTTGTTTCTATTTCAGTTATTCTTGTATCATTACCCCTCTGTGTTATCAAGGTGGAATTTGTAATTGTAATTATGTATTGGTTTGCCTCATTTGGGGAATGAGAGATTGTAACCTTATTGTTTAATGAATAGATTAATGAAATCGAAAGTCTTATCTTATGCTTGTTGTTATTTCACCTTACTTGGAATGTATGTGTTAATTTATTAATTAAATAATTGTCATAGTTTATATTCATGTTTTTGTTGAGGTTCTATATAACCTCTGTCTTGTAAGCTTAGAGGTTGTTGGCATTAGTTAATTAACTTACTCATTATTTATCCTTTTTAAAAAATATATATTTTGTTTAAGTAGTTAAATGCAACTTCCTCTAGGGTTGCATGGCGGGGTGTTACATATCTTTAACAACCAATTTGCATAAAATCCTCCAGATATTGAAAATTAAAAACATTAAATAATTTCAAAATATTTACCATTTCCAAATTTAACTTAATTAAACTAATTTAATTAATTAATAAATAATATAATCCTAAGATTAGACTATCTACCAATTAAAAATAATTGATTAATTAATTATTTCACCACTTCTAACATTAAAATAAGATTAATTCAATAATCATCTTAAATAATTAAAATCCATTAAATTCCCTTTTTCAAACTTTTCAACATAATCATTCAAAAGAAAATTAAACAAATTTTAACAAGAAAAATCGACTAGACCCAATGACACATTGAGCCTAGGGTAAAGGCTTGACACAAGAATCCTAGCTACTATCTCCCAATCAAAATTACCATTGGGTGGACACACTCAAACCTGTGAAGCAAGGTGGAGTCGATGTCCTGTACTTGCAAACCTGTAAACAAGACATATATAGAACATGCATATATACATCATAATAGAACACACCATGAAGAGAGAATCATGGAATTGCAGGGTGCTCACAAGCGAGTGATGCAATTTTGTCCCCTTCACCAATACACTATCACAAAACTGACAATTCTAACATATATAATCTACTCATGTGCAAATAAATTTTTTATTTTAAATAATCATTATCCTAATCAAAGGCATGCCAAAATGATAACATCAAAATAGAGAACCATCACATCATAACATATAATCCACATTGCTCTATAAATAGTGATAAAAAAATGACATAGCATCATAATCTAAACATAAGAGCAAAACATAGGGGTGTTACAATGATTATGATATATATGCATGTTCGACATATGCTTTGATTGTAGGTTTGAAGGTACAGGACATTGACTCCACCTGGATTGATAGGTTTGAGTGTGTCCATTTTCCAATGGTATTATTGATTGGGAGATAGTAACTAGGTTTCCCTTGCCAAGCCACAACCCTAGTCATAGTGTGTTGTTGGTTTTTGTTGGTTATGTTTTGTTATCATGTTCTCCTATTTTGCCTTGATGTTATTTATGTTGCAAAGTGTGTTTAAGAGAAATAAATTTAAATATTTTAGCTGATTATTTAATTAATCTTGTTTATTATGTTAGAAGATTGTAATTTAATTTAATTAATTAATTTAATCTATTTGGTAAAATAATTTAATCTTAGGATTAAATTTATTTTATTAAGTAATTAAATTAGTTGGATTAAATTTAAATTAGAAATACTATGTGTTTTCAAAATTATTAAAATGCATTAAAATCTAGAAATATCTAGAGGGATTAGTGTTAATTTATTGAGAAGATATTTGTTTTTCGACATGTGTTTGGAAATTTTAATAACAGTTGTTGGGAAAATATTTTCACGGAGATAATAATTGCTGAAACAGAGAGAGGTAAGAAGTTACTTGATGAAAGAGAGGAAAAAGATATTTTATGGGTAGAGGTTGTTTAAAAATGAAGTTTGGTTGTTGAATTCAAGTTGTTGAAATTTGGGGAAGAATAGTCTCGAGAAAATTCTTTGGCTTTGGAATTTGTTTTGTTTTCTGGAGGAAGCTTTGTTTGTTCTGGAAGAAGCTCTACATCAACCTACATCCCCTCAAGAGTTTGGAATTCAGGTTCCTTTCTTATTTAATTTAATTTCATTCTGGAAAGATTCTTAAATTAATTTGTTGTCTAGAAATAAGATTGCCTATACAAACTAAGAAGCTTTTGAGTTTTTTGTAAAATTGTAAGAAACCATGTTTGGAAATTACCATGAAATCTTCTATGGAAATTATTGTAAGTTTTATTTGGGATTGTTGTTAAACAATGAAGAACCCAGAAGAAAACATTAGGAAACTGGAAAATATTTGTTGGGAAGGAATTAAAATTCTCTATAGAATTCTTTGTAGAAAACCTCTTGAGAATTTTCTTGTGAATATTGTCTATAGAAATTTATTGTTCTTCCTCCTTTTAGATTTGTTTGTCTAGAAAATTTTGAAAACCTCTATGTTTAAATCGAGAAATTCTTCTATAGAAAATCTTTGTAAAATGGCTTTTCGGGTGAATTCATGAAAGTTTCCTATAGATGACCATTTTTGAAAATTATTTGCTCAACTCGAGCATTCGTTTGATAAATTTGTATATATATAAATATATACATATATTTATATATATTAAGAGATATATATACATATATACATATATATAATATATATATATATATACATTAATTATTTTGAAGTTCATTTTAAAATATTTTACGAGAATTTGTGTTTTCGTCCGTATAGTGAATTGAATATTAATTCGTAGGAATTTGAAATAAAATTTTTAAGTTTAGCATTCAATATTTAGGGGAGGCTGGGGCTCTCTCCCATGACCTCCCCATGGGAGGTGCTATGGGGGAGGTAGTGCCCAGCATTGCCCCTCTCCATAGCCACCCCATATTGAATGGGGGTTCGGCTTTGTGGAGGCACAACCACACCCCCGCCTAAATACTGTGAACCTTTAACAAGAGATCTCATCCGCTTGCTATTGTGATTTTATTTTGTAAGTTTTTAAATGCTAATATATATTATATATATTGTATATATATGGAATATTTTGTATATATATATATTAAATATATGTTTGATTTGGTTTTTAAAAGAAAAAAGGGTATTTTAGTTTAAATAATTAAATAATATTTTTTATGTATATACAATTAAATGTATATATATTTATATATATATAATTATATATATTTTGAATATATTTATTTAAATATATTATAAATAGGTGCATGCATTAAATGCACATTTAGAAGATTTAAATGAAATAAACTATTAGAAAAAAATGATATTTTATTTAAAAGTAATTGAGGAATTGAAGTGTTAGATAGATTAGATTTCCTTCTTTGTTTGTAAAAGAGATTTTATTTAATTAGTTTATTTGGACAATATATATTACTGTATTTCACTGAAGGGAAATTGGATTTAGGAAATCCTAACTGTAGATTTATTTCCCATCTTTATTGCCCTTTAAATGTTATTTCTTTTGTTCTTGATTTTTGGGGGAAATTTGGGTACAAATGTGGTAGTCGTTATTTTTGTAAGTCTTCTAGATAGGGTATTTTAATATTTGAGGTTGTTGTATTTTATTGTCAGCCCTTTGATTTCCCTTGAGTAGTGTGTATAGATGTATTCAGTTAATCACCTAGTTACCACGAATGGGGATGTGTTGCCTCCTATGTTTGGAGTGGGATTTGTTATCCGATCTTGTGCATTATGTTACCCTTGGGTGTTGGTTTTGATCTATGTGTTGTTAGTAGGAGAGTGGCTTTTGTTAGGGGCCAAAGCCCTAAAGAGGTAAACTAGGTAACCTATCGAAAGTAGTTAATAAAGTGAAAACAATAATTCTAGAGTAATTAGGGGATTGGGTAGAAACTCATACTAATTCAGATAAGATAACATCACTCATGGAATCAAGTGCTCATTTGGGCTTGGGATGAGTGGGAAGGCCTAGAATGGAAAAGGTCATATGCCTTGTCCCTTTGAAAGGTAAGTTGATCCCGCATGAGTGAGAATGGGGGTCGAGGATCAGTTGAGATTGCCAGGGTTTAACCAGATAGGGGTCTGGTAACCTATGAAGATACGCATTGGGTAACACATGTTGAGCTAGTGTGATGACACTCTTCCTATGGCAATGGTTTGTGTGTATGGTTCAGTTGACATACTTGATTATTATAACTCTAGAAGCAATGTAACCAATGTTTTAGTGTTGTACTTGTCTTTGGTTAATTCAATCATGTGATAGCCTGTGTCTAGAGGTAGTTGGTTTCATCTAGGAAGCCTTGTTACTATCTCCTAGCATGGGGGGTGGGCCTTTCGGTACCACTTGGTTGGGTGGAACGTGCACCTTACTCCATTGGGTTCCCTTCTTGTTCGTGATGGCAATATCTTCCAGTTGGAGAGATCGTGCATACCAGTTGATATGTTTCATATATTTGATTTATTGTATTAGTTTGACACTTTGTATTTGTATCACTCCTCAATTGTATTCGAGGAGGACTCTTGTAATTGTAACACTTTGTATGATCTTCCTCATTCTGGGAATGAGATTTGTAAACATTATTTGAAATAAATGTAATCTATGGATCATTTATGTACTTTTATCTTATGAGATGTAATTTAATTCTTTGAATGTATGTACTTTAATTCATGAGTAATAATTTATATGCTATGAATGGGTTATTGTTTATGTTATGGGATTCAGTTGTAAGCTTAGCCGTGTGCCTTAGAGGATGTTTGCGATAGTGTAGTGCACCTTTCATGTTATTATTGCACTTTAAAAAAAATAAAATTGTATGCTTACGTAGTAGTGACATCTTCCTCTAGGGTTACGTGGCGGGGTGTTACACCTCTTTAACTCCAAATGATAATTTTTTAGTTCACCTTCTCTTCTCCATTTTGCATGATTTTTTTAACTGAAAGAGACTTAAGTCTTACTCCAATTGGCATGCCTAATACATCACTTTTATTTTTTGGTTTACTTTCCCTTCATAATAGTTTAAATTAATAATTATTAAAAACAATCAATAAAATTGTTTTAATAAATATTAAATAAACTTTACAAATAATATCAAAGGGTTTCTACAAAAGATTTATTTTGAAGAAAATAAATATAAAGCACAGTTAGCTCATGAGCTCTCCAAAATTATTAGGTTTATTGACTTTGATAGTCAATACCATGGTGATAATGGGCATGTGCAGGATCATGATGGGCCAAAAAGTGGCAATATGAAAGAAGTAGCATTTTGCATTCATCAAAAAATACGAAAATCCTGAGTTGAATTTTTTTTGGGTTGGGTGTCAATACATTGCTCCATAACAATTCCCAAACCAAAGTAGTACAAATTGGATATCTGATCCAAATCGGATATTTGATTTGAAAAACATTTGAAAATGTATTGTAACGGTAAGATTTTGGTACTTCAAATCGGATATCCAATATTTTCACACATATATCCAAGAGTAATTAGGAGGTGGAGGGTGGACAAGAGAGAGAGAGAGAGGAGGGGGAAGGGAGAGGAGAAGAGGGGAAGGCAAGAGAGAATTGTGAGGGAAGGAGAGGGGAAGAGGGGAAGAAGGGAGAGAGGAGAGAGAGAATTAGAGAGGGAAGGGAGAGGGGAGAGAGAGAGAGAGAGAGAGAGAGAGAGAGAGAGAGAGTTAGGAGGGGGAAGGGAGAGGGGCAGAGGGGAAGAATGTAGGAGAGAGGGAGAGAGGGAGAGATAGATAGAGAGAGAGGGAAAGAGAGAGGGAAAGGGGAAGAGAGAGAGAGATATTGAGAATATTAGGAGGGAATAGGCAAGGAGGAAGAAGGGGATAGAGAGGGAGAGAGAATTAGGAGGGGGAAGGGAGAGGGGAAGAAGGGGAGAGAGAGAGAGAATTAGGAGGGGAAGGGAGAGGGGAAGATGGGAAGAAGGGGAGAGAGATAGGAGATAGAGATAGAGAGAGGAAGATAGAGGGAAAGGAGAGAGAGAGAGAGAATTATGAGGGGGGAAGAGAGGAAGAGGGGGAGAGAGAGAATTAGGAGGGGGAAGGAAGAGGGGAAGAAGGGGAGAGAGAGAGAGACAAAGAGAATATTAGGAGGGAGAAGGGAGGGGAGGAAGAAGGGGATAGAGAGAGAGAGAATTAGGAGGGGAGGGAGAGGGGAAGAAGGGGAGAGAGAGAGAGATTAGGGGAGGGGAAGAGGGGAAGAGGAGAGAGAGAGAGGAGAGGGGAGGAGAGAGAGAAGGAGAGAGAGAGAGAGAGAGAGGAGAGCAGAAGAGGGGAAGAAGGGTCCAAGAGAGGGAGAGAGAATTAGGAGGGGGAAGGGAGAGGGGATCAAGAAGGAGAGAGATAGAGAGAGAGGGGGGGGAGGAAGGGAGTGGGAGAGAGGGAGAGGGAGAGATAGAGAGAGAGAGGGAGAGAGGGAAATAGATAATATTTAAATATTTTATATATTAGTAATATTAATTAGTTATATAATATTTTATATATTAACTTTATATATATATATAAATATTTATACATTAACTAAAATATAGAAATAATATTTAAATATGATACATAATAATATAATATATTATATATTATTCATAAATCCGTAAGAGATTATCATAAATTTTATATTATATATTAAATTATAAACTATATTGTATATTGTAAACTAGATATATTAAAATAAACTATTTATTGCATTTTTTAAATAATATATTATAAACTATATTTCATTTTTTAAAATCATATATAAAATAAATTAGATATCAGATTTGAATCGGATATCCGATATGTCTCCCACAAACCTTACTACCTAGGGATTAGCCTCGGGCTTGCTTCAAAATTTGGATAGGACATGCCAATCCTAAGAAGTGAACACAAAAAATGCATTTAATAGATTACCTCGATTTTTTAAACTTCGCCTATGTGGCTGACGACTTTTTTTTTACCCAAAATTGATGAAATGAAAAGGGTTTTTAAAGGAGATTCTCAACTTTCCACCAATATAAATTATGCTTTACTTTGAGTTTAATAAAAAATAATTATTCATTTTCTATATGAATTATGATTAAAGTCCTAATTGATAGGATGATTGAAAAACATCTATAGCTTTCAAACGGTATCACATTTTTTGAATCCAAGACATGCGTCACATTCTATGCTTCAGATACTATAGGATTAAAAAAAATTGAATTTCATGAAGTTTTGACCACGTTAAGGTGGTCAGACATACAAGTTTTTATATTTTTAAAAGTTGTAATAAAAAATCATAATGTAATACCCCTCCATTTTGCTCTATTGTGCGAACTATGTTGTTTCCCATTTATGTTTTCTATTGTGTTGTACCTTGACATTGTACTTGGTTACAATTGATCACTATGTTATCGTGATGTATCTTGATGTGATGATACTATATTTTGATGTGATTATTATGTCATGTTTGGAATTAGCATAAGTGTATATTTAAATTTATGATGTTTCATGCTTTTGATTATGCTGCTATGTTAGATGCGTTAGTTAGAACTACTGTATTGGTGAAGAGGACGGTATCGCATCACTCGCTTGCGAGTGTCCTGCGATCTCGTGATTTCCTCTTCACGGTGTGCCTTATTTATGACATATTATTGCATGTGGATATATTCTTTGTCCGCAGGTTGACAGGTACAGGACATCGACTCCACATGGTTTCACAGGTTTGAGCGTGTCCATTGCCCAATGGTATTCAATTGGGAGATAGTAGCTAAGAATTTTGTGCCAAGTCGTCACCCTAGTCGTAGTGTGTTGTCGGTCATAGTGTGATCTAGTTATTATATTTTGTTCTAATTGCCTGATTTCAGTTTATTTTTGGAAGTTAGAATTTGTTGGAAATGTGATTTAAATTATTGAGTAAGTTATTTATGTGGAAATGATTTACTTTATCTATTTTGGAAAAACATGCATATTTAAGTTGGAATTGGAAATTAGGAAAATGAATTAAAAGTCAAATTTGAAATTCAAAAATTCAAAAATTCAAAAGAAAGACTTTTGCTATTCTGTTTTCAAAAATTGATGAGGGTTGTTGTAGGATTTTTTGGGAAGGATTTGCTTACCTTTGAATTTCTTCACAAAAATGAAAAAAAGGAGTTTTGGAGAGAATTTGAGAAGAGAAGGGGAAGGATTGCTAAATTTTGTGGGTTTGGAGAAAAGGCTCAAGGAATCTGTAGAGCTTAAGAGGGTTTCATAGCACCATCAGGATCTTCAACATACTTCAAAAGAATCAGGTTCTTATCTTTTTTTGATTGAATTTTGTTTGATTCAAAGGCTCATATGTTGTAGGGAAAATAGTGGAACATGTAGAACTTGTGGAACTCCACTCCTTGGAAAGTTTGTGCAAAATTAAATGAAATCATGTTTAGAGAATTAATTTTTCTTCAATTCTATGTTCTTCTTTTTTGTTGAAAATATCCTTTGGGAGAAAGCTTGTATGTATTCATATATATATGTCTATTCCCATATTTATTAGTATTTAAATTTTTTCTTTTCCTTCCCTTAGAAAGGTTATGCTGGCCATTTTCTTTAAAAAAAAGGCCAATAGGAAATTTAAAAAAAAATAAAAAATGAAGTTCTGGTTTTTTATAAAAAAATAAAAAAAATAAAAAATGAAGAAGGGGAGGGGCTAGGGCTCACTCCACCACCGCCCCCATGGGAAGCAGCATGGGGGAGCACACCCAACGGCTTCCTCTGCCTATGGCCTAAGCAGACCGTGCAGCTCGTGTGACCATCAGTGGTGGCCGGTTGCGCTCTACGCAACCCACGTCACCACGGGTGGTGGCCGGCTCCGCCGCCCTCCTCCTCTGTCCGGTGGCGCCGCCTCCTGCGGCCGCCACAAACAAAAAAGACACTGTCGCCTGGTAAATCCGCGACCGACGACCTCTTCATCCTCAGCCCCAAAATGTGCACGCAAACTGAGGATCACGTGACTCAACACTAACAGTTGGCACGTGAACCAAGGCAGAGTTTATGGATTTTTGGAAATTTGTTTATAATAATAATAATAATAATAGAAAAATATAATAATAAAATTTTAATTTATTTTAATATTATAATTTTCATAATATTTTATATTATCATTATTATAATATTTTAATATTAAAGTTTATTATTATATGGCATATTGTGAGTTATTAGTATATTAAAAAGGTATTTAATGGAGTAATGCTATTATTTCTTTATAATATTATGAGAGTTTAGATAGAATAATAATTCTAATGTTTTAACATTAACATTAGGAGGTGAATTTCATGTCATTATTATATGGTTTAAATAGGGAATTATTTATTTTAAAAGAAATGGGTTTTATTGGATATGGAATGAATATTTTATTTTAAAATGGGATTATGATTTTATCTAAATTATTGGGATTCGAGCTAATGTTTCATGTATTTGAACGTTGTGTAGAAATAAAATGATTGTTTAAATGGCGTAATTAAATTCGGTTCAATTAGTGCAATGATTACTGAATGCCAGTGAGGACATGGGTTTAGGGAACCCAAAGTAGAATTTTGATTCTTACCTGATTTTGAGTTGTTCGTATGGCCATTTGGAAATGTGGGTTTTGTAATATTTAACAAGTCTTCCAATTGGGATTTCAAGTTTGTGGGTTGTCGTACTGTGTGGTCAACCTTGAGATTGCCTTGGGTAGTGCGTAGCTAGTTTGTTCCCCGGTTATCACGAAGGAGAGTGTGTGGACTATATGTCATGGTTAGGGATGTGATATACTTGTGTAGCACTTGTGTACCCTTGGGTTGTGGAGTTGTTCCACGTGTCGTCTTAGAGGAGTGGCTTGTAATAGGGGTCGGCACACGAAGTGGTGCCAGGGTAACTCATTGTAAGTTAGTTAATCCACTGATAACTTAATTAACTATTTAGAGTATCACGTAATACCAAACACTTAATAAGATAATTATGCCTCGCTCAAGATCACAAGGGCTTGTAAGGACTTGGGTTGAGACGGGAAGGCCTGGAATGGCAAGATCGTTATCTTGTCTCTATGAAAGATAACTGATTCCGCATTGGTTTACATGAGGGGCCGAAAGTCATTAGAGGTTACCAGGGTAACCTGAGATGGGGGATGGGACCTAGGCAGACTCACCAGGGTAACCCATGCAACATTGTGATGACACTTCTCTTAGGTCGACAGTATGTTCGCATCAGTGATGTAGTTGATTATGTAATTATGGAAGCATTGTAACCTTGTGTCAGTGATGTCACTATATTTATTTTAGTATGGTTGTGTTTAGCCTATGTCTAGAGGTAGACATCCATGGATAGAAATTCTTGTTACTATCTCCTAGCACGAGGGGTGGACCTTTGGGTTCCACTTGGTTGGGTGGCATGCTCCTAAATCCATTGGGTTCTTTCTTCATGTTCATGTGGATGAGACTTCTAGTTGGAGAGCTCGTGGGTTTTAGCATCAGTTCTTGCTTTATTTCATTTTAGTTATTCTTGTAATTACTACCCCTCTGTGTTATCAAGGTGGGATTTTGTATTTGTAATCCTGTTTGTTGGACTTGCCTCATTCGGAGAATGAGCATTGTAACCTTATTGTTTAATGAATGGATTAATGCATTTGAAGGTTATACATTATGCTTGTTGTAAAGTTATCTTTCTTGGAATGAATGTGTTATTTCATTAATTAAATAATTGACATGGATTGTATTTATGTTTGTGTTGAGGTTCTATATAACCTCTGTCTTGTAACCTTAGAGGATGTTGGCATTGTTAGCGAACTTACTTATTAGTTGTAATTAAACAAAAAAAAAAATAGCCTGTTTAAGTAGTTGTTGCAACTTCCTCTAGGGTTGCGTGGCGGTGCGTTACACATAATTAATTATTTACTTGGAATAAAAATACAAAACATTATGCATCACATCGGGCATGAGTTCTCTACTTATATCTAAAATCAGATTATAAAAAAATATTATCATTTTATTGTGGTTAGGGTGGTTAGATAGACACCTACTTCTTATTTTTTCCTTGAAATTTTAGTACTATTGCATTGAAATTTCAAATTTTCACCAAATAGATTTTTTTTTATATAAATAAACCTAGTACTAGTTTAGAAACTACATTCAATTTTCTATAGATTCTATTCTTACATATTTTTGAAATAATATAGATAACTTATTCAAATTTTTACGTCAAGTTGCCTAACTCTGATTTTTCTGAATTTTCATTTCCACTTAAGGGCCTATTTTTTCTATGATGATCCTAGACATACCCTAATAAGAATGATTTTAATTTTAAAACAAGGGTCAAAAATAGCCATCATTTGGCTTGAGCATGGTAAAAATACTAAGGGAAAATAAACCCTAATTATTATGATCATTCATTTGACTTGGAGACTTCGAGAGAACTTTGTAGCATTGGCCACCATGCTAGATCTTGAAGGTCGAAACACAGTTGAACCCTTGCTATTTCTAAGATATTTTCAAAGGGTTTTATCACAATAGTGCCTGGTAAGTCCTATTCCTTCACTAGATGGGCATTTTGATGAACTTTGAGGATTTTTAGGCTTCCACAGCTACAGGTTTGGATATATTTCTGATGCATCTTTTTATGTTTACTTCTTTGATGACTTCTCCTTCTGTCTGAGGCTGCCATGGAGAACCTTTGAAGCTTTCATACATGACTTTGAGTGTATTATTAACAACAACTTGGTAAGTCTTTGAAACTCACCTCCTCTTTTATTTGTATAAAATATTTGATTTGAGCCTCACAATGAAAAAAATGATAAATATTCTTTGGATTCTGAGGGTTTTAAAACCCTAGGCCATGGATCAACTTGCTTGAAAAGTGAGTATTATTTTCTGTATACTCCATCACACTTGGCCTCCTGTTTGTATCTCTTTAAGGGTTTCTGAAAAACCCTAGGTCATAGCTCTATTCTTTATTTGTGAAGGCCTTCACTGCATCTCCATGGCCGCGACTATATTGTGAGAGGATTTTGATCTTTGGTTACCTCTGTTGGCGAGCATCTATGATCATGACCTTTTGACATTCATTTGGGTTTACTATTTTCCAAATATTAAAAACTATATATTCCTTACCGAGGTTGTCAATGATTTTGGGTATTTGCCTCTTTCTGGGTGCCATGGAAATCTTCTCAAAAGTTTATTGTGTAAAAATTGGCTGCCATGGAAATCTTCTTGTAGCTCGGCCTCTATATATTTTCCTTCAATCTGTTTATGGCCTTTTTTTTAAAAAAAACCTCGAGACTGTGACATGCTTTTAACCATTTATCTACTTGAGTTGAAAGAGCTTAGGGTTTCTCCAATTCTCTGTATATTAAAAGAGACAAATGTATTCTACTCTATAAAACTCTTTAGATTACTCACCCTCTCGAACAAAAGAAATAAAATTAACCCTCCAGGACATGGATTTCTTTATCTTTGTGTTTAAAAAAATTGGAAAGAATCTACAGAAAACTGAACATTGAGTTCTTACAAACTTTAGAAATGACTGTCTTTAAGAAAAATAATTGTTTTCTCTTAGATTTCTGCATATAGTGGATTTTTATTGAACTCCATATATGTGGGCTATTCTTAACATTGAGTGACTATTCATTTCTTGAAGTTCTAGGTGTTTGTTCTTCTGCAAAAATGATAATTGCTCACTCACAATAAAGTTTCTTTTGTTATCTCCATGATCACTATAACCCTCATATACCACTGTCCACTTTCTCTTGCATTGTTGAAGCTAATGCTCACTATCATCAATGATATTATGCCTCTATGTATGTTTGTTTCTATTGGATAAATTGTTACTATTAGTTACAATTCATGTATAGGTTGCTTTTTTCATTGAACCATTTCCCATGTATGTTTATACTTTCTTATCTTAAAGTCATTATGTGTCCTCAACCTACTATAGGTTAAAATTCAATTTGATTGTTCACCAATGGTTTACTTTGAGTTATTGAAGACATATGGTGTGAATTCCTTACTCATGTTGAATCATTGCTTATAATAGACCTATAGTACTATTTTGGTACATCATTATTTATTTTATGATCTTGCATCTCAATTTTATCATTCATAGGGACTATCAAACATCATTTTTATATCTTGCATTGACTATAATATCATTTTTATCATGGCAGTACTATATTATATCTTCTTCCCCTGATGGATAGCTCATGCCTCTACTATGACTATTATTGATATGATGATCCCCTTGCTCTTTGCATGTTGTTTCACTCTGGCAGCTTAGTGAATGCTAAAGATCCTTTGCATTGCTAATTTATGACCTTGTGTCTTTGTACATTTGTAAACCACCTCATGATGTGATTGTTCTTTGAACCTTATTTTTATTTTCTTGTGGAGGAGGAATGCTACCATTATGTCAAAGTTTCTTTGAATATTGAATATGAACTTTCATCTTGAGTGACTACAAAGGCATTTAAAACAAATTCTTATGAGAGAATTTGTTGCAATCTTCCCTTTTACTTTATTATCTACAACTGAAATGTAAACTAGCTCCTCTTTGGTAAATCATTTTTCTTTGCTCGAAATGATTGCACCATTAAACTAGAATGACAATACATTTGAGATTGTCTTTTCTGAACTATTGTACCTTACTATCAATAGGTTATGACAATATTTGAATTCCTCCATTGTATATGATTGCACTAGGCATGAAAACATCATTACTTAATTAGCTTTGTGGCAACAATCTCATTGCCTTTATATGACTTCTCTTTTGCATCTATTGGGTATGCTTTTCATGTGTTGATGCATACTGAGGAAGTTTCCTTAGTAGAACATAGTTACCAAAACAGGAGCAATTATTTTTCTTGTTAAATGATATACAAGACCACTTGTTGTTATGAACCTTCATTGACGATTCATCTTTCTAATTAGATGAACAATTCCTTTTTTTGGTAACTGTATGCTATCATTACATACACACTTTATTCATTATCATGTGAATATTGCAGTACCTTTAGTATGTTGGGCTCGACCCTTGTGGGATCCCATTTTACTCCATTTACTAAAATGTCGAACATGATGAACCAATAATAAAACATGTACATGTACTTGCACAGTGAACAAACAAGTTAGATAAAAAATAGTGAATTCAATGTTCTTTTGATGATTTGATCTGGCACTTCTGCATTTATCTCTTGATGTCTCAATTGATTTAATGCTTCAATGCCTCATTTATGTAAGTTATATGTTTTTTGATAGGATTTATGATCAAGTTCATATCCGGACCTCTAACAAGACTTTTTTCAATCAATTGCAGGTGTTTCTGAAGATTGGGTATTAGAGGAGCCGAAGATAAGAAGAACCATCTGAAGACTAAAGAAACAACAATCAATGCCAAAATTGCCAAGAAATGATGGATATGTTCTCTTTTCATGTTTTCCTTTGCCATTTTCTTCTTCGGATGTATAGCTTACTCTTTTTGTTGCATTGAATTAATTGACTCATATCCCAGGACTTGTGTGGGACTTTTAAACATTTCTTCTATCTTCAAATCATGAAATAACAATGTTTATGCAATCTTGTATGTTCTTTGATTTCAAAATGAATAAAAAATAGCATTACTATGCAAATTTGATAAATCTTCTATTGTGAATCTTTGCATAATGAACCAAATCTTATTAAAATCCTTGAATGCAAATGAACAATCAACGTAAAATGAATGTACCTTTCACCTTAAATGTAATTAGTTGTTCCAGCTCTACCAAATTGAGCTGAGGTGAAATTTTGGTAACACTAAGATGATATATATATATATTGATCGATGGATATGAGCGTATTAGCATTTTATAAAGGTATTAAAATAATATTATGTATACATATATATTAGTATATATGTATAAAATATTATAGATACATATATTTATATATTATATATAATTATGTATATATATGTAATATCATTCGATATATGTTTATTTATGTTTGTTAATTATCAATTAATGCATTTGATAATCATGAGTAATGAGTATATAAGTTAATAAATATATATATGTATATATTAAGATGGATATGTATATATATTATATATAATAGATATATAAATGATAGTTATTTGATATATATTCAAGCATATTAATTAGAGCTAAAGTTGATAATAGTGAAATTCATTAAATGAAACTTATGTGCATATAGAATTACCTTGTTAATGTGTTGCATAGTATAAACTTGCACATAAAACAAAGTGTTGACCAAGTCAACAAGCTGCACATGTTTATTGGCATAAAGTGAAATTTTGGCAAAGGAAATGTAAACAATTTAAATGCTGGAAGAAGTCTTCAATAGCGCTATCTATAAGGGCACCAAAACATGAAATGTGGCACCAAAACCTATATCTTGGAAGAAAAATGAAGTCTTAAACTAATAGATGTGTATAAAATTAGTCAATGATAATTTGGTAGCAATATAGAGGGGTAGTTGACTTTTAAACCAAGTAAGAAACCTGCTAAAAAGCTTGATGTTCATTTGACTCAATAAAAGAGTCTTGTTTTCTCTTGAAATAAGTCAACTCAACCAATTGAAAGGTGAGGATTGGTGTGTTCCAAATCTATAAGTTAGTTTGATGAATCATTGCATGGGGATAGAAAGGTGGTAGAAGTATTAGCTTGTTTGTAGCCTTTGGTTGCTCATATTTTAGTCTATATAAAGGTTCTCATTCTACCATTTGATATAGTTTTCAATCTGATTACTCAATTGTTATTTTGTTGTATTTTTGTACAAAGTGAGTTGAGAGCTTGAGATTTAGTGAGTTGTTTTGTTAATTTGCATTAATATTGTTAAGAGATTTGGTAAGAGGCTAGAAGTGGAAATTGGGTTGTTCTTAGAGGAAGTTGCAAGCGAGCTTGAGAATTTAAGCTAGGAGGGAAGAATTATCAATTGGATTTTTTTATATAGGCATGTTGATTTCTACTTCTTTGTTATTATGTTGGAAAGATTGTTTATTCATGTTGCCATATTTGGAAAAAGTGTATTTTATGTGTGTTATGATGCTTGGACATGCTTGCATGATTCTTGATTGTTTCTTGTATTTGTGAAACCTTTCTTTTTTATTTATACTTATATAGATATATATACTATATTGGATTTTATATGAATGTATTCTATATGTACTATACATAGATTGTCAGTACTATACATAGTATGTCAATAATCTAGATGTGAAGCATAACATAAAGTTTCTTTGAGATACTTAGTAGCAATGTCATTTAAATAGGAGTTAATGGGAAGGTTATTCCTGGCATCAGGATAATCCATGAGAAAGGGGATAGCTTTCAAATAGAATACTAATGGTAAAAAAAATCGATCAATTAAGGTGGTGAAATAGATGACCCTCACTTGAAGTGTTGGGTGATAATATTTGACCAAAGTAGTGTAAGTAGCCAGTGTTTACACTATCAATTCACTATGATATGATTTACATACTAGGTTGGGTTTATCATACATGTAGTTGAAGCCACATTATGGTAGGTCTAGATATGTAGGACACATCACTATGCTCGGGAAAGGGTAAAAGAAGGATGAGGTTACCAAACCAATCTCTTCATCGAATGGAGCACCATTTGTGACGCCCAACCCCATCTAAAAATTGTGTGACACCTTGATAAGTTCAATTATACTAGTCTGGTGAATAAATTGATAATTGAACCTAATACCATGCTTAATGTTGTGATTGTCATATGAACTAGTTTAAATAATTATGTACAAATTTTCTTTATTAAAGGTGATTTGGTAAACCATTAAGAATGTATGTGACCATATAAGATTCAAATTTGTGTACAAGTAACATATGAAGAATGCACTTAAATCAATATGAGATAAGAAAAGGAATGTACCTAACATTGGTTCAAATGACTTGCTAATTTATGTTTCATGTTACTTGGTAAATGATAATAGCTAGGAATGAAGCAAGCCTTTGAAGATCATAAAGAAGTTTCAAAAGGATCACTAGCTAAGCATCATTGAGGTAAATTAAGATAACTTTGATCAATGATAGGTATACCTAAAGTAGGTTAACAAGGAAAATTGCATATATTAGGTATCAAGTTGCATAATGAATTTTATTAGATGAAAGACTTTCCAATGGTAAATTTAATTATGTAAATAAATTATTTAACTAAAGTTATCCTTTCATTATTATTATATGCATGCTCAATTTTTTTATCTTGCATAGAGAAAGGAAATGAATATATGTGTGTGTATTATGATTCACTAATTATTGAGTTTGATCTTGTTAATATTTTGAGCAGCTAATTATTAAAGTTCCAACCAAACATGGATTTAAAAAATACATGAGAGTGAAGTGTCAAAAGGGAAAAAGGAGAAACATCTAGACCTAAGTTAAATAGTTATTTCTGAAGTTTTAATTTTTTATCCTATGACCTAAGAGATAGTTAGGGTTTTGTATAAGCTTTAATTGTGTTTAAGGTTTTAATGGTTGTTAGTTTAGTGTAAGTATGTTTTGTGTAGTCTTATTGAATTAAGTCAAGCAATTAAGAGTGTAAATATAATTAAAGTATTGAAATCCTTAGTTAGGTCTTAAATTTCGGATTGGCCTTTAAAGTGGTCATTTTAGGGTGTTGTTTGGTCAATTTTATTGATATTAGTGCAAAATTAGACCCCTAGGGCCTATACCTATGGAAAGGGGACCCTTTGGACATGTGACTTTGTCCTTGGGGCATGATATGATATTTCAAAAGTCCACTTGAAAGAGTGTGACGAATTTGAGTCTATGAGAGTTGGGAGAAGTGACTTGTGACTCTCCCTCCCTACTCTCCAAAGTTCATTAATGAACTTGGGAAGAACATCAAGGCTTTCACATGTGTGAAACCACCTTGTAAGGGATCTTGGGTAGAGTTTCTATTAGATGTTGGTGTGATTTGTGGCAGAGGCACTATTTCTCTTGGTGGTAAACAGAATACTAATGATGTATTTTATGTAGAAGGATTGAAGCATTATTTGTTGAGTGTTGGACAGATGGTTGACAAGGGATACAATCTTCAGTTCAAAGATGGAAAGTGCAGGATTGTAAGACCCCTCCGTTTTGCTCTTTTGATGTGATGGTAATTTATTTTGATTTATCATTATGGCATGCTTTAGATTAACATAGAGAATATTTGAATTAATGATATGTTATGCCTTTAATTAAATTATTGATGTTAGATTCGTCAGTTGGTAATACTGTATTGGTGAAGGGGACGAGATTGCATCACTCACTTGAGAGTGCCCTGCAATTTCCTAATTCCCTCTTCACGGCGTGTTTTCTATGATGGAAATATACATGTGCGATATTCTATTGTTCGCAAGTTAACAGGTACAAGACATTGACTCCACTTGATTTCACAGGGTTGAGCGTGTCCATTGCCAACGACATTTGATTGGGAGATAGTAGATAGGTTTTTTGTGTCAAGTCATCACCCTAGTCTATAGTGTGTTGTCGGTTTTTGTCTGGTTCTGTTGATTTAAATGTTGTTTAACTTGCCTTGATCTTATTAAATTGCAAGTTAGAAAGGTTAAATAAATGGCTTAAGTAGTTAAGTCATTGAGTTAATTAATCTGATTATAATGTGAAAAATGTTATTTAATTTAATTTAATTAATAAAATAATTTAATCTTGGATTAGATTTATTTTATTGATTAATTAAATTAATTGTGTTGATTTGAATTAAGTTATTCATTTGGGAATTAATAGTTATTTTGAATTTAAATTAAGTTTGAAAATTGAAAAGAGTTTTAATTTCATTTTTGAAAATTAGAAAATTGAAAATTGAAAATTGGAGATATTTTCTATTTTCTGTTTTCAAAATTAATTTTTGGTGGTTGAATGGACATTTTTCATTTTTTGGTTATTATTTGGATTTTGGGGAAAAATTAGGGGAGGATGAAAAAAATTGGAAAAATGGAGAAGGAAGAAATGTCTGGTTTTATGGGTTTTGGATTTGCTTGGAGGAATTGGAATCTAAAGAAGAATCATTGCACCCTTTTGGATCTTCTCAAACTTATGGAAACTAGGTTTTCTTTTATTTAATTAATTTTTTTTCTTTTTCTTGAAAGGATTCACAATTCTTATTTGTTATTGGAAAATATATAAACTTTGTTGAGATTTGCATGAAAAACCCATCTTGAATTTGCATTCAAAACTTCAAACCCTTTATTGGCAAATGTTTTTCTTCAAAAAAATGATGATCATGACTGAAAATGGTTATTTTATGAATGGTTTTCTCAATTTATTCTGAAAATTATTGTTTGAGAATATATAATATATATATACAAACATATATATATAGTTATACATATATTTTGTATATCCAATAAAAATAAAGAAATTTTAAAGCCTGTGGAAAAAAAAGAGTGGATTAAATCCGCAACTCTTGTTGAAAACAAAAAAAATTATTTAAAAAAAACCCCGAGGGGTTTGGGGGGGAAAGCTGTGGGAGGCGCTGCCCCCATCGCCGCCCCCATATAGGGGATGGCTGTGGAGGTAGCGCCTCCTCCACAGCCCCTTTCCCGCTGCCCTGCGGCCGCTTAAGCATGCCGCCCACATACTGGTGGGTCGGCTGTGCATGCCGCCGCCTGTGGATAATGCGTCTGCCACCTCCCTTCTCGAAACGCTCGCGTGGCCTGAGGAAACCCGCACCCTAATTTCAATTGATTTTTTTTTTAAAATAAATAAAAGTATAATATTTTAATATTATATTTTATAATATTAAATATTGTTTAATAATATTTGATATTGTATTTTATAATGTTAAAATATTAATATTTATTGTTAATATGTAGATATATATAATATTTTAAATATTATATTTTATAATATTAAAATATTAATATATATTAGAAGGTGATTTAATTAGTGGCATGTGTAATATAATTGAGAAAATTTTATATCTAAATGCTATAGTCAAATTATGGATTTTTATTTTAGAATAATATATTGAAAAGGACAAATATTGGATTTAAGAGTAATATGTTTTAATAACAAGTTTAATTGTTTTTAAAATGTTTTATTTTGCAAAGGAGGTGTAGATATGTTTAAATGATATATTTTAAATCGAAGGAGTAAAAGTTTATTTTATTATGATTTGCAAACAATTAAGGATTAAATATTTGATTCTAAAATAATAGATAAATTAATGGATTTTAAAGTAATATATATTTTGGAAAAAGAGGAAACAATTATTTATTTCGAAACGTTATTTTCTGAATGATTGAAATAAATATCTATTTTATATTAAATTAAAAGGAATTAGAGAATGAAATATTTGGTGTATATTTCGTCTTTGTCTGACAGAATCGTTGTTCAACTTAGTTTTATTAAAATGCAATACAGTATCGAAGGTTAACTAAGAAGTGGATTCAGGAAATCTGAAGTAGATTTAACTCTGATTAAATTTTTTGTTTAAATGTAATTCCTTATGATATCACTTTGGGGAAATTAATTAGAAAGGGTTGTTAAGTCTTCCTGGCAGGGTTTTAAAGATGTCGGTTGTCGTATCATGTTGTCAACCTATTTGGAATGGATGAAGTAAATGTTCATTTCATTATTATTGAAAAAGCAGTTAGGGAATTAAATATTTGGGTTGAATATCTTCCTTTGTCTGAAAGAGGCATTATTAAATCAGTTTCATTGTGACCATAAACTACTGAGCTATATTAAGGAAGTGGGTTTAATATATCCAAAAATTAGCTATTTTCCTTGCAATTTCCTTATGTGATTATTTCCTCTATGTTGTGTTTGGGAAATGGGTTAATTGTGTCCTTATTATGTATGTCTTCCAGAGGTTGGGGGTTGTCACTTTGTGAGGTCAACCGTTGATAAATTCTCTAGGTTTGTGCTTGAGGTTATGTCAACGTTATTACCCAGTTTCCACGAACGGGGATGTTTAGTACCTCCTGTGGAAGGAGTGGATTATGTGATTGGTGGCTCCTTGTAAGGAGTGGCGTTGATATCATTGTTACCTCCAGAGTTGGAGTGAGTTCTTTTTATGTTTCCTCCTAGTATTGGAGTGGTTGTGATGTCTTGTTGTACACAATTGGCTTTCTTTTGTGTTTGGTTATGTCTGGTATGTTGTCAAGTAGAAGAATGAATTCCGTTAGGGGCCAGAGCCATGAGAGGTAAACTGGGTAACCTTCAGAGGTAGTTTATTCGAGTGATAATTAAAGTAATGTAATCCATGTCAGTAATGTTATGGTGTACTTGTAGTTGGTACTTGATTTTATGTGTATGGCTCTTTTAACATACTCGATTTGTGTTATATCTGGAAGCAATGTGACCATTGTAGAATTGTACTTATGATGTACTTGCATTGTACTAGTGAGGTACTAGTGTTGTATTTGAGTTGTATGTATGTTGAACTTGAGTTTTACTTATGATGTATTTGAGTTGTACGTATGTTGAACTTGAGTTGTACTTGTGTGGTTTATGTGATTGGTTGTGTCAGTTTAGGTTCAGTTATGTTTCAACCTGTGTCTAGAGGTAGTTGGTCTTGTCTAGGAATCCTTGTTACTATCTCCTAGCATGGGGGGTGGGCCTTTGGGTTCCACTTGGTTGGGTGGCGTGCACCTTACTCCGTTGGGATTTCTTCTTGTTTGTGCGGACAAGATTTCCAGTTGGAGAGCTCGTGGGATCCTGTTACTTGTTATGTTTATTTTCATTTTAGTTAATCTTGTAATTTATTACCCCTCTTGGTAATCAAGGTGGAAGTTGTAATATTTAATCATGCTTTTGGATTTACCTCATTCGGGGAATGAGAGTTGTAACCTTATTGTACTTTGGGATCTTATGGTATCTTTTACTTTTATGTTGTAATTTATCTTGGATAGAATGTATGTGTTCTGAATTTCATAAGTAATTACATGTTGTGGTTTCAATTCTTTATGTTGTTCGTGGGTAATTAAGTAATCTCAGTCTCGTAACCTTAGAGGTTGTTTCAATGTGTAGTGAACTTGTGTATTAATTATACTTAAAAAAAAAAAAATAGTTCGTTTGAGTAGTTAACTGCAACTTCATCTAGGGTTGCATGGCAGGGCATTACAAGGATATTGGGAAGCTCTGGAAATGTAATTGCTTCTGGTACAAAGACAAGAGGTAACATTTTTCACCTGAGTGCTACTAGTGAAAGTTGCTTAATTGCTCAAGTTGATATAAGTTGGTTATGACATAGGAGGTTGTGTCATGTGAATTTTGATAATATTTTCAAAGTAAGCTCCACTCAAGTAGTTAGAGATCTTCTTAAGCTAGTGAAGCCTACTAACACCATATGCAAGGAATGTCAAATGGGAAAGTAGACTAGAGTTTATTTTTGGAGCAAACAACATCATTCTAAACTGGAGCTGGTGCATACTAATCTATGTGGTCTCTCCAGAATCAAAAGTCTACAAGGAGAAAGGTATTTTATGTTGCTTATTGATGATTACTCTAGGATGATATGGGTTGATTTCTTGAGAGAAAAACATGAAGCATTAGAAAAGTTCAATATTTTCAAAGCTATGGCCAAAATAAAGAATTGATGAATACAAATTGTCAGCCCAATTCATGAATAAATCTTAATGTGCACCAACAGAAGTCGGTCACAAAATAATGAAGACCTAAAAAAACATCTTCAAATGTGTCAATCATTCAAAAATTAATCCAAGAGGATCCACAACACGCTACAACCACCATGTCATCCAAGAAAATGAAAATCCTGAACATAAAGGAAAAATCTTCGATCACGAGCACATTGATCAATGCAGACATACAAGATAGAGCACGATCTGAAAACATTAGCAAGGATAGAGCATGATATGATATCAAATCTTGTGTACCTTTTCCATTGATGTCAAAGGGGGAGAAGATTAATACTGGAAGTACAAAAAAAATTAAAAAAAGGGGAGAAGAGTGCAATATCTAAGGGGGAGACTGTTGGAGAAGAGCTAGTTGTGTTGATGGTATTTTTCACATCATCTGTTGCCATCAATGCAAAAGGGGGAGATTGTTAGATGTTGTGGTTGTGTTATTGATATGTGGTTGTCATTGATGTCAACACTATTAGCATTGATTTCTTGAAGGTTATATATGTCGAGGATATTGAGAAAATTACAATAAATATGTTGGAGGATGTATATGAAGCTGTGAAGTTTAGTGTGGTGGAAAGTTCATTATGTTGGTATTCTGAAGTTGCGCCTTAAAGGGTTTGTTTATGATCCTACCTAGTTTATCCTCTAGAAGTTTCAAAGGTGCGCATCAAGATTGGAGCAAGTTGTGAGTTTATGTGTTCCTACAATTATTTTGTTATTGTAGCTGGTGCTTCTAGAAGAAGAGAATGTAATTTTGGTAATTTGATTTGTTGCGTATTCTCCTATGATGTTTATTGATGTTTCTAGATCATTCTCTATCCTTTCTACACATTCGTGTTGATTGGTGTGCTCACGATCGAAGATTTTTCCTTTGTGTGTTCGAGCTTTTCATGTTCTTGGTCAGCATGGTGGTTGTAGTGTGTTGCAGATCCTCATGGATTAATTTTTGAATGATTGGAACATTTGAGGATGTTGTTTTAGGTATTAATTATGTTGTGAACAACTTTGGTTGCATAAAGATTTGTTCATGAATTGGGCCGACAGTTTGTATTCATCTATTCTTTATTTCGGTCGACAATTTTTTTGATTTAATTCCATGTAGTGGATATATAAGAGCGATTATTTTCTTCATTTGAGTAGTATGAGTGTGTGGTATGCGAATTGTGCAAGTTCTATGTGTGAATAAGGATTAGATCATTTGATTTGAGAGAAGAGTATAAAGAAGTTTGAGCAAAGTGTGAAGAAGTGTTTTTGTGCCTAACCAGAATTGTAATCGAGCTTTTGAAGAAACTACTTTCTCAGTTTAATCTCTTCAGATGGATTTAATCTAAAAATTTTATGTAAGATGGTGTGTCTTCTTTGAGCAGTGTGCTCTAGGCAGTGTGCCTGAATGCATGCACATTCCCATTATTCATTTCTCTTATACTTTTAACAAGGTATAACTTGTGGATTAACCTCCACCGTGGTTTTTCCTTTAACAGGGTTTTCACACCAAAATCTTGGTGTTCTTTGTGTTTCTGATGTGGTGATTGTTAATGCTAAATGTTCTTTCATCAGATCTAAGAATAAGTTGTGTAAAGTCTAATAAGTTTGAATAATCTATGACAACTGATTCACCCTCCCCTCTTAGTTGTCTATCCTTGATTTGCCAACAATGTCATTGTACATTCTTCATCTCCCCAAAAGTCTCACAGATTTGTGAGAACTTATTGAGATATATGTGTTGGAATATCAAATGAGAAAGTAACAAGTGTCTCTCCCTCATTCAAGTGAATTCATTTATACTTTGATGAAAGAGAGGAAATGATTGTTACCCGCTTCTCCTTTTGAAATTTTTTGGTTGAATTGAAAATTTGGGGAAAGAAAGGAAGAAAAGTTGGAAGAGAAGCAAAGAGGTCTCACATGTGAAGGAGGTGTTCAAGGGGAAAAATTGTGGAGATAAGTTATTTTTCTCATTTCTATCAAATTTATTTGAGTAGGAAATTTGTTGTCATGTTACTTTTTTATGGATTTCAAAACAAGTGGGGAAGAGCCCAAGTTTCTGTGTATGCAAATTTAAAATTTATTTGGTGAATGAGTAAATAAAAAATTGTAGAGAAACTATTCTTTTAATCTTCCTACCAAGATTGTTGGTAGTCTTTTGTTTCTTGCTCAGGGGTATGACTAGAACCCAATAGACTCCATGATGCAATTATGGTAGGGTGGAGAGCAAGCCCCAATTACTTGTGTATTATTCTCGTATTCCCAAATGTTGGCTACAATATGAAACAACTAGTATTATATTGTAAAGTGAAAGAACGAAAAGAGAAAGTTTACATTCATTGACATGAAAACTATTTGTTTCTCATTATTATGGTAATATTGAACGTTAGTATTTTGTTGTAGGAAGGAAAAATACAATAGAGAAAGTTAAATTCAAATATTCTTTGCAATATATAAATTTTGCATAATACTTTTGTACCTTTTTGTAAAAAGGAGAAGAAAATATTTTATGAGATTTTGTTAAAAGAAAAGTTGAGAGAAAGAAAATATTTTCATTGTTTATGTGTTCTTAAAATTGTATCTAATGAAAAAAAAATATTCATTTAAGTTTCAAAGAGGAACAAGTTTTTGCCCAACTTTCATTGGGAGAAATAGATTCATTTATTGAAAAGAGGGGTGTACAAAGAGAAAGTCAAGTGATGTACTTGTAATTATAAGTTTTGTAGTATCATAGAAAAAGATTTATTTCATATTGAATTATTGTAGCAAACACTAATGGAGTTTAAAATGCATGTTTGTAATTTATTAGATTGGCTCAAATAAAATTAGTAGAATTGTATACATATAGATCTTTAATAATTTAGATGATAAATGACATTGAAAACTCAATATGATTTTTTCATGGTTGTTTTTATATCTTTTCAATAATCCTTATTTTGCATTTAAATATGTAAATTATAAGTTGTGAAAAAAATACCCATAAAAACATACATAAAAATATACATAGCAACATACATAACATGATGGGACAACATAATGCAAGGCCCGCCAAGACAAGTGATGAACTTGATGGAGGAAATGAATCTATTTGTGTCGTTTTCATAATTTTAACAAATGCTGCTCCATTTTGTTTTATTAAATTTGCCACCCCTGGCATGATTTTAAATGTTGCCCTTCTATTTTTTTAAAATGCCACCTTTTTTAAAAGAAGAAATTAAAAATAATGTTTAAGTAAATTTAAACTAAAATAAAATATTTTTTATATAAATAAAATACATTTTAAATAATTTTAAATTAAAATAAAATAATTGCAAATTAAGATAATTAGTAAATAATTAATTATTTTTTTAATTTTTATTTTATAGATAAGTGCTACCATAAGGGGGTAGCGCCTAAGTACAAATAGGAAAAGGTAGAAGCTACCATTACAGACTAGAGGGACTAATTTACCAGGGGCTGGTAAATGATCACCAAACACCTACCCAGCTATGTGACCCTTTCTATGCTCTGCCCTTCGAGCCAAGAGTTGCCCTGGTGCATAAATCTGGCAAAAGCATCCAGGTTGTTGTTTTTTACCCCCATCCTGAAAGTTTCCTAGGCATCAACCATCATGCTTGCTTCTCTTTCATAGTCTTTGCCTACTTCATCCATCCCCTCTCTATAGGCCCAGTCGAAATAGAAGCGCAAATGGCTGACCATTCCTTCCTCAGGTAGTGTCATGGTTGCACTGGCTATGGCTTGGGCAAATGTCACTGTCATGAAACTGTGAAGCAAATCCACAGCCCGAGCTCGGGATTCCACAATGTTGACTATTGCACAAACCACCATCTTGTATATCTTCTCGTTACACTAGTGGCAGTGATCGCCCATTATTCGCTTCACTTACTAGTTCTACCACTGCCAATCTTCCCGCCGCATTTTGAATAGAGAAGAGCATGGCACACTAATCTGCTAGAGTTCCCTTGGCACAGAGGAAACTCAAGCCAAATTGGTGCACCATCCTTCAAAATCCTAAATTTTGAATCCTTTTGATCGTTCTGTGTGTGATCCATTCTATGGCCCATCCATAATATAGCCTTCCAACCATGACTCAAGTACATCAGAGGGGTGTGAGGACCGATATTCGAGGTAGCTCCCAAATCCTGATCAGACCAGTCCTCTTCTTACTGCCATTGCACTAGTCCATTGAATCTAATCACGTGCCTGGGGCAGGACCTCTCAAATCTCTACTAGATCGCTTGTAAGGATTTCCAGTAGCCCTGGCCACCATGTTGGGACATAATTCGAGATCACTATTTCTTCTTGGAACATGCCCCAATTAGCCAAAAATATTTCTGCCTTGTTTGCTTCTCTATAGACATGCAATAGGGTATAATTTGTAAACCTGCCTAGTGATTCTTTGATTGGTGTGATCCAGTCACCGATGCGCCAACTCTGTGATTTTCTTGAAGTGATCGCCTGAATGCAAAGCAATGAGTCTCCCTCAATTTCAACCATGTCTATACCCTTATGTATGCAAAGTTGTAGGCTGAGCCATAAAGCTTCCATTTCTGCCATGTTGTTTGAGAAAACACCTAAGCTCTTTGATGCCGCCCACACACAATTACCAATCGTATCCCTAATTATGCAGCCTGCCCTGGCTTGCTTGGGATTGCCTTTGGCAGCCCCATCAAAGTTTAGTTTCCATGTCAGTCCAGTTGGTTGCATGCAATGGATTTCTTTCCGATTCACCTTAACTGCCCTCGTGTTTTTAGCTTTTAGTATTTTAAGCTCATTCCATGTCTTTCTAATTTCTTCATCCCACCTTGAGAATTTTGCTTTGGTGCCAAAACTATCTCTGTTGTTTGTTGTTTCGATAATGCTCCTTGAATTTTGTCAATCAACTAGGAACGGTTCAAAGATTCTCCCTTAAAAATGTGCCTATTCCTCTCCTTCCAGATGTGCCAGACAACCAATGATGGTTCCAATGTCCAGATTCCTTGCCAGTAACCATCATTATTCACACTTGGCTAGCTGGATAAGAAATCCCTCAACTTACTTTGTCTTGGACTCATGTAATTGAGTTCCTTTTGGAGCCAATTCCAACATGTGACTGCCACTGGGCAGGAGAGGAACATGTGGTCTTTGTTCTCCTCTTCTTTCTTGCATAGTATACATCTCATGGTGCCAACATTGCCAAGTCTTTTAAGTCTTTCACCTGTGAGGCACCGTTGATGTGCTGCTACCCAGAGAAACACCCCTACCTTAGGTAGTACCTCTTGCCTCCAACATAGCCTTGCCATCCAGGATTTGTCTCTTACTTGTGTGAACTGCAATTTATACCCTAATTTGGCTGAGTAATTTCTAGATGTTGCCCCACACCATATGATGTAGTCCTCCTCATTGCGAAGGTGGACCTTTCTATTGTTAATTTCCTGAATAATTACTGCAGCCATATCTTGAGGGATAGGCAATGTTTCTAAGTTGGTCCACTTGCACTAGCCATCCAACACATCCTCTCCCATTTGTATGTAGTTTACCACCTTTGAGCCATATTCTGACTGCAGTCTTTCCACGTATTGTCCCAACTCAAAGAGTTCGTTCAGGCTTTTGTGACCATTCCACAAGTCTGTCCAAAATAGCGCCTTCCTCTTATTTCCTATTCTCCATGAGATATGGCATGTAATGAGTGGTCTACACTATAGTATATATCTCCAAGTCGCCGATCCACCCACTAGGTTAGCAATAGTTAGTATCCTAGTATTGTCTACATTGTCCAAGTATTTTCTTTGCATGATTTGGCACCAAAGTTTGTTGAGATTTTTAAAAATCTTCCAGTTAAGCTTTGTCCCCAAGGCAGTATTTTGCCATCTGATTTTATGAAGCCCTAACCCTCAATCCTCTTTTGATTTGCATGTTGTGTCCCAACCACTAAGTGGAATTTTCCTTTTGCATTTCGATCCTTCCCAAAGAAATTTCTTAAGGATTCTTTCTAAATCATTTTTAGTTTTTCCAGGAACTTCCAAGCTTGACATAGCATATATTGGAATTGCAGACATAATTGCTTTAGACATTGTGATTCTTCCTGCTAAAGTGAGCCAATTATTTTTCCATGCTATTGCCTTATTTTGACACCTTTCCACCACCTCTCCTCAATGATTTTCTTTGCATGCTCCTGCAAAAATTTGGATTCCAAGGAACTTAGCAGGTAGTTTCCTGGATTCATAACCCAGTATTGCTATTATGGCATGTTGAAGACGGACTCTAGTGTTGAAGAAGTAAACGCATGATTTCTCCTTATTCATCTGTTGACCCGACTATTCTTCATAATCTTTTAGCAAGTGCTTTATACATTTGGCTTCCCTTAAACTCACCTCCTCGAACAAGGTGGTATCATCAACGAATTGGGAATGAGTGATGTGGTCTAAAGTTGGTGCCACTTTTAGCCCCCTCCAATCTAGCCACCTGCTTTTCTCTTTGATTGCACAGCTAAGAGCCTCAACCATAATAACAAATAAGAACAATGAAATGGGGTCTCCTTGTCTGAGTCCATTGGTCGCCTGGAAGAACCTATGAAGTGAGCCATTGACTGATACTGAGAAACGGACCGTGGAGATACATTGTAGCATTAGAGCGCACCACTGATCGCTAAAACCCATCTTTTGCATAACTTTCATTAATAAGTCCCACCGAACTTTATCATATGCTTTTCTCACATCCAATTTAATCATCATGCTTGCTAGCTTACTTGATTTAAGGGATTGGATGACCTCTAATATGAGAAGAGTGTTGTCCATTATCTCTCTACTAGGAACAAAAACATTTTGCTCGATAGAAATAATCTTGCCCAATTCTTTTTAAAGTCTGTTGGCCAATACTTTCACCACCATCTTGTAGATTGTATTGCATAATGATATTGGCCTGTATTCATTAAAGAAAGAGCATTAAAACTTCCGAGGAATTATTGCAATGAATGAATTGTTCGCATCCTCGACAAACTTCTTGGTCCTTTTGAAGTCTTCGACCATTTTCTAGAGGTCATCTCCAATAAAGCTCCAACAGTTTTGAAAGAACTTGGCTAGGAAACCATCTGGCCCAGGTGCCTTGTCTAGGTGCAGTTGGAAAAGCGCATGGTGAACTTCCTCCTTTGATACCTTCTCGCACAACATCTTATTATCAATTTCACTCACTCGCTTGCCTAATGCATCAAGGAATTTGTTACTACAAATCTGTTGAGTTTGATCCCCCAAAACGCGAATGAAATGTTCCACTGCAGCCTTACCAACCTCGGCTCCCCCACATCCCAAGAGCCCTTCAGGAGAATTTTTTTTTTCTATTTTATTGGTGGCTCTCTTAGCTAAAACAGAGGCGTGGAAAAACTTGGAATTTGCGTCCCCTTCTCTTAGCCATACCTCACGAGACTTGTCTCTCCAGAAGATTTCCTCTCTTCTTAAGAACTCCACGTGTCTTGCCTTCAACTCTTTTTCTCTAAGATATTCTTCATTCCTCATACCATTTTTTATCATGAGTTCATTAAGAATGCCTATCTTAGTTTCAACACTTGCTTTTTCCACAAAAATATTTTGAAACTTTGCTTTATTCCACTCTTTGAGTTTTTGTTTGATTAACTGTAGTTTCTTTACTATTTTGAAACTTATGGAACCTCCTACCTTAGCTTCCTTCCACCAGCCCTCTACTAGTTCCAGTAAGTTGGGATCCTGCCACCACATGTTTTGAAATTTGAAGCTTATTTTCTCTGAACTATTCCCACCAGTGATTGATAGTTCCATTGGAAAATGATCTGAAATCTGAATTTGGGATAATGTTGGCTGACACTTGTAATCCTGAATTACACTAGCCAATAGGAATTAGGAATCTATCCATTCCTTTTGCTATCATTGTGAAATCCTTACACCTATTGTGCCATGTGAATATTTCATTCCCTATTGCACAATATGTCAATCCTACATCAGATATGAAGTTTTTGAAGTCTATTATTGTCTGTGTCACACTTCTGATCCCACCACTTTTCTTTGATAGCTCCAATATGGCATTGAAGTCACCCCCTATGATCAAATCATCTTTCGGGAGAGGGCACACATAGTCTAAAAATGAACCCCATAGGGATGCTTTATCTTCGATTTTTGTTGGACCATAAACATTAACTATTGTGAGATGGCGGTTTAGGTCTAGGTTGTAAACATTCGCCACCATCCAATTTGCAGATGAATATAAAACTTTAATCGATACTACCACCTCTTTCCAAAGTAAGCCTATTCTTCCTACAGAACCCAATGAATCTTGAAAATGTCCTTCCCAACATCTGCAATATTTTAAAAACTTTTGACAATCCTCTCCTACTAGTTTTATCTTCTGTAAAAGAATTATGTTAATTGTGCTTTTTTGCAATTGACGCCTGAATAGGAACCGCTTGTCAGGGGCCTTCAGGCCCCTGATATTCCATGACATGATCCTCATTATTTTTCAAGGGAGGCAAGTCCTCCCTTGGTAAGTAGAAGTAGAAACTGTGGGTGATCCCATAATAGTGGTTTACAATTTTTGGCCAAACTGGACACTGAAATTATTATTTTTAACTAAATCTTCACATTCGGGCACCTATAGCGGCTAAACCGTGAGGAATTTGAAGATGATCCAAACTAGAGTCTCATCACATTTTGTTTTTAGATTCTAAAAATATTTTTAAAAATTTTTTTGGAATAAGATTGCACTTTTTTTTCCATCTCCCACCAAAACTGTTTTTTTTCATAAAACAACATTTTAAAAAAGTGACGCTTACCCTATACAACATAATTTTTTTTGTATGAAGGATAAAATTCTATTTCTTTCGAATTTAGATTTGCAACTACGATATCTGACATTTTCATTTAGTCTCATAGTTTTTTATTCAATATTTTTTCCTTAATAGAGTTTCGAAGTCAAACCAATTGCAGTTCAAACATAGGCGGACTGTATACAACATAACTTTTTTGTATATATCAAAATTAATTTTTATTTTTTTTAATGGATCAAGGACATCAATACCCAACACCAACATATTTGTAATTTTTTTTTTTATAATTTTCTATTTTTTCACATGTGCAAAACAGAGAGCTTGATTTTCGGTGAAAAACCTATTGTTAATAAAACTAAAAAACCACATACATAATAAAACCAAAACATATTAAAATTATATTCGTGGGATAGCTCATTTCGAGGACTATCATAATCATTTGAAATAAATTTTAAATGAATTCATTTGATCCCCCAAAAGGTAAATCAAGAGTGATTTTTTATCAACATTTTGATAGGTGTAAAGGAGACTCAGTTATAGGTATGGTTTAAAACTAGCGAGGTTCTATCCAAGGGGGTTTGATCTAAGGTGGTTTGATCAAACCCTCTTCAATTGGAATCCTTAAAATGGAACTTTTAAAGGCTTAAATCATTATATTTTCTAAAAATATGTGATTTCAGCAAAAATCAGTTCCTCTCATAAATTGTAAACCAGCTTTGTGGGATCACCATACTCAAGAACTTGGTGATGCTGGCATACTTCCTTGTCACTGCCTCTTCTTCCCTTAGCTATTTTAAAGATTTTAGTCCTCGCGTGCTGCCAACTGTGCCGATTTTTCCTAGACCCAGGTGTTTGATTATGGACTGAGATATGCACCTTTCCTCTATTATATCCAATTCATCTGTCAGATATGCGTTTGAGTCCAAGTTGTAGCTTGCCTCATAGATTTCTTTGTCCTCCTCATTTTCCTTTTGGGTAACCTTCTGTGACAGGGGTGTCACCTTGTTGACCTCCTTATGCATTTCTACAGGGACATCTAAGTGGTTGGCACAGTGTCCATTAACGCCACCCTGTCATCCAGGGTTGCATCTGTTAATGCCAACTTTCCTTCAGATGTTTCCTTGGTAGTTTCTGGGTTGGGCATTTTACTTTTCTCCAGGTTCGACCTTATTCGGTGCTCTTCTACCTTTCTGCTACAGTCCACAATCTTGTGGTCCCATGAATTGTAATTTATACAGAATTTCTTTGAATCTTCTACCTGTATTTCCTGGATCCATCATTCCCCGTTAACTAGTAAATAAAGATTGGAGGGAATAATGTTAATTGCTGCAATATTCAGCTTGGCGTATTTGTATAGGACGCCATCCATTATTTCCATGTCAATATCTATCAATGCTCCCAAGGAGCGGCCAATTTTTTCGGAACAGTCCCCCATCCAATATTCTACTGGAAAATTATATAGCTTTACCCATACCGGCTGGTCATATGGTCGTACATTGATTGGATCAAAGTTTTGATTCCAGGGTTGCATATATAGGGGCTTTTCACTCATAAACCACATATCTCCCTCCGTGATTCTTCATTTGGTGTGTTCATCTACAAAGACTACTATGAAGAAGCCTTTTGGTAGAAATCTCACCAAAACCTCCGTCTTCCAGTTCTCTTGGATCCAGAGTTTTATCGCTGCCCTACTTGATGGCTATCTGATGAATCAACATATGAAGGCATAGTCTTTTAAGATCGCGACATCGACCTTAATTTCTTCAGAGACATCTATTTCTATTATTTCTTTCTTAGTTTTGCCAAGTGGATTTTCCTTCTCCTCCATTCTCCAAGCCCTAACCAATCTTGGTGCCCTCCGATCATTTTTAATTTCTTTCTTTTCTTTTGGTCTTCTGCACGTTGAAGGCTTCTTCCATTCTTGTTTCTTGGGCGCATGAACCTGCCTCTCCCATGGTTTCCTTTTTTCTAGTTCTGGGGTGTCATGGCGAATTCGCTCTGGTTTGCATTCCTCCAGTGGCGCTTCCTTCCTGCGGTAAAATGGGTGACATTTATCCACCCATTCCCCATTCAAGAACACCCATTTGAGGAGTGTACTTTTTTTATCTTTGCTCCTCCTCCTCCCTATTCACTTTGTCTCCCCAACAATTTTTTGAGACTGTCGCGCCATCCTTTTTTGATTCGCCCTTCTTCCCCTTTGTGTTGCTCTGCGAATCTGTGCCATCTTGTGCACCTGCTCTAGTTTGTGAATCTGCGCCAACTTACGCACCTGCTCTGCTCTGCGAATCTGCGCCAACTTGTGCCCCTGCTCTACTCTGCTCCATTTTAATCCACTTTTGTAATATTAGTAAATAATTAATTATTGATATATTACTATAATTATTTTTATAAATTTTTTAATGTAATTAAATTTGTATTATTATTTAATAATTATTAATTTATATTAAATTATTATATTAATTCTATTATTATAATAAATATTATAATAATAAAATAAGTAAATCTATGGGTGGTTGGGCGAGCATCTCTCCACAACAAGGATGTGGAGAGAACGCAACTATTAGGGTTATCGCTGACGTGGACAGTCGGTAGACATTGGATTGGTGCATGTGGTCGGGGCTACTGTCATATTGGTGGTATTTTTTCCAGGCATTGAATTTTGATCAAGAAAGTGTGCCACGTGGGAAGTATGTCATGGGTGGTAGAGAAATGATGAGCTGGAAGAGTGAGGTGGACTTCAGTATGACATTTCAGGTCTCTTCGTCGGTGAAATGATGGTAAAGTAAGGTGAGTTACAAATCCCGTAATATGGTTGTTCGATCCATCATCTTGATCTCATTCCTGAGATTGTTGATTGAACAAGATCATGCAAATGAATATTTTGATGTGTTGGAGTGGCAGTTCGTCGCATGGTGGGAATTTTCACTGACACTTCCATTTATGATTAAGGTGACCTTCGCCTCTAGCAGACTTCTATATTTTGCTTATAGTGTGTTTCTTTTCACATCCTTGGCCTAAGAATTTCGGTGAGGGTTTATTTTTCTGTGAACAATGGGTGAGCGCTCTAAGTTCATTGTTAAGATGTCAGTTGAAACATTTACGAACGTTGGGGCTGACACACCAGTACAGTTGGATAGTTCGGTGAGGGAGATGGCATTCCATGGTGAAGTAACAGAGCAACGACTCAAAAGGATAATGAAAAAATAAAATTCGCTCATCCTAGCCACGGTGAAAATGGTGTTGGGCAAAGGATTTAGTTTGAATGGTGAGTCAAAATGAGTTGGAACCCACATCACTTCTCATTTTTTGGCAGTCCTGTTGGAGATAAGGATGAAAAAGAAGGATGCAGAGGCTTTAATTCGTTGTGTCTTCGTTGCAGAATGACTGGTAGGCTTAAAGGAGGTCCTCACGATCAACATTCCAGGGATGGGTGTGCCATGGCCCAGAGATTATCTGACCTTTTACAAGCCTAGGGAGGTGGTGAAGTATTACCCATTTATCCTTGACTTGAAGGGGATGGCTTTGGTGAAGCACAAGAAAATTGCAGTGGCTGGGGTGGATTATTTACTAAATGCGTTCAAGATAGAAAACTCCTTTGGTTGGTGCATGGTTCCAGATTTCGTGTCTTTGTTGCTGCCAACGATTTCCTGGAGTGATGGGTGTTGGTAACGGATGCTGCTCTCTGTAATAGGTAATAGTTAGTGCTAGGAGGAAGATTTCTAAAATGGTGGGTTTTTGGGTTTGCTTTGCCCATATTTTGTAACTAACCGTAATATGACGTTGTGCGATCTCTACCAGAATAGGCTGGTTGGTTAGGTTCAGCTTGTAAGGCCCCACCTTGGGTGTTATACATTCTACACTATCTTCTATTGTGATTTTCATTAACCAATGGTTAGATTGAAAGCAATAAATAAAGTGACATTTTGTACATGAAGATTTCTTAAATTTCTTAGAAAATGAAAGAGTGTATTAATGTTTCAAGGAAATGGTCATAATAGAGGATTGACAAATCTTATATTGTAGTACATATTTTATAAAATCAATATGGTCGCCTAATGTAACAGATTGTGTGATGTGTCTAAAAGATTGGGTAACCAAATCTTTAAGATAAAATACCATTAAAAATAGCGTTAGATAAAACACCTTTTCAAAGAGAAATAAATCATAGAACTCATTAGTATAATTAACATTCATGACCAAGATAGTACTTGAGTTCTTATATAAGAACATTATTTCAATATTTGGTTATTCCATTAACATTTTTAATGGTCAAGGAAATCACACTATAAAATCATAAGAATCAAAGAGATATTATGTAACTTCATTATCATCAATAAGAAAGTTATATCATATCATCTGTAAGAAAATGGAAAAGTGTGGCACTCAAAATAATCTTGAAGATAATAATTATAGAAAATTTTAATAACAATACTTCTAATTAAGATATAAAGTTCTCCATAATAATATTGACATATAGAACTAGTTATAAGATATTAACTAAGTATTTTAATTCTTAATTGATATATATATATCAGATGCAACATTTCCTATGTAATATATGACACTTAATTCAAGGATTTTCATTTGATTGAAAATGAATGAAGGATATGTGACTTGCTGGGTGACGAACAACTGAAATTAATGTCCGTAACTACACGCCACCCTGAGTATCTCTTCACATCTAGGTTACGTGATTTGGGTTTGGTTGTATGGTTGAAATTCATGCTGCTACCCTGGCAAATGGCGTATTGACCATGGCTATTACATATCTCTTAGATCATGTTGACTATGATCTGGATTTATGGTTTTGGGAAACTCAATTTAGTCATATGGCAGATCTTTGTTTCAGAGATCTTCCACCACCCTAATTAATGACAAGAGGGAGCTCCTTGATATAGGCAACACGTTTTATCTATTTTGTGCCAGGAAAAGGCAAGAAAAGAAGTCATGTGCTATTCTAAAATGCACCTATCATCAATTTTGAACAGGATTTCCATTAATTACTTGCCTTTACTTACTGATATGAACAAGGCATTACAAATAAGGCCACTCTATGAAAGACATTCTTTTATTGTTTTGTTCGTACAATTAAAGAAAGGCAGTCAAAAGATCAACCATATTCCTTGCCAATTCACCTATCAAAATCTTTCTTATTTCTTTGAGATTTGGCGCCCCTATATTAACAAATAGTCACAACATGACCATTTCTCTTTGATCGAGGGCTAGATACAATCAGGCGGGATGTCATGAAGATCTAAGAAAATTAATGAGATAGGTGGTAGTGTGTCTTAGTTTCTCTAGTTTTATTTGGCATAACTTAAAAAAAAAAGTATGTTCTACACACGACAGAACTCTCTGGAAAAAAATGACTCATGTCTTAGCACATGGGTGTCTTAAGCTCTTATAGTTGAGAGTTTAGGGTCTTTAAGTTGAGTGAGCGTCAGTCTTTCTGTTCTTGCTGCCATAGACATGCCACCTTTCAATTTGGTCTTATTGCCAAAATCCCTTTTTAAACATAAATAATTTAAGGATAGCGCTATGTAATTTTCCCGCAAGTTCAAGATTTACACACTTACCTTGTTCACGAGTGGACGCTAAAACTCCACATACTGGTTTACTTTTAAACTTCCAACAAAGGTGATTGGTACCTCTTAAGCCAAATTCCATAATGGACGTCGACACCCTTCCCTGCCCGTGTAGAAATGGGATAAGACTAACATTAGAAGGAGGAACGAGGATGAGTTATAGATTCATGGCTAATCTTGGGAACCGATGGCAGGAGCAGTATAGGGAGTTTAAAGAATAGTTGGAGCGAAAAATAGGCTGCAAAACCAAAAGGCACGCATTCAACCTTAGACTCGAAATCTTAATTACATTTCTGGGTTGATTGGAAGTCTTCTTCTCTGTGCCATTACTCTTCAGTCATTATAATCAGCTTTAAGAGGAACCGAGTAAACATTACAGTTTCTATCTTTTATTCTTTTTGGTTGCTGGATGAATTGCTGAAAAATAAGTCAATTGCATTATGGTGAAGGGAACTAAAGTTTTGAAAATATTCTAAATCAGATAGATTAATCTGTACAAATAAATTGTTATTTCTAAGGCACTACTTCATCCTGAGAATGCTGATAGATAGATGTCAAATATTATATAAGCTTCGTCCATGCATCCTCCCCTTTCGTATATGATTCTATTAGATCTTTTGCATACAAAAATAATTCTTATTTTATCCCTTACGCTTGGAAGATATCCATGCCTGGTTTATGTTTCGTATGTTGCATGTATGTTATCGGGTTCTTTGTTTCTTTTAATTTATCTGGACACTTGTAAGTCATTTAACCACATGTTCTTAATATCTCTCTCTATCCTCACCTAATCCATTCTAGTTTAGTTAGTTTATTTTAGGTTGACTCGATTAGATTCTGGTCTACAAATATGGATTGGTAAGAAACCCATAAGAAAATTGCAGCAACTAAATGATATTATTTTAATTATACCAAGCAGATTTGTACTTGTTGTTTCCCTCTTTCCGGTATTTATCTAGACCTCGTGGTTTATGGCTATGTTTTGATTGGAAAAATATTACCCTATTTCTGCTTTGTTTCTCATAAACCCATTTGAGAGTTAGCACCTCATGGTCTTAATAAATTTTAGATCGGGGACAATCAAGCGTTCCTAGTGAATCTTGCCGAGTTGTTAAATCTTTAAGTTAAACTTTGTGAGATCTGTGGGGTGAGTTAAATCCAATATAGTTTGTCACTGCCTCAATTCACACTTAACATTATTTATTTATTTTTACTGGGAAATACTTATCGTTTGGCTGGAATTCGAATCTTTACCTCCATATGGAACATTAAAGACAATGCCATTCTAAGGAAATTATGCATAAGACAACATTCAATTTGAAGTAAAGTAAAATTAGCAATGCAAAACTAAGTGAGTGCTAGTAAGATTAATTTTCAACAGTTTAAAAGAATCATCCCAATCTCCAAAATTTCTTATAAATTATGTAGTTAGGTTTCAGATTTTACTGTCCTCGTGCTTTGAGTATTGTAAATTGGCTTGATGTGGGTAGGGTGTATACCTTTAAACGATAATCACTTGTCATAGACTGGGCAAGTATGATGGTTTTGATTTAGATTAGTGGCATGTTGTCTTATTTATTTATTTTGCATCTATCTCGTACTTAAATTCAGTCAGATAAGTGTTGATGTGGAAAATTTGTCCAGTATGTGTTTGACTGTATGCTATCAATGGCATCATTATTTTTGAATAACAGCCTGCCCATTTCAAGCATATGAATTTTTTATTTTTCTTTTACTTAAAAATATTGGCCCTGTCCATTGCACTCTTTCATAGCTCTTTAATCGATTAACTTGTTTATCTCATCGTCAAAACAAAAGTCTTATGACCTGCAAATTAATTTTACTACCATTTATCTTATAGCGTCCGGCCTAAAGACTCCACTTTGAAACCTCATAAGATTCCATTTTATCTTGGTTCTAAAAGAAAAACAAATAAAATCCATCGTGGAAATCCTTAGAGTTAAGATATTCCCTAAATAGAGTAGAGGGGGAATATATTCCCTTATTCTAAAGGAAGGAGGTTTTATCTTAAACTTAATTACTAGTTTTTCTTTAAAGAATATCACTTTATTTTCTTTATTTCTCTTAGGGAATTATAATATTATGTTTATACGTGAGAAATATTATACTATTCCTTTATTCTTATAATATTTTTTAAATTATTTCTTAAAATAAATTTAATATAAGGATAAGTAAACAACTAGATAAATAACAGTCTTTCATAAATAAATAGCTATTTAAAAGTATATTTTGGTAACAAAGTTCATATTTGGGAATTGGAGGATTAAACATGAAGTACTATTTGTTCTAGGTACTCTCTCTTACACGCCTGTTTTAGGACAAGTCATAAATTGATTTGTTTTATGCAAAATTATACTTTTCTAGAACATTAAATGCAATTATCAATTCATGGGTATGGAAATTGAGTATGCAATTTAACACTATTGAAGATTGGTGATATATATATTCTTGGTGGATTGCCACCCTCACATGCATTATCAAAAAATGAGAGTAATTATCTTAAACATATTTTATTTATTTATGTATGTATTTATCTAATCTTCATTCATTCTTATTGTAATGACCAAGTTGTTATCAATTGGTCAGAAAGAGTTAAGTTAAAATTATAATTATTTAAAAGTCTTGAATGCGTGTCTTACACAAATTCACTAATAATTGGTTTAATCAAGTTATCATTTTGGATAACATTTGAATTCTCTATTGTTATGATGATAGTTAATTCATAAAGCTTGTTTATGGTCTATCTAGATGATATAGAATTCCAATCAATTTTCAATTTAATGACTAAGCATATAAGGATAAATTCTTGATTATATATTTATCCTATAATTAATAGGCATGATATATAAAATTTATAACATTGAATCTTAAGTATATCATCTGGTGATTATTAAATGATAGTCATGGAAGGTGTTAATAGTAGGATAAATCCCACTATTGCTCTTACCCATCTTTTCCTTTTACAGTGAGAGAAGCTCACGTAGATTAACCTAGTTGTCTCTTCTATGTTTTTATTGTGAAATTAGTGGTGAGTTGAACTAGTATGATAAATTTATTATTTTCCAAAGATGTTAAAAGTTGTGATTACTGATTTTGATATATATAGCTTTAAGTTTAATATGTAAGAACTTCTATTCTGTTCTCATTTTCATCAAATATAAGGGTTGAAGATTTAGTTGGTTGTTCATGAGGATTGTGTGTATTATTTAGTTGTTTTAGAAGATTCTTGGTAGATCCTATATGTGGGTCCAGTCATAATCCTTGACCTTGATATGTTATTACCTACTATTATAGTGCAGAGAGGTGTTAGTGGTTTGTGTTGGAAGTTGATGTTAAGCCATCTTTTTTTTAACTCAGTGATTGCATTCCTTTATTATCCAACCATGGTGGAGATGGTTGAAGTCTAGTTGTTGAACTATGTTTCCTTTGTGAATTATATATGTAGGCAAGGCCATTTGAGAAGAGCCCCCGAGGAATTAGGTCCGACCCGTAGGCTTGTTCTCTTATTTTTTTCTAAAGGTACTATTGAAATATATATTCAATTTGCATAACTAGTGGCTTGAACTAAGTCTGTTATTATTGATGAGTTCGTGGAACTAATCAAGCCTACCTTGGTGATGTGGATTCCATATCTCCATTTAAAATGCAACCACGAATGTCAAAACAAATGTGTGGATGGTTGAGTCCTTATAATTTATTTGTCAGATGTTATTATGCTTTCATGGAGTGCATGTATAGGGAGCAGTCTTTGGGATTTATGTTAACAATTGTGGTCAAAATTTGAAATTTGTGTGTTGTCCTTAACTGTATTTTGGTTGAAATTTTTTGGCATTACACAGCTGGTGTTCGATGCTCTTCCCATGGTGTTAGCTATGTAAAATTTTGATATAATAATACAATATAGTATCTTATGAATCAAAACAATGTATTATAATAATAAAATAAATATATGTTATTATATATTTATTTTTATATTATATATTTGTTATTATATTTATTATTATTATTATATATGTTTATAATGTAATTTTAAATTTGTATTATTATTTTATAATTATTATTATATTAAATAATATTTTATTATCTTATATTATGGTATAATATATTATACTATATCGTATTATTATATAAATAAATTTATATTATTATTTTATAGTTATATTAAATTGTAAATTATATATTTGTTTTATGATGGGGTGATGGATGGTGGATAGGGATATAAGGAAGGGGAGATATAGGGTTAATGAGATGAGAGATACATAACAATTTGGATGAAAAGATGTAGGATAATGAAATGATTATGATTGATGAAAGATGATTAGATTAACAAATCTATATTAGCCTAATGAACCTGATGTATTGATTAATGATGATGGATGATAGTTGATATGGTGCATTATGATATATAGATGTAAGTTTCATGTCATGGTACATAAGATGCAAGAGAGGAAAAGTGGAGGATGAAAGATAGAAGGAGAAATAGGGATGAGGGGAGGCAAGTGCACATGAAATCAATGATTAGGTGAGGATTATGGAATAGATGGGATATGTGGTTGGGGGATGGTATAAAATAAAAACATGTATGGATGAAGGGATGGGGGATTAAGAATGGAATAATTAAATTGATGGAAATTGTGAGAAGTTCTATGTGACAATAGAAGTTACCAAAAAGGACTACTCGATTAGAAACACAATTTAATTTTCCTCTAACTTCTACTAATGATGAATCAAATTTATAGGAGAAGGAATATTAAATAAAATACATGAAAGAGGAGATTGAGAAACTACAAAAAAAAGATGTGGGACTTGGTTGATTGAGTTGAATGTAAGGAATCCATTGGTTGCAAGTGGGTGTACAAGAAGAAATTTAGAGTAGAAAAAGCATTAGAAAGGTATAAGGATAATTGTTGCAATGGGTTATTCTAGGTATAATGAATATAATTTAGTGGCACATTTTATCTTTTATCTATGTTGTATTTTATTAGTTTGTTGTTGTTTATAGCTATACTATTTTATTTTTAAGTTGAAAAAAATAATTTTGATAGAACACTATCATATGGAGATTTAGATGAGAAAATCCATATTGTTCAACCAAAATAATTTTAAATAAGGAGCGTAGAACATTTGGTTTGTAAACTAAAAGGGTCTTTGTATGAATTAAAGTATTCACCATGTATGTTGTATCAAAAAATTGATCCATATGCATTAGAATTGGGTTTTCCAACAAATCAAGTTGAGATAATCATAGCTCTACATGTTGATGATTAGGAATAATGAAGTGTTCATTAGAGAATTCAAGGTTTGTCTTTATTCTAGAAACTTTAGAGTCATATATCTTCACCCTTAACACAAACAATGTGTCATGCCCATAACTTAACGAAGGAAAAATTATAACTATTTTTTTTTTACTTTCTTACAACTACTAATGCACTTGCCATGCCTATCACATGCACAAAATGACTTGGCTCATGCAATTTTTTCACCCATGCATCACTTCAGAGAGGGAATTGGAAATGTGCTTAAGCATATGAAATATGCACACATCTTATTTAAGCATTGATTGGATTCCTAGGTAGGTATAGGTACATAGCCATGGGGAAATGAGGGGTAGTATTCTAGTACCAATTCATTCCCTTTAGTATCTTTTCAATTATTTGATCAAATTCCCATGAGAGTCATATTTATTAATCCCCTTCTATTCAAAATAATCCTAACTAACTTGCAAACTAAGTAACTCTAAAACATCAAGAATAATTAATAAGTACTATTATTTAAACCATCATGGTCATTTGTTGAATAGATGTGGAATGTGTATATAGACATACATTTATTAATTTAAGTTCACATTATAGAAGTTATTAATATTATAGTGGTAACTTAACGCCATACATATTTACCAGCCATATATTTATATTTGTATAAGGCTCCCATTTGTAGTTTGTGAAATTAAAAACTTGGTTTCATGGCTTCATCCCATTTCCAATAATTATATAAACTGGAAGATGCTCTAGAAGCATTAGACAATTTCTTATTGCACTTACCAACCTTACTCCCAACTTTTGCATTCTTGAAATTTAATCTTGATCAAGTAAGCATTCAGTTAATTTAATTCATTTCAAATTCCAAGTTGATCTAGGAAATATCTTTTTTTTATGACTGGTATAATTAGGATAGCCTTCTAATTAGAATAGTTATGAGATATGTTCAACATTAATTTGTAATAATTTAACACGACTAACCAATTTAAGTATTTCTCTTTTCAAGAACACAAGAAACATTAACAAGTTAAAATACGACTACACAATAATAATGTGCTTATATAATACCATATATCAAATAAGTGGAATCTCTTCTTTTGTAATGGTATATCCAACTAATAATATACCTATCAAATTCACATACCTGATATTCCTACCATAATTACATTAAAACCCCATAACACTTGGACTTCATTTAAATACAAATTTTACTTGTTGATTATAATATATATATGAATTATGCAATAATCAACAATAAATTTTCCACTTACCATTATTATATACTTAATTCAAATATTTACGCTGAAGGCGTTTCCCTATATGAACTTTCCAAGTTTATTTTCTCCTTCAACGGTTGAAATGTAACAAGAGGCCTTGGTTGACAGTGAAACAAATCTTAGTCTTCCATCATTTTACACTATTTTTTGACTGCTTTTCGCTAATTTTTGACTGTTTTTCCCCGCCACTACCATTTTTCTGGCCGAATCTCAGCCGTTCATCATTTTTCACCATTTTTTAGCTGTTTTCCATTGATTTTCGCTGCTTTCCTCACCGCTCCTCCATTTCCAATTTGGCGAGCTGTGACCTGAACAAAGAAAATTTGATAAGCATTCTTTAAATCTGGCCAAAATCCTAATAATGATCACATTTAGGTTTTAAAATTACGACATCCTTTATCCTACGCAGTTAAGTATAAATTAGCATAATTAATATGTAATGTATATTTTATATAATTAAAATAATATAATTATATTATTTATTATATATCTTATTTTTTAACAAAATTATCAAATGTACATATATATTAGGTTTAAAAATGTCGACATCCTTTATTCTACATAGTTAAGTATAAATTAGCATAACTTGTAGCCCTAATAATGACCAAATTTAGGTTTTAATATTACGAAATAATTAATTAGTTCTATATAATAAATAATTTGGTTTACAATATATAATTCTATATTATATAACAATATAATAGTTAATACATAAATAATAAATATAATAGATTAATATAATAATGACATAAATAATACATATTTATATAATAATATAATAGTTAATACATAAAATTAAAAAAATAAATATATGCTATAATTAAAAAAAATTAAAAAAATTAATAATAATATTAAAATCGTTTTCTAAATGACCTACCAACTAATCTCATTTACTATACAAATGTGTGCAAAAAATGATCCAATTTTTTCCTAATTGACCTTCCACTCCTCTTCGACGTACCCATTGCACAAGGTGCCAGAGCTAGTTATTTATATATATAAGATCTATAATAATTGTTTAGACTAATGGAATCAATATCCTTAAATCAAAATGTTAATATGAAATTATTCAACCTTTACCTATAATAAAAAAAGAAGAAGGATATTTAATAGAAATTTCATTTGGGCAGGGATATGTCTGATAGTTTTAGGGAGAAGTTCTATTACATATATTTTCTTCTTTATCATAATTGTCATCATGCAACATCTTCACTGCAAAGAAATTCGAGACAAGTGCACACTCAAGCTCATGAAGGCTCTCATATGATGATGGAAAAAGAAGGAATTGAAGATCAAGGTGACAATTTAAATGAATTCATGCAGATGGAGGAGTAAATGGAAATGATTTAAATTTTGTAGGTGCTGCAGATTATGTAATTGCTTGTGAGCAAGAAACTAGTTAGTAGTATTTGCATTGGATATGTTTATACTCTTAGATAGATAGACTTTGATATGATTGTATGACTCTAAAAAGTCATCATTTTGTAATCAAAAACTTTAAAATATTGATCTTTTTTAGATTTTGGGCTAAAATCAAAAGTTTTCTCACTGGCTCTTTCTTGTCGGTATGCCCTTTGAGCCAGATGAATGTACATTTTATTACATATAATAATTATATATATAGTGTCTTGCCAATTTTGTCAAAAAAAAAAAAAAATGATGTTTACATGCTATCCTAGATTTATCTGCTAATAATAAAGTTGAATCATCATGGGAAAAACTATAGTTAATTGACAATTTTATTTGGAGTAAAGTAGATAATGATTTAAAAGAGAATATTACCAAACAATTTCAAAGAACTTGTGAGTCATTAGGTGCAGTTGTTTCCACTTAATCCTATTTGGGTTTAGAACATAATTATAATTCATTTGAAATGGACACACAAATGATATGTGGTGTACCCCAGAACATGCATTCTTCCATCATAATAACTATCCAAAACCTACTATTCTTCTTAACTGAGCCATTATTCAAGAGGGAATGCTAGGGCACCATGATTTTATTTTATTTATATTCCTTCAAAAAAAGGATTAGCCAACGGCAACAGGGGAGACAAATATTGGATCTGGCAAGGTTAATCTTCACCAATCATTGGGAGATTGCATAAAAGCTGCTACATCTGATTAGCCATCATCAAATTCCTTTATTATTGCATTTTATTTTTGTTTCCTATTTCTCAATAACACTGGCCTTTTTTTTTATGTCTTTATTTCTCCTTCATGTTTCAAGTATTTACTGTTGGTGTTGTAACAAAATTTTCTAGATTTGATTCAACATGTTTTTTTTTTTTCCAAAAAGAAACCTTGCTAGCCTACTATTCTATACAGGATGAATGAAGTGTTTTCCTGCTTGAGGAAGGAGAGAGAGTGGATAGAGGGTAGAATGAGCCAAAATTCCCATGCTTGGTAAACCTTTCTAAATTTTATTATTTATTATTATTTTTGTTGTGTTTCTTGCTTTACAACAACATTGAATGCGTTGTAGGATTGAGAAGGCAGACACTTCATAACCGACAACTCCCATGGTGGAATATCTTGTCTTAGAAGAGGAATTGAGATTTCCATTAAGTTGCAGCCCCATACAACTCCTATGATAGCTACAAAAGAGTTTATTCTATTCTTGCCACCAATTCCATGGTTAATTTTAAAACGTGGACTCAGATATTTGATGCTGAAATTATAATAGAAGTTTTCAGATTTGATCTAGCGCTTTTTATTTTATTTTATTTAAACTCTTATTTTATTATTTAATGTTGAAACTATTACATATTTCATAGTTTGATTAACACATTTTCTATATGTATATTTTCTTTACCTTTTTGAATTGCCCTTCTATACAAGCTGCCAAAGGAACTTATCTGCTCTAGAAAAAAAAGAGGTGAATGATTGGAGGAGTTCAACCCCCAAATGGGAGGCCACAACACACACAAGGTATCCATGATCTTTCGAGAATTGGATCTGGTCCAAAGAAAATTCTCAATATGACCTCATCTTCTAATGTTGTTATAATTGTCATGTGATGTATATACTATTGTGTAGTGATAATTCCCCCATTGTCAACACCAATAACTCAACAACCAACTTTAGTTGAACAGGGGAAACTATGAGGATGAATATCCATTACATCGGCATTCATAGATTATTTTATATGTATCATTCATAGGTATTTCTAATAATTGTACATATATAAATATATAATTTCTTATTTCCATTAGCTATCATTCTTATATTTAGTCTAACTGAAAGCAAGCCCTTATTTAGACAACTATAGGATGCTCAAGTTCATTGGTATATTTGTGTATGAAGGTGTTTGAAATTCAAATCTTATCTCACAAAATACACACATATTATATGTTTACTTTCCTTAATATGGCTTGTAGTTTGGAATTTTAGCATTAGTTTATACACTAGTTTATATTTAGCTTCAACTTTGTTTTGAAAGAAAAAAAAGTAAACACATAATGAAGTTCGAAAATACCCTTCTCTTTACGAGAGTTAATTTTTTTGTGAAGGAATGGTATCACTACTTAAATAAGAGATAAATAAACCAAAATCTACCTATATCAGAATTTGGCACACCATACCAAAGGTAAGAAAACCACACCAAAGTTAGTTACCATACTATAAGCTTATTACACTTCCCTCTCATCTTTGGAGGTACCATGTAGTTTGCTGCTTACAGAAGTAAGAGAAAATATTTTTGATACACAAAATTTTTAAATGGAACAAGAAAATTTGAGCTTATTACACTTTCCTCTCATCTTTGGAGGTACCATGTAGTTTTTTGCTTACATAAGTAAGAGAAAATATTTTTGTTACACAAACTTTTTAAATGGAACAAGAAAATTTGAAGAGTGAATCTAAAATTTGATGAACAAAATAGCCTTAAGGGAAAGATAAAATATCTCCACCCAACCATAATGGGTCATCAATCCATAAGTGATGGATCTTGACATTCCCCCAAGCCAAGAGGACCAACAAAATCCACAAAAGATCATAGATACTCAAACAACCCTTACAACCAACTTCCTTATCTACACACAAGGTTGAACAATATTGAATAGTCTCATGGTATTTTCTAGTTTTCATAGGGGTAAGGCTACTCAACATGTTTAAGTTTCATTCAAACCCATGCTCCCAACATTTACCCATACTAATCATAGAATAACATTAAATCTAAAATTATTCCACACCCAACGAGTTTAAGAGTGAAGTGCGAAATGTGAAGTGAGAAAACTTACCTCACAGTCCAGACCAACCAATCATGAGGAGACATCTTCCATCTATCTTTTCCATTCCTTTCTTCAAGGTTTTTCCTCTCCCCTCTAACGAACTAGTCCCCCCAAAAACCTAACATAAATATCCCTTTATTATTTCCTTAGTGTGCGTAGGGTGAGGCACATGGAATGGGTATCCCAAACTTCCCTAAAAAATTTCTTTCCTCCATTTATAATATAAAGTTTGAAAACCCAAAAATAATTACTCCCCCAAGGAAATACACCCAAACATGTTACTTCATGATGTGAAGCAAGATAATTGGAGTTTTAGTGATCTCTTTATTTTCCCATTGGATATTTATTTACCTCCACACCTTGGTCGTTGTCAGTACCTCACAATGTGAATAATTCAAATAGATTATTTGTAAATACATTAACACTTTAAAATAATTATTTGTAAATGTATTCAAGGTAATAATTTTTTTTGACAAATTGCATTTCTATTTCTTGGAGTAAGGCTTATTAGTATCCAGTATTTTAAATGAAATCATAATTTTTTTTGGATAAATATAAAACACCAATCCCTATTTTAATTTTATCATTTATAATATCATAATTATATACACCATTTCAAAATGCATCCCATTTTTACAGAGTTGAATGATAACAACTATTAAATGATAACAACTACTAGCTAATTTTACACATAATTTCTGATTCTAGAGGATTCAATACAAGTATTTAATGAGTTATTTTCTAGGCAAAAAAATAATAAGCCAAAAAATTGTTTATTACGATAACATAGAAAATATTTTAAATAAGGTTGAGACTTTTGTGGTGATGATAATAATAATTTCCAAAGTCGAACTTAACAACAATAATTGAAAGAGTAGGGATAAGTTTCCAATTTGAACTTCATTATAGTAATGGGTGATCATAGCGATGTATAGTAGCTATCTTAGGTCCATGTATTTTCTATGCAACATTAATCACTTGCTAATGAAATTATGCAATAAAATAAGATGATATAATGTGCATCAAAATCCTTGAAATAAAGGTATTAGGTTTATTCATAGGACTAATTATCTTTGCTATTATTATGCATGTTAAGCAAATATGAGATAAGCTGGTGATACTAGAATCTCATTACTAAACTTAGAGATATTTCCCTCATGCTAATAGAATAGTTAGGAATCAGATCATCATACATCACATAGTCAATCATTAGGTCAAGAATGTCTAGTCTATCAATTTTAACATAATTATTGGTAGAGAAATCTTGTAACTATGGTACGAGAAATAAGGCCTTACATTTCGCTCCCCTTAGATCAAAATTCCTCTTGGAGTTTCAAATTTTGGGGAAAATAAGGACCCTCCATAACAATATACATAATTTCATTAAAAAAGTCAATTTTTGTGTTAGTTGATGGAAAATCACTCATGAAACTTTAAGTTAAAAATGGAGGATTCACTACACCATCTCAATTATCACACAATTAAAACAAGATACATTGATTGATTAAAAATTTACAAGAGTATCATTACCAATTCATATAGATCTTAAATTAATAGTCACATTTATTTAGGATGAAGTACACAATGCATAATTAAATCTACATTTATAGTTTCATCTTTCAAAATGATTCCTTTTCACGGTTATCACTTATGACGTTCAATTTCATCTAAACACATTAATAAAACTTATTCTATCCAATCTATTACACTCATATCATGTCATAACCCACATGCCCATTTGCTTCCCTTTAGTTATATGTTTGTTAACACTTAGTTCACACTTATTTCAGATCACATTCACTTGGACCCAACACATACATCACAATTAACTCCACGTAACTTACATCACAAGGTTCACAACATAGGCTCTATGAGGAGGACGTGCACCATCATGTAACCAAGCAATCATAGTACCCAATAGGAAAGATGGTCTCAGGGCCCTCCTCAAGGACCCCTCCATACATTTCCTAGTACCCTTCTCTTGTTTGTGTAAGGGGTTTAGCCTCCAAGAGAAAGGTACACCAATAGTCACACATAAAGATCTAGGAGGAAATGGATCATGAACATCCCATAATGGTCCCATTTACAACCTCCATACTCACAAAAAGATTCCCCGGGCCATCTACTCCCCTATACATCCTGCCGAAGACCCCTCCTAGATATGAATTTTACATATAGCACAATACTCCACACCTATCAACAATTATAAAACATTGAGAAATCCTCAAATCAAGAATAATTTCAATGTTAAATTTATTAATAAAATGTAAGAATAAAATAACTTCTAAAAGTAGCAATCAAGGAAACATTTCAAAATAGTCATAACAGTAAGACCAAACAAGTCCTTGAGGCTATATGGACTATATTAAAATTCAAAATGAAAAACAACCAAAGAATAAACTTCAACACTGTTGGCATGGAAAGTTAAGAAAAATCATAAAGAATCATAAATAATAATTCAACAATCTCATAAAAATTTTCACATTACAAGCACTATGTGGCATTCTCATGCCACCAAAGGGGAGGAGGGGAATGGTGGTCTCAAACGACATGAATATCATATAAAGTAGTAGCATGAAAAAATAATGGTGGTATCAAACCACATGAGCATAATAGAAGATGATATTGAACCACAAAAAATGAACTAGGGAAAGAAGATTCCCCAATGGGCTCCTAAGGTTTTTCACCTAGAATCTTGGTTGAGGAATGAACTCTCTTTCACACCTTTTCATTAAATTAGGGTTCATTCAAAGAGGTTTATGGGATTAAAGTGATGTGTGTGGAATGCCCTAAATGTTGGAAATGGGAAAAGGATACTAACTATGAATGTAAAACCTAAAGAATGCAACTATGCTGGAAAACACATAATGATATGCAAGTATGTACAAGATAACCTAAGAAATATATATATATTAAACTAAAGAAAAAGGTTGGAGATCAAAGGGGTGTGCACCTAGAAACTTGTAGAGGTTGGAAATGCTGCTGAATTTGATGCAAAATTCAAAAGGGACACTTGTGCCAAAGGCGACCTAGGCCTAGATTTGAGAAAACTGGTCCAAAGCCCGTTTTAGCTAAAAGGTTATCCAAATCTACCAAAATATCTGAAAATAGGCTCAGAGGGACTATGTCACCATTGTTGGTGACTTATTCCTCTTCTGAATTTTTGAAAACCAGAAGATGGAATATGAAGCCCTTGGTCTGTGTTTTCTGCTCCTTCAAGTGTCCAGTCCCGAAAGTGAAGATTCTGGTCTATGAAGGTCCTCCAAGCTTCAACTAGGGTTTCTCCAATCTTTAAGAGCTTGAGAAATTTGTTGAAGGCTTTTCCACCTTGGTTCTTTTCATAATCTGCATACAAGATCTGCAAATCACACTAAGAGGGAAAACTTGTTGATTGTTAGGGATTAAGGGTTTTCCTTAGTCAAACCCCTTTTGAGTAATCAAACCAAGATAGAGAAATGATGTAATGAAGCCTAAAAAAAGATTCATGGAGTTTACCTTGCATTGATGATTGATCTTGAGTTACAACAATGGAGGATTCAACCCTTGGATGCTTCTTGAGAGAGATGTCTTGGTGACTTAGAATACTCAAACCCTAGTTTGATTGAGAAGGAGAGAGGAGTGCTTGAGAAGAATGGAGGTGAGTTAGAATATTGGAGATTAGGATGAAAAAGATGAGAAAAATCCTTATTTATACAAGTTATGCCCTAATTTTCTCGAAATAGCACCATATAGGCTGACCTTAGGGTTTTAGAGGCAAAATATTGAAAGAAAATTGTTATTTCAATTTTTATGCTACATGGGACTAAGTCGCCCAAGGTGGTGACCTAGTCCACCTAGGAAATTTTCATTGATTTTTAGGGATTAAAGTATGATATTTGTTTCTTGTCGGGATTGTCTCATGAAAACACACTAAGATAGGACGTATATGTGTATTAAGGAGTCATTTTAGCATAAGAAAGGGTTGATTTAGTGATGATAAGCCTAGGAAAGTATGAATTTTTTTTACAACACCTCACAACACTTTGGCACAAGGCTTGGAAAGGGGTGAAAAGACATTGAAAAGGGTCCAAAATCCATATGCAAGGGTCCAAATGGGTGACAAGTGTCAAGGATACACTTTTTGGTGACACGTTTAGCCCCCACTTTAGTGAGAGGATGAACTTGCTTCAAAATCGCACTCAAGTAGCCCAATGGAGATGCCAAAGAATGGAAAAGAAGAAGGAGGTGGTCAATCCCCCAAAGATTTGAGATTCTAAGTCAAAAATACATCAATGCAAGAAGACACATTCAAGGGTGAATGATATGTAGAAAAATTAGATGCATGATCATGCAATGGCAAGAACTAGAATGAAGAGAATAAGGAGATATGTTCTCACTCTGGTGCCACATAACATCAAGTTTTCCACGGGGCGAGTTGTCCCAAATAAGGTGAGAAAAATACACATGGTTGGTATGTACTCACAAAAGTGGCTATGGGGAAAGTCATGTCACTGGTTGGGCTTCCCGCTCAAACCGTACCAAAGTTATACCTCTTGATAAATTTGATAAGGTACCACAAAAGGGAAGTGATGTTTGAAATGATGAATTGTTCAAAGGGATTTTTCTTTTTTTTATGCGATGTCTCATCTTAAGAAACATCATGTGTAATGTGTCCAAGAGAGGAAAAGTGAAAATGTTCTCATTTTGTATCCAAGAGAGGAAGAAATCATCTTGTATGCAAAAGAGGGAAAATGAAAATGTCTCATCCTGAGCAACATTGTACCTAATGTTTCCAAGACAATGTATCACAAGAAAAGGAAAATCACACAGTGAAATGTGAGAAGTGATGTATGCCCCCACTTTCAAGAAATTGTGAAACACCGTACTATGAGAAATTGCTTTAAAGTAGTAGTAGAAGAAGAAGACATGAGAGCTTATTCGGAAAGCCCTATGCCAAGCCATATGTTTCCGATAATGTACGCCATGAGGAGGAGTATATATCACATGTGAGTCAAAGTAAGACATGTCATCTAAATCCCACGCTTGCTCTTATATGTTCATGAAAGGTTAACGTCTAGCCAAAAGAGACACTGAAAAGTGAGATACAAGGGAAGAGGCTACCTAACCCCTTGCCCCCACTTAGTGTAGGACAAGGAGCTGAAATGATTGAGGGAATGTAAGGTTGATAAAAAAATGGTATCAATTAGAGGAATGAGGTGTCCCCACAGATGGAAGAATACCAAATTCCTTAAGATGTTGAAATTTACTACTCAATGCCTTACACTCATTAGTGTGATGACCATGAACTCGGTGGTAAGCTGTAATGCCTATATTTTAAACTAGGGAAAAAATGTTACTATAATTTTTATTTTAAACATTATTACAAAATGCTAATCTTGATACACATACAAGTACATAGTTCATGAATTGCACATTTAGGTAATGTTTCTCACAGAACATCATCTTCGTCATGACACTCAACAGTAGGGTAGGGAAATGAAAACGGTTCCCATTTGTCTCCAAACATAAGGTCTACTAGACTCTTAGCTACCAACTGAAAAGTTGATACTCACTCTCGCATTAAAGTTAATATCCTTGAAAGACTACCTCGACATAGGTTCTCACGTGAGGAAAACATATAAATATCATCATCTTGATTTACTATTAATCCTAAGGATCAATTGGCGAGACACTATTTAACTTGATGGCCCTACCCCCTTTTGCCATTGTGACAATATTGTTGGAACCCACACATAACAATTTCACCACAAAATTTTAATATGTGAATAGTTAAAATATTTATAATATTTATAATAATTACTAATCTCTCATTGTAATTTGTTTAATGATTATCCTCAATATTTAAATATTATTAATTTAATTGTTGAAAACAAATAAATCTATATATTTGACTTGTCACATCACTCACATGTGGCAAGTTCCCATCTTTTTGGGAACCTTGTCTTATCCACTAGATTCTTCCAATCATGTGAATTTTTAATTCACTTTTATTCACCCAAGATTATCCTCTTCCCTATGTGATCATTGAGAGGTCACATCATCCCTTTTCCAAGGTACTTCTCCTTCCTCCACATCATGTACCTTTCTTCCACCTCACTTCCACATCATCTCCTCCTAGGCCATCTCACATTCCACATGTCAAGATGTGAGGGCTTGTGAGTCCTCAACTCACCATAGCCCTCCATCTTGGCCTTGTTGGTTTAATCTCAACCATTGAATTCTCTAGATAATTCAAATACTTCTATAAATACCCCCTCTTTTCTCTCATTTGAGGACCTCATGCATTGGATATAAAACTCTTGTCACTTTTTTATTTGAGAGACTGAGCCATTTGTACCCTTATGCTACCAAATCACTCATTCAACTTGCAAGCATCATATTAGCCATTTAGCCTAGCCACTTAGTCATTATCACACTTTCAATCATCTTGCATCCCATCTTGCATCTTTAATCTCATTTGCCATCCAAGGAGTACACAAGGTTCAAAACATCAAGTTCCAACCAAGGGATCTACAACAAAGAAGGTATAATTGCTTATTGTCTTCATTTCATCTTCTTTCTTTGTGTTATAATTCCTTAGGCTAATCTTGAGGTGTAACTTTTGTGTTCTTCCATTAGTTCATAATAGTAGATTTGCATCTTTAGAATAGGGTAGACATTTTAGGGATCACATTTCTGGCACACCTTAAATGTGATCCCTAAAATGTCTACCCTATTATAAAGATGCAAATCTACTATTATGCACTAATGGAAGAACACAAAAGCTACACCTCAAGATTAGCCTAAGAAATGATAACACAAATAAAGAAGATGAAATGAGGACAATAAATGATTATACCTTCTGTGATTTAGATCCCTTGGTTGGCCCTTGATGTTTGGAAGCTTGTGTGCTCCTTGGATGGAAAATGAGATTAAAGATGCAAGATGGAATGCAAGATGATTGAAAATGTGATAATGACTAAGTGGCTTGGCTAAATGGCTAATATGATGCTTGCAAGTTGAATAAGCAATTTGGTAGCATAAGGGTGCAAATGGCTCAGTCTCTCAAATAAAAAAATGACAAGAGTTTGATATCCAATGTATGAGGTCCTCAAATGAGAGAAAAAATGGGGTATTTATAGAGGGATTTGAATTCTCTATAGAATTCAACGGTTGAGATTAAACCAACAAGGCCAAGATGGAGGGCTATGGTGAGTTGAGGACTCACAAGCCCTCACATCTTGACATGTGAAATGTGAGATGGCTTAGGAGGAGATGATGTGGAAGTGAGGTGGAAGAAAGTTACATGATGTGGAGGAAGGACAATTACCTTGGAAGAGGGATGATGTGACGTCTCAATGATGACATAGGGAAGAAGAGAATCTTGGGTGAGTAAAAGTGAATTAAAAATTCACATGATTGGAAGAATCTAGTGGATAAGACAAGGTTCCCAAAAAGGTGGGAAATTGCCACATGTGAGTGATGTGACAAGTCAAAGATTCTAGAAGACTTTGGCACATGTGAAGTGACAAGTCAAAGGTTCTAGAATTTGCATGGGGAAGAGAATATTCTTTGGAGGAATAAAAGTGAATTAAAAATTCACATGGGGAAGAGAGGAGCCTTGGATGAATACAAAGGAATTAAAATTTCCTTGGGGGATGGGGAGAGTTGACCAAGGTATTGATTATGCTTAACTGATCAGTAATTAGAAGATAATTAGTGGTTAATAAGGATTAGAATCCAACTTGAAAAAGTTGGAGGATGTGACACATCCTAATCAAGGATTAGGCATGTGCACATCCCTAATGAAGAGATTAATAGGTTGATTAAGATCAAGTGAAGGATGTGACATGTGAAGAATTAAATAAATGTCATATTTATTTAATTCATTTGATGAGAGGGGAATTAAAGGGGTAAGGTATTTAATTATTTAACTAGATACCTTAGGGATTAGAAGAACTTTAGAGGTATTAATTAAATAATAGTGATATTACTTAATTAATTCGGATAAGGGGATATTTAGATGAAAAAGGGGTAAATTTGGACAAATGAAGTGTCCAAATTTAGGTGTCTACATTTTTCCCCTCTTTGAAACGGTGTTATGAAGTAGCATCATTTCAAAGAATATTAAAATGTAGAACCCAAAAGAAGATGATTAGGTTGGGAAAGATGCCTCAGTCATTCAAAGTAGTGACTAGGAAGAAAGATGATGGGGGTGAAGATGAAGATTATGGATTGAGGATGCCCCCTCGAGAGGACATGCAGGTTCAAGAGAACACGGGTGTGCTCTAGAAATAGATGAAACAATGAAAGGGGAGATGAAGAAGATGATGCAAAGTGATGGATAAGGGAGGATGACAAGTGATATGAGATGATGAGAAGCACAAATGGATTTTAGGACAAGAGGTGATGTTGCCCCAGTCAAGCTACAAGCCAAAATGGGTTGATGATGAATGGAGTGTTGTCGATGAGGGAACGATATATCCTGAAACAACACAAGGATAGGGAAGGATACATACCAATGATGATGATGCTAGAAAGTGTTGTTGATGAGGGAAGGATATATCCCAAAACAACACCACAAGGATAGGGAAGGATACATCCTGATGATGATGATGAGAGTGTTGTTGATGAGGGAAGGATACATACCAAAACAAAACAAAAGGATAGGGAAGGATACATCCTGATGATTATGATGATGATTATTGGGTCAAGGATTGTAGCAAGGCTAGGAACAAGACCAAAGAGGTGATTAGATTATTTGTGCTAGATTGAATGGATTAGGATTGGATTGAGATGTGAGATTTTTGAAATGAATGAAAATAATGAAGGGGAAGATGCTTAGAATAAAAAATCTATATTATCCTAAGAACATGGATGGAAAGATGCTTAGAATAACAAATATCTATTATTCTAAGTAAATTGTATGAAAATATTACATGATGAGGAGGATGGATGCAATGCAATGGAAGATGCAATTTTCCATTTTCGGAGCATTGATTTTTATTATAGCATAAGACACCAGATACCTTGGTATGTGGAACCAAGGAAGATTAGTGTCTAATGCATACACAAACACAAAAAACAAGAAGGCTATCCCAACACCCCAAATTCATGATGAATTTGGTCGAGCCAGGTATTGGGATAACCACAAGCACAAAAGGATATCCTAGAGTAACACAAGACCATAGGGGTCTTGGTGGGTACTACGTGGGAAAACCAAGAAGACAAAAAACAAAAGAAAAATCAAGATATACCCCTATGTTAACTAGTCAAAACACACCATAATATGAGAAATCATGGTGGCCTTGACAAGTGATGATAGGTAGCTCAAATGATAAACAAAATGTCAAAAGTGCCAAAAGATCACAATCAAATTTCAAATGTCCTTTGCCACAAGATCAAAAGGATGGATGGGATTGATGAGGTATGTTAGGAACGATACATCCTATTGAGACCAAAGATGGAGCGTAAATTGGTTGACCAATATGATGCAGGATATCTGAAATCGAGTGGATCTCATGAGACTAATGACCTTTTTTTGTAAGAATCAGCTAGGATAGGGACACACTTGATGACACAACAAGATGATAGGACGACAAGACGATAAGGTACAAGACAAAAAAACCCTAAAGACCTAGGGGCTCGAGGGTTGATCAGAGATCAACCTTGCCTACGTGAAAGCACATAGCCCTCGTAGTTCAGGAAAAGACCATGGTAAAAATGGAAAGAGGACGATGAAGATAGAGGATGATGGACAATGATCAGATGGATGCCCTGGGGGTAGATCAAATGATTGACCTTGCCTACGTGAAAGCATAGGGGCCACGTAGTTAAACACAAGGCCAAAGATAGACGACGAAAGAGGACAAGAGAGAAAAAATACAGAACCTCGGGGGCAGATCTAATGATTGACCTTGCCTACGTGAAAGCACAGGGGCAACATAGTTCGACAAGAGACCGATGATAGACAATGGATAAGGGATGATGAGATGACCAAGATAAATGGATAAAAGGATGGAGTGGATATGATGAGCTAGGATAGGCCATGCGAATGGGATGGTCGATATGTTGGATGTGGGTTATGCGAAGCTCAGGGATGGGATAGTGATCTAGATTATTAGAAGATGAATTGGGAGGATGAGAGGATGTATAGATGAATGATGAAGAGTAATAGGATAGGAGGGAGATGTAGGAAATATATAGGAGTGATGATAGTAAGATAGCATGGCATTGAATTGCATGGAGGTAGCCTATATCTAGATACCAATGAAAAGGTATTATGAGATGGAAGGAAAATGGATGGATTGATAAAGACGAGGAGATAGAAAGAAATGAGGATAGGTGGATAGAGGGAGAAAGATGTGGAAGGATGGAAGAGATTTCAGGATGCATGGATAAATGGATGAGGAAATAGAAAGATGTTAGGATGGGTGGACAAAGGGATAAGGACTTGGAAATATGGATAGGAAGATAAGGATAGGGAGATGGATTGGATGTTTAGATAGATGAATGGGGAGATAAGGATGAAAGGACAAAAAAAGACTAGTGGATGAGAGGATGGAAGATAAGGATTTTTTAGATGGAAGGGAGTACTGGATGGATGGATGAATGATATCTCCAAGGAATCTATCACAATTAAGGAGATGCCCCCACTCTAGATGTGTCATGTGTGGCAGGGTAAGAGGGATAACAGGATGGGTGGATAAAGGAGTGAGATGGAAATGGATAGGAGATGTAGATAAGAAAGGGAGATGGATGGTGGCAGGATGGGATGGATGAAGAAGTTAGATGGATGTAGCTAATATGCATGGATCAAAAAAGTAGACGGGGAGGATAAGGAAAATGATAGTGTATGAGGGGATGCCAAGAGATGTCCAAATCATGTATATATATGTGCCCCTATCTTTATCAATATCACAAGGAAGATGGAGGGACTAGGATATGAATGGGAGATGATGGGTAAGATGTGGAAGATAGGAAGATTTAGGAAATGGAGGAAATGAATGCGTAGGTGGAAGGTGCCCCCAATTGTGGAAGGAGATCAGATGGGGGATTTATGAATGACACCTTTTTGCTAGGTTTTCATCATGGTACTTATCTAAGGTGCTTGTTTTTCAAGTTTTCACCATTGGACGAATGATTTTCTCTTTACTATTTTCTTTTTTCTCTTTTTTTTTTGGATTTTTCTGATTGTTGGGACTTTTCAGATAGAAATACAAATGGAAATGGAGAAGGATATGGATTCATAAGACATATAATAAAGTAGATGGATGAAGGAATCAAGCATCAAGTTCCAGATGAGGTAATAAGAGCCCATGTGTAAAGTGACCATTGGATGTTGGTACAACCTTATTAGGAGAAATGGATTATGCAAGAGGATGAATCAAAGGGATTGGATGGGGGAGATAGGGGGGATAGTGGATGGGGTGTTGGAAAGTGTATGGATGGAATGATGGAGTGGATGATTGATAGGGGAAGTTTTTTAGGATCAACATTAGTACATGTGGTGGATGTGAAATGATAGGAGGATGGATGAATGGAGAATGTGGTGATAATGGAGGTGTTGGGATAGTGAATTTTGGGACATAAGGACCCAAAATAGATTTAAGAGATGGAGGATGTGAATAATTAGTTTTGGGATTAGAAACTTTGGATGCCGTTACAAATTTTTCATTTGAAGGAATTGCATTTTTTTTTCTTTGGGATCCACATGGCTTTGATCTTTGCTTTGGTGGGCCTTTGTGGCCAATGGGTATGATTTTGATTTTGGATTTGATTTGATTTTTCATCAATAGGTCTTTTGAAGGGGACATGAGAAGCTTGAGATTTATGTGGATATTTAGATTTATGCATTTTTACCTTGGCATTCAAAAAGATTGAAGTAGCAATGGGATGGGTAGGAGGTGAGGGATGATGTGGAGAAGACATGGATGGAGTGATAGAGGTAAGCTTGTGGCGATGATGTGTGGATGGAGGATGCAAGATAGAATGCATGGAGGGGTTCCTTTGTTGATCCTGATTAGAATTTTTGTGTTGTACACTAAGGATATGTGATGGATGGAGGAAAGGATGAATAGGATGAGATGGAGGGGGTGATTTTGGGATACAAGGACCCAAAATAGACTATGTATATGGATGATGTGTGGGGTTTGATGGTGGGATATAAGAACCCATAGTAGATGGAGGATGAGAAATGATGGATGGAGGGACATGAGGACCCAAGATGGACTTAGAGGATGATGGAGGAAGATGGATGGTTGTTTTGAGGTAATATGATGGAGGAGGGGGGATGGCAGAAAATAACTTGGTAGAATGATGGGAAGTACCTCTTTTGCCTTTAGAAGACGATCATTTAGGATGTACGGAGGTTGTACCAACATCTTTGGAGTGCAAGTTTTGGGAGATATATCCAAGACCATGTGTGTCTGAATGTTCTTTGACTTGGATGGGTTCTAAAATACCTTGCTCATGAAGGCCTAAAACTTTTCCTTGATAGTTCATGTTCTCGAGCATGTGATCTATTGTAGGATGCTTATTTTTTTGGAAGCATGATTTGAGTTTGTTAGCATGTGGAGGAGGAAATGTGGTGCATAGAATTTGTTTTTCTCCTATAAGAAGACCACCATGGAAGAGCATAATATTACCAAGGTGATATAACAGTGGCGTTGGGATGGTGGAGCTAAGTGGTGATGGAGGAATGTGCAATGGAGATGAGGGGATAGCCACATCTTGAGTTGGAGGAGGAAGTGATAAGGGATCTGAAGATCGATTAGGTGGTATGACCAAATCTAGATTTGTGGTAATGGGTGATAAGAGTTCATGAGATGGAGCGATTGGATCTTGAGTGCAAAGGGGATCATGGGATGGAGTAGATGAGCTAGGGTGATCTTTAGATGGGGTGGATGGGACAATAGGATCATGATTCGGTTGAGAAAATAAATCCTAAGATGGGATGGAGGGAGGGATATGATCTTGAAATAGAGTAGACAAGATGGTAGGATCTTGAATTGGGGGAGGGGATATGTCTACAGGCTTTAGATCGAGCTCTTGGCATGGCTCAACTTGTATAGGAAGCATGATGAGGGAGGAGTGTTGGAGGGACTCCTCAAGTGTTGGAGATGGAAGGACAAAGGAGTCATGAAGGTCATGAGATTGAAGTTCAATAATATGACGACTAGGAGGAGTGGATTGGATGTCTCCAAGGGATTGGGTGGATCTTGCAGTAGAAGAGGGGGATTTAATGGATTCAACCGGTTCAACCATTTGGACGGTGTTAGGAATGGTAAGGGGAACGCTAGGTGTCGGATGGAGGAGGGCCTCATCACTAGTTACTATACATGATAGAGTGAGAGAGCATGGTGTATCTTTTGTCATGAGTCCTTGGGTGACATTTGGAAGGGACGTAGGACTAGGTGGAGGGTTAGAGATGGATGGAGGACTAGGATTAGGGATTGGTGGATTAGGATTAGAGGTGGGGATGGGATTGGATAGAGGATTAGGGTTAGGGATTGGAGGATTAGATGAGTGGATGGGTTTGGATGGAGGATTAGGGTTAGGGATGGGTGGATTAGGACTAGAGATTGGTGGATTACGATTAGATGAGGGGATTTGTGGATTAGGATTATATGGAGGATTAAGATATAATGCGGTGAAGGGGGGAGTGATGCAACATGATGCAAATGATGAATTAAGATAGGGGGATGTAGATGTTGGATTAGGTTGGGGAGATTGAGATGGTGGGTGATAGTAGGAAGATGTGGATGATGGATTAGGACAAGAGGACATTGGTGGTGGATTCGTGTAGGAGGACATGGATGGAGGATTAGGATGGAAAGATGTGGATTTAATGTAAGGATATTGGGATGGGGGATTGTGATAGGAAGGTGTGGATGTTGGATTCGAACATGAAGATTGAGGTGGTTAACTACCATAGGAAGACATGTATTGTGGGTTGGCATAGAAGGATATGGATGACGGATTAGGATAGGAATATTGAGATGGTGGATTAGGATAAGAGGAATATTGGGATGGTAGAGGAATGTAGGAAAATGTGGATGTTGGGTTAGGATGGGATGATTGGGATGATGGATTAGGACAGGAGGATGTGGACGTTGGATTGACATGGGAAGATGTGGATGTGGGATTAAGATAGGGGGATGTGAAGGTTGGATTAGGATGGGAGGATTGGGATGGTGGACTAGCATAAAAGGATGTGGGTGGATTTACATAGGAGGACATAGATGGAGGGTTAAGATAGCAATATGTAGATGTTGTACTTTTTAGATAGGGATATTGTGATGGTTGATGATGATAAGGATAGGAGTATGGAGATGGTGGATTGCTATAGGGGGTTGTGGATGTTAGAGGTAGAGAGGGAGGACATGATGAATATGTCGATGGTGAGGATTTTGGATATCCCTTATCAAGGGTAGCATAAGGACTATTAGTAGATGCAGATGAAGGCATGGTGGGATAGTTCGGAGGAGTAGTTGGATTTTGGGAGGCGATTGGAGAGAGCTTGCTAGCAATGATAGCATCAATGGGATCTATATATCACTCTTCATGATCAACAAGACTTTCATTATCTTCGTTGAGGTAATTAGGATTTCCCTTAACTACTATTATTGGTCATGTGAGAGGGGGATAAGGATTCATGATGGATACAAAATGGATATGGATTGTGAAGATGGAGGGGACAAGATGATGGAACAATAAATAGGATGGATTGGAGGAAGATGCAGGTGGACTAAAGCTCAAGTTGGGATATTGGATTGAAGCTCAGATTCAGATGATGGGATGAGGGAACGACACTTGAATTGGGTAGATAGATACTCAAAATGGGTGAATGGATACTGTAGACACATAAAAATGACCAAGGCCTACAAGCAACATTGTACCACGTTTCATCCTAGCATAATTATCACATTTTAATTATGTTTCTAATCCACTTTCAACTATTAATTGAATAATTCATAATTATTTAATTAATTCATGATCTTTCATTCTTCATGATTATTAAATAAATAAATTTTATTTATTTATTTAATGTGTCACTAATTATCAAAGTCTTCTTATAATTAAATAAAGTCATCAATTTATTTAATTAATCTTTATCATTAATGTCCTGATTATTAAATAAATATATTTTAATATATTGATTTCATATGTCACTAATTCCTTAATCTTCTCTTAATTAAGTAAATTCATTAATTTATTTAATTATTTAACTACCTCTTCTCAATTAAATAATTATTCTTAATTATTTAACTGCCTTAAGTGACAATTCCCTCTTTTTAAATAAAATAATTTATTTAGAAAAGACTTCACATAGTTAATTGATTCTTCTTTTAGTAATTAATTTCAAAAATCAATTACTCATTATCTCACAAATCCATATTTTGAATTAATTTAATTCAAAATGGAAATATTCTTCTACAAATCAAGTAATTGCTAAAATTACTGATTTTCTAAAATCTCATCCTCTTATCTCTTGATTTTTACTAATTTCATCTCAAGGTCACGTTTATTCTCCACCATTGATTTAATTTCTTAAATTAAATCTTATCCACACATTTGGGATTTTTTCCCTAACCCTAATTGAGAATTGTCACTTTGAATCTTAACCATTGATTCTAGGGCATTTCTCAGTCTCTCATCTCATCCGTCTGTTCAAGATTGCATTTTCTATAAAATGACAATCTTGATCTCATTTTTGGATCGATTATTATTATTGTTGTCTTGAATTTCTTAACATTTTAGATTTCTTACATTTTAGCTTGCTAAGAATTAATTTATGCAATTAGGATTCATTTATTTTGCATAGAGTTTTTTTATACAAATCCTTCAAAGCTTTGTCTAGGGCTAAATATCTAGAGTTTGCTCACATACACAATCTGAGGGCATTCATTATCACAACAAATTTAGAAGGTACAATAGAAATGAGTGATGGAGAAGAAAGGATTGGGTGAGAGCTTTCTTTTTCGTCCTTTTATATTGTTTTCCTATGCATTCTATTGATTTTTTGGATTTAGATTAATATTGCATGCTTTATTAGACTAACAATCTATTTTGCTGAAGAAATCCATCATTACAAATACCTAAAGTAGGAGAAAGACAATCAGAACGAGAAAACAGGTTGTCAGAATGGGTGAATGGTTTCCTAGAATAGGTGAAGAGCTGGTCGAAAAGAGAGAATGATTGCTCGGAACGAGCAAATGGATACTCAGATTGGATGGATGCATGGTCAGAATGAGTAAACGAGTCCTCCAAAGAAGGGAACAACACTCAAAATGAAAAAACCAGTTGCCGAAATGGGTGCACAACTTCACGGAATGGGTGAATAGCTGGTCAGAAAGAGGGAACGATTGCTCAGAATGAGAAAATGGACAGACGGATGGTTGGGATGAGTAAACGGGTCCCCTGAACAAGGGAACAACACTCAGAATGGGAAAACCAATTGTTGAAATGGGTGAACAGTTGGTTGGAAATAGGGAATGATTGCTTAGAATGAGAAAATGGATACTCAGAATGGATGAAAGGATGGTTGGCTTGGGTAAAAAAGTACTCTAAAAAAGGGTACAACACCCGGAATGGGAAAATAGGTTGCTGGAACGGGTGAACAGCTTCCCGAAATGGGTGGACAACTAGTTGGAGAGAGGTAACGATTGCTCAAAATGAGAAAGTGCTCTAAATAGACGGATGAATGGTTGGATTGGGTACTCCAAACAAGGGAAAAACATCCGAAAAGGGAAAACAGGTTGCGGGAATGGGTGAACGGTTTCCCAGAACAGGTGAACAACTTCTCGAAGTAGGATCGTGTTAAAGCTTAGATTTGGGTTAGATGAAAGCTCAGATTAGGATTAGATTAAAGCTCGTATTAGGATGATGGGATTAAGGCTCAGATTGGGATTGGATCAGATGATATGATAGGATTGATTTGAAACCATGTTCAGGGGTTTTAACTAGAGGATGCAAGGTGTTGACAATCAGATTTTTGCCAGATTTGGCAATTTTCAAAAATTGTCAAATTTTGTCTTTTTAGGAAACTTCATAGGCGTACCCTTGAGAGTCCATTTTTTCCCCAAAAAATACCCAATACTAAGATAGGATGAATTTCCAACTAACATCCCAAATCTGAGACATGCATTCCAAGTTATTAACGAAAATGATTTTTTTAAAACTGGAAAAAAACACTAAATTATGATTTTGAGGGTCAAGATGAAAGTTTGAGGCCTCAAAAATGTGCTAAAATGAGGTTCAAATGATGCATGATTAGTTGGGAATCCACATGCCACCTCATAACGCAACCACCCATAAAATTTTAATTAAAACCCATATTCGAGTCAAAAGTTATGGCCTCCAAAAGTTTCGACATAAAAATCAAAACCCTCAAAACGAAGTCTAGATGATTGGGATGGATGATTTGATGATAGATATGGACTAAAATTCGGATGATGGGATCAAAAATCTGCTTAGAATTGGATTGAAGAATATGATGGGATTGATTCCACTAGTCGGATTTGAAAGTTGGATCTGTTGATGGTCTGTTTGACAACTTTTTGCTGCAAAGGGGGGAACTTGCCCTTCCGGGGCAAATTTTCCTTTTATCACAGAGGGATGGATTTTCCCTTTTGTCATAGAGGGGTGGATTTTCCCTTCTATAGGGCACAGAGGGGCAGATTTTCCCCTCTGGAGGGTAGGTCCGACCCATTGTAGGGCAAGTCCACTCCACAGCTTTTGGACTCTCCGAGTAGGTAAATGGGTTGTTAGAATGAAGAGATGGGTGATTGGAATGGGGTGTTAGATAATCAGATTGGGGAAATAGATGACTGGAGTGGATGAAGAAGCACTCAAAACTGGTAAATGTTGATTGGAATGGATAAATGACTCTTAGGTTGTGGAGATGAAAGCTCAAAACAAGTAAATGATTGTTCAAAACAGATGAACAACTCTCAAAATGAGGAGATGAATGCTTGGAATGGATAAAAGATTACTTAGAACAAGTAAACAAAGAATCGAGGGGGATGAAATACTATTCAGAATGTATGACAGTTTACTCGCAATGGGGAAAATATGGCTTGAAACAGAATGTATGCAAGTTTTCCTTTTGGTGAAAAATGAGGAGAAACAAATGTTTGGATTAAGTAAATAGGTGCTTGAAATGAGGGGATGATCACTCAATATGATGACAAGATGTTTGAAATAGGGGGACGATTGCTCAGAATGTGAAAACAAGCAAACGAGTGCTTGGAATGGTTAAATGAAGGCTTGGAATAGTTAAACGGTTGAATAGAGGCTTCAAATTGTTAAAACGGTGGTTCAAAATGCTCAAACAAAGGCTTGGAATAGTTAAACGGTTGAACGAAGGCTTAAAATGATCAAACAAAGTGAAATTGACTATTCAGGGGGGCATATGCGCCCTTTTGCAATGAAATAGGAGGGTGTATCCACCCTTTACAGAAAATAGGGACTTGGTTTGGATGAGAATGACCATAGTAAGGACTTGAAATGAAAATAATGAGGCTAGCTTGTCAAAAATTTATTGGTTTCTCACAAGAAGACACTTTGGACAAGCACAATCCTATGATTAATGTTAAGGGTATGACCAATAAAGGTCTTAATCTAGGATGCACAAGGTTTCTAGGAAGTCCTCGATATACTCTTGATACGTGAGGCCCAGATCGTGAACACTAGCCCATCACAAGCGTGAGTCAGGAACCCCAACGAGATACTGAAGGCGTCAGACCAACTCTTCACGTCTATCTAGGTATCACCTTAGCTTCGATGCTTCGTCAGACACGAGATGACTGATTGGGGTACAACTTTGGCTCTCTCCCCTTTTTATACCCCGTCGGTATGCGTGGTTGGGATTGTCCCTTGGGGTGATGAAATCCCCAAGCAGGTCCCTCTAAAAAGAAGGCACAAATCATTTTCAGCTACTCCCCAAGCTCACACGAAATACAAGGGGAAAGCGAAAACAAACTAATGCCCCCTTCGGGTAACACAAAAACACACACCAAGCAGTAGATTTTACTTCCCCCTAATTAAACTATGTGCCTAGATGAAAACAACAAGGAAAGGTTTTAAAATTTGAATAAATAGATGGCCCTGCAAACAAATGTTAGTTGTTTTACCCTTCGTTCTTTGTCAATTATGAAAGTATGCTACAAAATATTAGCAATAAATCCAACTATACTCTCAAACAAACAATGTTAGGGGGTTATAACCTCAAAACAACAAAAAAATGAGACAAAAATAAAGCGAAAATGCCTATTTTTACCTTCCAAAATGTGTTGTTTACTGAAAATCCACCCCTCTATAGTAAAATGTCAGAAAATAGTGAACCAATAGGGCAAGTCCGCCCCTCTGCAGTAGAAAGGTTAGAAAACAATGAACTAATAGGGAAAATCCACCCCTCTATAGCAAAAATGATAGAAAATAATGAGCCAGTAGGGCAAATCCACCCCTTTACAGTGAAAATATTAGAAAATAGTTAACTAGGAGGGAAAATCCACCCCTCTGCAGTAGAAAGGTTAGAAAACAATGAATTAGTAGGGAAAATCCGCCCCTCTATAGTAGAAATGTTAGAAAACAGTGAACTAGTAGGGTAAATCCACCTCTCTACAACAGAAAGGTTAGAAAATAGTGAATCAATAAGGAAAATCTACCCCTCTACGGCAGAAATAAAAAAAAAAGGGAACAGGAGGGCAAATCCACCCCTCTGCAATAGAAATGTTAGAAAACAGTGCACTAGTAGGGAAAATATGCCCTTCTACAACAGAATTCAGGAAATAGCGGGAACAAGAGGGAAAATCTGCCCCTCTACAACAAATAAGAGGGCAAGTCCACCTCTCTATGGAGAAAATCCGCCCCTCTACAACTTGGACCTGCAAACAACTCAACAACAATAAACGTAAAATAAAGGGACCCATTTTGTGGGTCCCACCGGGCGTGCCAGAAATGTGATCCCTTAAATGTCTACCCTATTCTAAACATGCAAATCTACTATTATGCACTAATGGAAGAACACAAAAGGTACACCTCAAGATTAGCCTAAGAAATGATAACAAAAAAGAAAAAGATGAAATGAAGACAATAAACGATTATACCTTCTTTGTTGTAGATCCCTTGGTTGACCCTTGATGTTTGGAAGCATGTGTGCTCCTTGGATGGCAAATGAGATTAAAGATGCAAGATAGGATGCAAGGTGATTAAAAGTGTGATAATGACTAAGTGGCTTGGCTAAATGGCTAATATGATGCTTGCAAGTTGAATGAATGATTTGGTAGCATAAGGGTGCAAATGACTCAGTCTCTCAAATAAAAAAATGACAAGAATTTGATATCCAATGCATGAGGTCCTCAAATGAGAGAAAAGAGGGGGTATTTATAAAGGGTTTTGAATTCTCTAGATAATTCAACGATTGAGATTAAACCAGTAAGGCCAAGATGGAGGGCTATGGTGAGTTGAGGACTCACAAGCCCTCACATCTTGACATGTGGAATGTGAGATGGCTTTGGAGGAGATGATGTGAAAGTGAGATGGAAGAAAGGTAAATGATGTGGAGGAAGGACAAGTACCTTGAAAAATAGATGATATGACCTTTCAATGATCACATATAGAAGAGGAGAATCTTGGGTGAATAAAAGTGAATTAAAAATTCACATGATTGGAAGAATCTAGTGGATAAGACAAGTTTCCCAAAAAGGTGAGAACTTGTTACATATGAGTGATGTGACAAGTCAAAGATTCTAGAAAACTTTGGCAAATTTGAAGTGACAAGTTAAAGGTTCTAGAATTTGCATGTGTAAGAGAAGATTCCTTGGAGGAATAAAAGTGAATGCAAATTTCACATGGGGAAGAAAAGAGCCTTGGATGAATAAAAAGAATTAAAAATTCTTTGGGGGATGGGGAAAGTTGACTAAGGTATTGATTAGGCTTAACTGATCAGTAATTAGAAAATAATTAGTGGTTAATAAGGATTAGAATGCAACTTGCAAAAGTTGGAGGATGTGACCCATCCTAATAAAGGATTGGGCATGTGCACATCCTTAATGAAGAGATTAAAAGGTTGATTAAGATTAAGTAAAGGATGTGACATGTGAGGAATTAAATAAATGTCATATTTATTTAATTTATTTGATAAAAGGGGAATTAAAAGGGTAAGGTATTTAATTATTTAATTAGATACCTTAAGGATTAGAAGAATTTTAGAAGTATTAATTAAATAATAGTGATATTACTTAGTTAATGTGGATAAGGAGATATTTAGATGAAAAAAGGGTAAATTTGGACAAGTGAAGTGTCCAAATTAGATGTCTACAAATACATATATATTTATTTTCTAAAAAATGAATTTAAAAGATATAAATTAAGAAAATAATCTATAAGAATAAATTCAATTTGAATTTCTTTATCATTTACATATTATTTATTTCCCTTAAAAGAGAAAGGGAAGAATAAAACGAATACAAAGAGGTTTAACTCTCACTCTTAAAGAATCTCTATTAAATACTAATCTTTTCTTTTGTTTAAAATCTTATTTAATCTAATAGATTATCTTTAAGAGAATATGGGGACATATTCCCCTCTCCTTTAAGGAAGGAGAATAATATGCGAAGTATACCCACGATGATTTTTTTATAAAGAAATCATGAGTGAAATCTCACGAGGGAACGACATGAACACATGGAAAATCTACCGTTGAAAGATGTTTATCGCCATTTTGTTTTTTTTAAAGATATATGTACATAAGCGTTATTATGGGAGTCATGGGTTACGTTAATAAGACAAAATTTATGCATCCCTCTTTTGAAGAGAGGGAAAAATGTCAAAGTGAAATGGTATTTGCTCGAACGCAAGGAGATTTTTAGTTGGGCATATTAAGGATAGTGACAATTTTAAAATGCTGGCAGCTATGCAAAGATCGTTGGACGAAGCAGAGATTTTGAACTACTCAACGTCAAGATGAGTTACAGTAGCTATAAAAAGGGGTTTGCCCAGGTGTTAACAATAGCATGTAAGAGGTCCACTCATCCGAGCGAATGGCATTAAAATAATTTATATATAATGCATCAATTAACGGTTACGATTTTCCACGCTACTTATGCATCACGATTGGTGGTCTCCAACATGACAGTTTTCGATTATCTATGTTTTATAACATTTGAACTCCATTTAAAAAAAATGTCTAAACCCTAAATACGTTGCTCACATACCATATTACAATCTATCTTCATACCATATCTCCTATGCCACTTCAGAAGCATGTACGAAAAAGAGGACACTGTTCAGCGAAAAGGAAACCCTATACTGTTGCACGTATCACCCCACTACTATGGAGGAGGAACAACAATATTAATTGTGATAGAGATGCTATTGGAAAAAAATATGACACAATCCAGAAGGCTGCAACAAACGTAGGATAGTTTAATCTCTCTCGACTGCCAAGGTAACCCTATTCAAATATATTTGACTATTTAGATTTTGTTCTGTTCAATAGATCCAACCCCTATTCTCTCCCAGTTTTTGAGGGAGTGCAGCCCACCAACGATTGGGTTCAGTGAAAGTGGTGGCAACATTAATTGGGGCTTTGCAACGGCGAACACTCCACTAGGTGTATGCCCAAACCTAAATGGGCAAGCAAGATACATTACCATTAGTGGAACATTTAGATGGGTGTGCAATTAGGAGAAAAAGGATGTTGTTCAGGTTTCTCCATCAGGAATGATTTGATTTCCTACGCAAGCTATAGTCATAGAGATAGTGATGACATCTCAGATGAAATCAGTGTCTACTAGAGGCGTGATAAAGGGCACAAAATTCAAATGTAAATGCAGTCTACAACATGATGGTTTCTTGTAAAATGAACAACCGACTTCAAAGAAAGGTAACTCATGACAAGCACATCGGTATGTTCCTACAGATAATAGGCATAACTGAAATACATGAGATTATTTACTTGCAACTTTAGTGATGAGAACTAAACTTATAAATTACCCAAACACACAGTCACTTTATAACTTAGGCGCATTTCCACTATATAGTCATCTTCTATGTCATCCACTACACCAACTATGTCGTCCACTACACTAGCTATAAAGTAAGTTTGTACAGCCAACCAAATCTATGCAAGCATTAATTTTATCTCATTATATGTTCATTTCATTGTTTTCTTCCACCCATTGAATCTGTGTGCAAAACTACAGATCGTTTTATCCAATTCATGTATTGTAGGTTGAGGATTGTAGGCACATCTATCACCGAATGAGGGTTAAGGTTGCTATGACGGGATGATTGGGGATTGATGATCATTCTTCCATGAAGGGGCATTCGAAGAGGTCTTCCCTCTCTTCCAGTTGGCGCTCACTCCAGGTAGGTGCATCAAATCAAGAAGCATATTATTATTATTATTTTAAAGTGTAGTTTTTCAGATCATTATCATTAAGGGGAAAGAAATAGAAGTTGAAACACTACCATGGGACATTGATATAGACATTGAAAAATGTATAGATATATTCTGATTAGTTACGTTGAACCTCCATATTCTCAGTTATATGTCATGGAATTGGTTGAACACCGAAACACCCGAGGCATTACTATAGACCTATTCAAATTTTCTTGTAAGAATTCATTCGCTTATGATAGAAACAGTCTTACGCTTTAGTTCCTCTATTGTTCTAGAACAAACCACATACATATATACATGGATATGTTGCTTCATAGTGCACAAGCAGGTCGTACGCTAGTAACATAAACTACAACAAGGTTTGAGATGCATATATATTCTAGTTACATTGCGCATGTACCTTATTTCATTTCAGCTAACTTACTTTATCCTGAGAGACGGACTAAGGCATTTAACTATTCTATTCATCAAAATACTATAGCGGCTAGATATAAAATTGCTAAATTTAATGCTTGTAATTAAGGTAAACTTGAATACTGCCACAATCACTTTTAAAATGTTTGTATATATCTTCACCATGATATAATTCCCTACCCAAGAGGATACGATGTAATTCTTCATAATAGAACAATATTTTATGTTACAACATAATGCTCATAATTCGTTGCTTATACAATAGACAATAATTTCATATTCTTCTCTTTACAAACTTAAATAAGATATGGCATTATAGAAAAAAGGAAACAAAGAAATAATTCTCAAATCTTTATTCAGCTCATTTCATTTCTAATAACAAATGACATATTTATAAATCTTTGCATTTGAACATTACAACCCTCTCCCAAACAATACACACTTTATGTTTCTTAGTAGAATATAACATTCTTCCTTAAGAAAATGTATGAAATGTATGAAATTTATTTTAAAACTAACATTTATATTCTCCAAGCTAAAATACCTAATCACTTAAATAAAAGAACAATGAAACTTGCATTTAACAAGTATTCTTTTTACTCCTACATATAGAGTCACAACATCATGCAATATACACCACTATTACACATACATGCTTTTCTCCTACATCTATCAATAAAGGTAGCTACATATTTGTGAGATTATCTTCACCTCATAAACATAATGATTTGACAAAATAGGTGACCCTTTTCAATCTTGAAATAATCTACATAACTTCTTCCAACCTACACAAAACACAAACATTTTCTCTATAGCCAAGGTAGTGCTCACCTCCCAACCTTTGGTTGGAAAACCAACCACCCCCAAGCTAGGAGGCAACCGAGGGAACCAGGTACAAAAAAACCAAGAAAAACAATATTTACACACACATGATACACACAAGACTATTTTCACACCCACCCAAGGGATTTTCACAAACTTTAGGATTCCATCAAGAATCCAAAGTGGGGAATGGAGGGTGGACTACACACTCCATATGGGGACTTATAATAATAGAAAAAAGAACAAGTCAATATCATACTCCCATCATTTCACATGCAACCCTTCTTTAATATCTTCTCTTTCTCAAAAACCCATACTACTAAAACCATTTCTACCATTTCACAATTACGTATGGGTACTCATACCCTTTTTGAGCCTCTCCTCTCAAGTAGGGATTATATTTCCCCATGGAGGTTCCTACTCCATACCATCCCCAACGAGGGATGCTCTACCCAAATTTTGGGTGAGCTTATCCCTATAAAACCCTTTTCCCATCACATTAACCACATTCAACAACACAAAAAAACAAGCATGGAAAGAATTTTGAAATAAACATACAAGCAAAATACAAGAAATAAAATACCAAGCTCATTTTTACATACACATATAATCTTTCAAATAAAACATAAAGAAATAGAGAAAGTGGTGAATCTACCTCAAAACCAATCTTAGGGAAGGATGAGTTGAGGATCCACACAACTCCACTTCTTCCAAGCTTTTGCTTCAATCTCCTCAACCCCCAAAATTCAACCAAAATCAAGAATGCAAAAAGAATCCCATAACCCTTGTTTTGAGTTTGTTTTATATGAACTCAAGTCAGAATTCCTTTGAATAAGGAGTTGACACTTGTCAACCTCCCATTCACTCTCCTGGGTAGACTCACCCATGTTTTCTCACACATGTGCGAGAACTTGGGAGCCTTTCAAGGCAACATGGAGAAGTGGGGATGGAGAAATACTAGTCCCCATCCCACTTCCCAAAACCTTATTTTCGTCAAACCTCTTTAAGGCCTCAAAAAGAGTGCCCAATCTTGAGATTGACCCAAGATTTTGAACTAAAAAGGTACCTAACCCATAGGTACCTACCCTAGGGATCTTAAACCCATAAAAAACACTTAAAAAATATCACTTCTCAATCCCCAAAAAGTACCTAAAAGTTCAAATCCGAGTTTGTCCACTTGGATGGACAACTCACCTCCTAAAGAGACTGACATGGCAGTAAAAATCAAATTAATAACACTCACACTTTACATCACAAATAAAATAAATCACAAAACGAAACTATAGTCCTTAGAAATGGACATCAGTTTGGTTTCACTGGTTAAATTACTTAGGGTTCCCAAGGGTCACCTCCAATTTTCATTGGCCATGGAAAGTGTACCTGCACACTCGACGCAAATGTTAATCCATTCAAGTAAATCATATTCATATAAAAATCAAACCATTGCATTCAAACAAGTTTCATAATTTACATAGCATAAAGATCCAATAACATAATTGAAAAATCATTAGCCACCTATCTTATCCCATTTTCATACTCATCCAATTGCAACATGATTGGTTCACATCACTTGTTTCATTCATTCATCATTAAGTTTCCATACTCAAATTAAACAAACTCAATAACCAACATAAAATTAGATCAATCATCATAATCAGATTATTAAGCATGTAGCATAATCAAAATTAAATTATTATATGAACTTAAACATTTAAATATCCTGTCATCAATGGTATCAATAGGAATAGACAATAACCAAACTCAAAACAATCCAAGTACTAGATGTAGCGTAGGGGTGGGCCTCACATAAGCACAAAAGGAATGTTTGTTGAAACATTTCTTTCAAGTTTTGGGAGGAAGGGAGATCAAGTGATCTTGGAGGAGTCTCCAAAAGATACCCTCTTGATCAAGGGTAGAAGGTGTGCCTTTGGTTTGCAACAAGGAAGTGTCTTGCTTAGTATAGGATGTCATACCTACACAAGGTACTTGAGATTGTGAGATTTTGTATACTCCTATGGAGGAGTGTGTAAAATCTGAATCCATAGTGGGTTGTGAGATGACATTGGTATTAAGAAAAGAGTCCTTTGTTGGTTTCAAAGGATCACTTTCTAAGGTTGGTTTAGAAGGTTGATTTGGGATAGTGTTGATGTTGGAAGAAGGTTTGATGATTTCGATGAAAGGACAATAACCAAGACCATGATTAGTTATTTGTGTGTTAGGATCAATAGGGTGGTGGATACCTTGTTTGTTATCACCACAACCTTTTCCACTATAGCCAAGTTGTTTCATGAGATCATAACCATTTCCATAGAGATTTTTCAGATTTTTTGGATTAGGTGAGGGTTCATTGTTTGTATTGGCTGTATTGGTTAAAGTAGTGGAGGTGGATTCTTTCGGAGGATCTGTCGAGTCTTGTGTTGACAAGACTATGTTTCCCTTTTTAGGATCTTTGTGTATGATCTTGGATTCTCCCATTAGGGGAGGGGTGAAGTGTAAGGAACCCCAATCATCATCGAAGAGCTTGATGATTTTCTCAATATGTTGTTCTTTATTTGGTTATTGTGCAAGTTCCACTTGGGTGCTTTGTAATGACCCCTTCTCAAACTTGATATTTCCAGTGACCGTTGGCCTTTTTCAGGAAACCCGAAGGCTAGTCGGAAGGTAAAATTAGGGTTTCCTATTTCTGGGGATGTCTTTGCTCGGAGTTGGTGGATCTGACGGCGGATTCTTTCTGGGTTTTTAGGGAGCTTCGTAGTGGTATGATCATTTCGGCATTTAGAGCATTTTTTGGAATTTACTATTTTTAGTAAATTCTATTTTTGGCAGTATACAGGTTGGTCTTAGGTAGTTGACTTTCCCCTTCAGTTGTCTCAAGTGGCGTATTCAGTTTCGGGCTTCAGAATGCAGTTTTGGAGAGTTGACCTCATTTCACTTAAAAATAACATTATAATTTAAATGTTATTTTATCACCTTGGCCTAGTCAAATAACTTAATGTTATTTTAAAAGGTGGACTTGAAGGGTGGCACCATCAGTGAGGTTATATTAAAATTATATTGAATTTATCAAGTCAAAACTAAGCCTTAAGGAGGACGCATTTATTTAAGTGAGAAATTTAATGAAGTCAAAATTAAAGATGCTTGGAAAAGGATGCCATTTCTTGGGATTAGGGTTTTGACTTTGGAAAAGAAGTTAGGGTTTCAAGGAAGGTCCACAGAAGCTTATAAAAGACAGCCTTGGGTTCTCATTTGATCATCTCGTGTCTATGCTATTGTTATCCTGCCAAAATGGTTGCTGGATTGCTTCGAGGAATGAATGCCTCCTAGCCTTGGCTCGACTTCGTGCTTGAGAGATAGCACCTAGTGGAGAGGATTGCTTATTTTGAGTGAGTTGTAGTGAGGTTTGCATTGTAGTGTTGTTTTGCCATTAGAAGTTCAGTTTCTTGTATTTTATGTCATTTTTTGGAGTTGTTGATAACAAGGCTGAATCTGTAGTTTCACTCGTAAATCAGGAAACAAAAATAATCTCATTCTGGGTATTGTGCCATTGCATTTTATTGGTAAGGGCGCCCTTTCATGAATATTTGCAGATTTTAATATGAAGCTTATGATTTTATAATGTAAATCCATCATTCCTTGAAAGCCGTACTTTCTGGAGTGCATTAGGATTCGTGTCAGTAATTAATAACCAATTTTAGATGCCATTTCTTATTACTAAGTTAGGCGCCATCATTTTGAGGGTCTATTGCATCAGATTTGAGATCATTTGGGTGAGAAATGAGAGAGTTATGAGCATATGAGTAAATTCATAGGTTGTTGGTTTTTCAATTTAAAGTGCAGATTTGTGATAAACCAGAATTAGAATCTTAATCATTGAAGAGTTGTATTGTTTTGGCACTCTATCCAAGCTAAGGAGAGTTCTTTATGATGTATTGTTAATCTTTCGAATTCCTAAGCTATTGGCAGGCGGACGATCCTCATTTTGTAAACTGACAGTAGTACTGGCAGTCATTTTCAAATCTGATTTGTAATGCTCTCTTTCATTATGAAGTTGTTTTGTAATAGATACATCTCCGCCCTATGGTAGCTACTTTCCCACTCTGGATTAGCAAGCACATTCTAGGTGTTGAGTACTTTCAGCTTTTCAGTATTTCTTGCAAGCATTGTACTCTGTAACACTCCGCCATATGGTCGCTCCTCACTCCATACTGGATTGGGTAGCACATACTTGGTGTCGAGTTCCCTTTCAGCACTTAGTGTAGAAGATCCTCTGACCATATGCTCACCATCATCGGCGCCATTCTTGGTTAGAGTTCCTGCATAACCCATTTGATTTAGATCCTCTGACCAATGCTCACACCTTGCCCACATCGGGATCCTGGTGTACATTATGGTTAGAGTTGCTTCAGCACGTTTTGGGTTTAGCTGCTAACCTTAACGGGTGCATTTGTTTCTAATTTGTAATTTGAAAAACGAAAAAATTGGCTCGGAATATTTCAGTGGTATTAGAGCCAAGATCTTGCCATCCTGTGAACAATCCGTCTATGAGTGACAGAGAAAAGAGGTACTTTGCAAGAGAAGACAAGAAGGTTGGAAAACAGTTCCAGCTTTATCAACCTACAGAAGGTCAGACAGCTTCAGGAATCTTGAGGGCTCATTGGGAGTCTTCTCAAGAAATAGACATGGCAGAAGGTGAGAGGTCAGTTGGGGGTAACGAGAGGATTACCAACAATAGAGATGACAGTGGGAAAGGGAGAGATGGAAGAGAAAGATCCATGAGTCCAGGAAAGAGATTTGAAAGAAAGATGGATGCCTTGATGGACATGGTATCTCTCATGATGGGGAAAGTGAGCCAGAACACCACTCCACAGAACAACTCAGGGCAGAGAGGGAGCATAGTGCTTCCAACTAGCATGATGAGCATGCAGCTCGGACGGTGTCAAACAACACTTACATTTCCTCCAAGCCATTCAAACCCACCTTTTTGGCACCTGTAAACAATCAGCCAGATCCTAAAGAGAATGCTTCATTCGTGGAGCAGTTGAGACTGGGTCGTGCAGAGTATGATTCTCTACCTGTCGACATTAGGATGGATATGTCCTATAACGATTTCATGGATCATAAAAGAAAAAACAAAGGACAAGGGAGACACTATGATCAAAGAAGACCATCAAACCAAGTAGACTTGTACCAAGCTGTCAACAAGGTGACACTTCCACACTTTGACGGTAGTGATTCCAGTTCAGCCCGAGCTTGGATTCAGAAGCTGGATAACTATCTAGCTCTCAGACCTATGGCAGAAGAAGAAGCGATCAAGTTCGCTACGCTACACCTTGATGGGGTGGCGCACGAGTGGTGGTACCATGGCTTAATTACTCTGGGTCATCGGTCTATCACAACTTATGAGGAGTTCACTACTAGACTCATCGAGAGATTTGAAAAGAAGGATCCTGAAATTCATTTCAGAGAGCTTGCACAATTGAGACAGTATGGCACAGTTGATGCCTACATTGCTGAGTTTCAGAGACTCTCAGTCATGGTGACTGGAATCACAGAGAGAAGACTAGTGATCCTCTTCAGTGAAGGTTTGACAGAACCGCTCAAGGGTTGGATTAAAGCCTTTGATCCACCAACCCTGCAAGAGGCCATGAAGAAGGCAAGAAACATGGAGTGGGCTGCTCCTAAGGCGAAGTTTCAATCTAACTCCCCCTTTCAGAAAAGGGATAAAGGGAAAAGACCTCAGCATAGACCTCCTTTGCGACCTCAGCATAAGGAGTTCAAACATCATAATCCTCATGTCACCAAATTGGATCCTGAAACCCTGAATGAGCTCAGAAGAAAAGGGTTGTGTTTTCGATGCAGGGAAAAATGGTCTCAGGATCATGTTTGCCCTAAGGGAGTTAAATTCAATCAGATTGAGTACTATTCTGCTGGTGAAAGTAGTTCTGATTTTTCCGACCAGCAATCTGATTTTGAGGAGAGTGAAGTAGAAGGAGCTCCAGAAGAGTCCGGAGATGAGAAGGAAAGTGGAGGAGTCTTGGCTTAGCTTTCGAGTTTCCAAAGAAACGAATCATTCAAGGTTCGAGGGATGGTCAAAGGGCAGTGAATCATCACCTTGATCGACACTGGAGCAACACATAACTTCATTGATGAAGTTGTGGTAGCAAAGAAGGGGCTGCAAACTAAGGAGTTTGAAGGGTTCAAGGTCATGGTTGCCGATGGTTTCCATATTACATGCACAAAGAAAATCTCGAACATGACCATGCAATTGGGAAATTACGAAGTCAAGGATGACTTCTATGTAGTCCACATTGGAGATACTGATGCCGTCCTAGGCATTCAATGGTTGCGTTCTCTTGGGGAGATCTCCTTGAATTTGCAGACTATGGAGCTGAAGTTTCAGTCTGATGGGAAGAAGATAGTGCTCAGAGGAATGTCTAATGGGGGCCCTTGGGTTGTGTCATTCAAAAGAATGGCAAGGCTGATACGTCATGATCAAGCTGAGTGGGTTGTCGAATGCATGATCCTTCCTGATAGTCCTGTAGAGACTAAACATGACCAACCTCCTGATATTCAGTCCCTACTCACAAAGAAGAGAAAAGTCTTTGCAGATTTTCCTTCTAGACCACCACCTGAATGGGGTTCAGAACATATCATTGAGCTCAAGGAAGGAGCTAAACCGGTGATTACAACTCCATATCGATACTCGAAGAGGCAAAAGGATGAAATCGAGAAGAATATTCAAGAACTCTTGGAGATGGGTTTCATTCGCCCAAGCAAGAGCCCCTTTGCATCTGCAGTGGTCTTGGTGAAGAAGAAGGATGGTACCATGCGCATGTGCGTGGACTATCATGCTCTGAATCAGAGCACCATCAAAAACCGATACCCCATCCCAAGAATAGATGAGCTCATTGATGAGTTACATGGGGCCAAGTTCTTCTCAAAGATCGACTTGAGATCGGGTTACCATCAGATTCGAATGAGGGCATCTGATGTGGAGAAGACAGCTTTCAGATGTCACTATGGCCATTTCGAATTCTTAGTCATGCCATTTGGGTTGACTAATGCTCCGGCTACCTTTCAGTCTTGCATGAACCGTGTTTTTCAGAATCAGTTAAGGAGGTTTGTGTTGATATTTTTTGATGACATTCTGATTTATAGTAAGACTTGGGAAGATCATCTCAAGCACTTGGAGGAAGTGCTTAGTATCTTGGAATCTGAGAGTTTGTTTGCAAAAGCTTCCAAATGTGAATTTGGAATGGAGGAGTTGTTATACCTTGGCCACATAATCAGTGCTGAGGGAGTAAAGGTGGATCCGGAAAAGATCAAAGCAGTAGTTGATTGGCCACCACCTGAGAATTTAACTCAGTTGAAAGGATTTTTGGGTCTTTGTGGTTTCTATCGGAGATTCGTAAAGGGGTATTCACAGAATGCTGCTCCTCTTACTGATCTCACCAAGAAGGGAGGCTTTGCTTGGTCAGAAAAGGCTCAAATTGTTTTTGAAAAGTTCAAAAAGATCATGAGCTCATGTCTAGTCTTAGCTATTCCGGATTTCTCCAAGCCATTCGAGCTGCAGTGTGATGCATCAGGTGAAGGAGTGGGGGCTGTCCTGATGCAAGGCAAACACCCTATAGTGTTTGAGAGCAGAAAATTAAGGGGTGTCGAAAGGACATATTCAATTTATGACAAAGAAATGCTTGCCATTATGCATGCATTAGCCAAGTTTAGGCAATACTTGGTGGGGAACAAATTCATGGTTAAGACTGACCACAATAGCCTCAAGCATTTCATGCACCAGAAGGACCTAAATGAGAGGCAACAGAAATGGGTGAGTAAGCTTCAAGCTTACGACTTTGACATTGAATATTTCAAGGGGAAAAATAATATCGTGGCTGATGCTCTATCCAGAAGACCTCATCTTAGCTCATTATGTGAGCTTACTGCAGATTGGAGAGACATGTTGCTTGCTAATTATGCCAAAAATCAGTTTGCAACCAGCATTCTTGAGGGTACTTTTCAGGATGAAAGGTACAAGGTGATTGAGGGATTGATCCATTATAAGGGAAGAATCTTCCTAGTGGTTGATTCTAAGCTGAAGAAGAAGATCCTTTTGACTTTTCATGATATTCCAGTTGCTGGTCACCAAGGTTTTTTCAAGACATATAGGCAGATCCGAGAAAGATTTTCTTGGAAAGGGTTGAAAGGTAAAGTACAACGCTACATTCAGGAGTGTCCAGTTTGTCAAGTGAATAAGAATGAGCATACATTACCGGCCGGTTTGCTGCAACCACTCCCTATTCCCAATCAAAAATGGGAAAGTATCTCAATGGATTTCATCACCGGGTTGCCCAAGGCCCAAGGGAAGGATTGTATTTATGTAGTGGTGGATAGGCTAACCAAATTTGCTCATTTCTTCACCATTACTAGCACTTTCTCTGCAGCATAAGTGGCAGATCTATTTTTTCGAGAAGTGTTTAGGCTGCATGGGTTGCCAAAGAACATTGTAAGTGATAGGGACAGCAAGTTCCTAAGTACCTTTTGGCAAGAAATCTTCAGAATGAGTGGTACTGTGCTCACTCCAAGCACTAGTTACCATCCCCAAACAGATGGTCAAACTGAAATAGTGAACAAGTGGTTGGAGAGCTACTTGAGAAACTATGTGTTAGAACAACAAACAACTTGGGTCAAGTGGCTGCATATAGGCGAGTATTGCTACAATTCGTCCTTCCATATATCGATTAAGATGTCTCCTTTCTTGGCACTTTATGGGTATGAAGCACCTAGTTTTGCAGATTTGGTGTTTGGTGATAGCAAAGCACCCCTAGCCAAGGATTTTGTTGTAGCATAGTCAAGACATAATGAAATCCTTGAAGGATAATTTGCAGATTGCACAAAATCAGCAGAAGTTGTATGCTGATCAGAAGCGTGTTGATCGTTCTTTCGAGGTTGGGGATATGGTCTATCTTCGATTACAACCTTATAGACAGACTACTCTCAAGAAGAGTGGAGCTGAGAAGCTCAAACCTCGCTTCTATGGGCCATTCAAGGTCATCAAAAAAGTTGGGGTAGTAGCTTATGAATTAGAGCTACCTTCTGATAGCAGAGTGCATAACGTCTTCCACGTGTCTCGCCTCAAGAAGGCACTTGGACATAATGTGGTTGCTTCATCACAATTGCCACCTTTGGATGAAGAGGGACAATTGGTTCTAATTCCAGAGGAGATACTTGAATTCAGAGAACGTTCTTTGAGGAAAAGAACCATCAGAGAATACCTGGTGAAGTGGAAGAACCTGCCTATGGAGGATGCGACTTGGGAAAGTGATGAGATTTTGCAGCATCCTGGATTGCGATTGCTTGAGGACAAGCAATCTTGACGAGGGCGGACTGTAATGACCCCTTCTCAAACCTGATATTTCTAGTGACCGTTGGCCTTTTTCAGGAAACCCGAAGGCTAGTCGGAAGGTAAAATCAGGGTTTCCTATTTCTGGGGATGTCTTTGCTTGGAGTTGGTGGATCTGACGGTGGATTCTTTCTGGGTTTTTAGGGAGCTTCGCAGTGGTATGATCATTTCAGCATTCAGAGCATTTTCTGGAATTTACTAGTTTAGTAAATTCTATTTTTGGCAGTGTACAGGTTGGTCTCAGGTAGTTGACTTTCCCCTTCAATTGTCTCAAGTGGCGTATTCAGTTTCGGGCTTCAGAATGCAGTTTTGGAGAGTTGACCTCATTTCACTTAAAAATAACATTATAATTTAAATGTTATTTTATCACCTTGGCCTAGTCAAATAACTTAATGTTATTTTAAAAGGTGGACTTGAAGGGTGGTGCCATCAGTGAGGTTATATTAAAATTATATTGAATTTGTCAAGTCAAAACTAAGCCTTAAGGAGGACGCATTTATTTAAGTGAGAAATTTAATGAAGTCAAAATTAAAGATGCTTGGAAAAGGATGCCATTTCTTGGGATTAGGGTTTTGACTTTGGAAAAGAAGTTAGGGTTTCAAGAAAGGTCCACATAAGCTTATAAAAGACAGCCTTGGGTTCTCATTTGATCATCTTTTGTCTATGCTATTGTTATGCTACCAAAATGGTTGTTGGATTGCTTCGAGAAATGAATGCCTCCTAGCCTTGGCTCGACTTCGCGCTTGAGAGATAGCACCTAGTGGAGAGGATTGCTTATTTTGAGTGAGTTGTAGTGAGGTTTGCATTGTAGTGTTGTTTTGCCATTAGAAGTTCAGTTTCTTGCATTTTATGTCATTTTCTGGAGTTGCTGATAACAAGGCTGAATCTATAGTTTCACTCGTAAATCAGAAAACAAAAATAATCTCATTCTGGGTATTGTGTCATTGCATTTTATTGGTAAGGGTGCCCTTTCATGAATATTTGTAGATTTTAATACGAAGCTTATGATTTTATAATGCAAATCCGTCATTCCTTGAAAGTCGTACTTTCTAGAGTGCATTAGGATTCGTGTCAGTAATTAATAACCATTTTTAGTTGCTATTTCTTATTACTAAGTTAGGCGCCATCATTTTGAGGGTCTATTGCATCAGATTTGAGATCATTTGGGTGATAAATGAGAGAGTTATGAGCATATGAGTAAATTCATAGGTTGCTGGTTTTTCAATTTAAAGTGCAGATTTGTGATAAACCAGAATTAGAATCTTGATCATTGAAGAGTTGTATTGTTTTGGCACTCTATCCAAGCTAAGGAGAGTTCTTTATGATGTATTGTTAATCTTTCGAATTCCTAAGCTATTGGCAGGCAGATGATCCTCATTTTGTAAACTGACAGTAGTACTGGTAGTCATTTTCAAATCTGATTTGTAATGCTCTCTTTCATTATGAAGTTGTTTTGTAATAGATACATCTCCGCCCTATGGTAGCTACTTTCCCACTCTGGGTTAGCAAGCACATTCTGGGTGTTGAGTACTTTCAGCTTTTCAGTATTTCTTTCAAGCATTGTACTCTGTAACACTCTGCCATATGGTCGCCCCTCACTCCATACTAGATTGGGTAGCACATACTTGGTGACGAGTTCCCTTTCAGCACTTAGTGTAGAAGATCCTCTGACCATATGCTCGCCATCATCGGCGCCATTCTTGGTTAGAGTTCCTACATAAGCAATTTGATTTAGATCCTCTGACCAATGCTCACACCTTGCCCACATCGGGATCCTGGTGTACATTCTGGTTAGAGTTGCTTCAACATGTTTTGGGTTTAGCTGCTAACCTTAACGGGTGCATTTGTTTCTAATTTGTAATTTGAAAAATGAAAAAATTGGATCGGAATATTTCATGCTTGGTGTTAAGGTGTTGAAGTGATTTTATTTGGATATTTCAATGTTTAAGCAACTATTAGGTTTGGGGTTGGCATCAAGTATGTACACTTTGTTATTGTAGATATACTTCATCTTGTGATGAAGAGTGGAAGACACACCATTCATTGCATGAATCCATGGTCTTCCTAAGATGATGTTAGATGAAACGCCATTAGGCATAACATGGAGAATGTATCTAATGTGGCCACTCCAATTGTAAGAGGCAAAGTGATCACACCAAGTGGCTTTTCTCCTTTACTGTCAAATCCACTTATATATAAAGAGGTAGGTTGAATGGTTGATTTATTGATATGAATTCTATCCAAGAGATTGACACTACCTACATTTACAATAGAGCCATTATCAACAAGGGTTACCTTGATTCCTATGCATTTTTATTGAGATGTGATCATGAAGGCTTCAACCTATTTTTGCACTTCGAAAGGAGGGAGCTCACTTTGGTGGAGAACAATGTTAGCATTCAAACCTTGAATCATAGTTGCTATATAATTTGTTTGTGCATTAGAAGGGACAAGAATTTGCTGTAAGGCTTCCTGCATCATGTTGTGATAGTGAGGGGAGGCTTGAATAAGGTCCCATAAAGATATTTTAGCAGGAGTATTCCTCATTTGGTCAACAAGGTCATACTCCCTAATGAGTGAATTTAAGCGAGGGGTAGAAGGTAAGATAGGAGGGGAGGAAGGTAAGGATGTGGAGGTTGGTTGTTGGGATCATGGCTTATTTCTTGTGTAATGTGTATGAGAAATGATATTACAACTCAGTTGTTGCAACACATTATGATTGGATGGGTAGAGGAAGGTAAGGATGTGGAGGTTGGTTGTTGGGATCATGGCTTATTTCTTGTGTAATGTGTATGAGAAATGATATTACAACTCAGTTGTTGCAACACATTATGATTGGATGGGTAGAGGGTAAATTTAGTTTTAGGCTTAGTTGAAGTTGGTAGAGGATGAGTTGAGGTTGAATAATATTAACATATCCTTGGGAAGGAGATTCAATGTTATCCTTGTCTTGCATCATGATATCCACCCTAGGAGGAGATATCTTGGGATAAATACAAGCCACATGTTCTTGAAATTCAAGGATTGTATCTTCTAAAATGACTTCATCATAAGTAGGGGAATAATCAATGATGGGGTGATTAGGAGAGGGGTATATTGGATTTTCAAGGGTATAATTCTCTTGTGCCATACTATCTACCCTATTATGAGATCTTGGAAGAGGTTCATCACATGCTTCATCACAAGGGGGGGAAGCATCAAGAGAAGGACCACTATGAGTTTCAAATATTTTGTCCCAAAGGGTAGTGGCATGAGGGAAAGGAGGGTCAAGAATCTCATGAATCTTAGGAGAAGGATCTTATAACACCAACATGTCCTATTTCCATCGAGGAGGGATATTAGAGGAAGGACAAGTGTGATCCTCATGGTTAGGGAGACTAGGTAAGGTAATGTTGAGAAATATGTTTATGATTTCATCATGCTATTGTTTAGTGTCTTTAGAAGGGGGATGAGGAGAGGGACAATCAAGACCCTCAACGCTTGTAGCTTCTTGCACCAAGATACCTTCATCACTAATAGGAGAGGTATAGGGAGAAGTACAAGTATGGTTGTTATGATTGTCAACACAAATATCCTCATCAAGGGTTAATGCAATGTTAAGAATAGTGTCAATGGTTTGGTTATTAACATGTTCTTTGATGAATTCATTATTGTAATCTACATTGAGCTCATAAGAAGGAATGTTGTATTTATGTAATCCATTTGAAACCAAATCAAAGCCACATCTTTGAAAAGAAAAAATGGTATAAAGAGAAAGGAAAGAAAGCACAATGTAATGACTTAAAGTTAAATGTTGAAATGCAACTTTTTAGATGTAGAATGAGGTAATTTTCTAATTACACTATGCAACAATCTGAAAAAGAAATGTAGTGTATGCAAAATTAAAACTAAGAAATGCATGAAATGCGCTAATATAAGCTAATTTTAATGAACTGCATGTAACAAAAACACAACCAGTTGATACAAGTAGGTAATGGCACAAAACAAAAGCTTAAAGACTAGGTTTTCAGCTCTATAAATGACAATTTCAGAAGCCTGAAGGGACTAGATCACCCAAGGTGGCGACCTAGTCCTCCTGGTGATTTTTTTGAGATTTTTCAAGATTTTAGAATTGATTCAGGTGGTTTCCATGTTGTACAATGTAGATCTAAGGTGAAAATGCATAATTGTAGAAATATTTAATGATTTGTGATGCAAAAATGCAACCTATATGCACTTTTCACTAATGCAAAATTTAAAATCCTAGAATGCAACTGCACTAATGAAAAATTCAATGCAAGCTAATCCTAGGATGCAAAATAAGAAGTAAGAAAGTGTTCTAAAGTTGGGTTCACCAAAATGAACTAGGGAAAGAGGATTCCCCAATGGGCTCCTAAGATTTTTCACCTAGAAGCTTGGTTGAGGAATGAACTCTCTTTCACACCTTTTAATTTTAGGGTTCATTCAAAGAGGGTTATGGGATTAAAGTGATGTGTGCAGAATGCCCTAAATGCTAAAAACGGGGAAAGGAAACTAACTATGAATGTAAAACCTAAAGAATGTAACTATGCTGGAAAACACATAATGATATGCAAGTATGTACAAGATAACCTAAGAAATATATATATTAAACTAAAGAAAAAGGTTGGAGATGAAGGGGTTTGCACCTAGAAACTTGTAGAGGATGGAAATGCTACTGAATTTGATGCAAAATCTGAAAGGGACACTTGTGCCAATTTGCGCGACCTAGGCCCAGATTTGAGAAAATTAGTCCAAAGCCCATTTCAGCCAAAAGGGTATCCAGATCTACCAAAATCCCTGAAAAATAGGCTCAGAGGGACTAGATCACCATTGTTGCTGACTTATTCCTCTTCTAAATTTTTGAAAACCAGAAGATAGAATCTGATGCCATTGGTCTATGTTTTTTGCTCCTTCAAGTGTTTGGTCCTGAAAGTGAAGATCATAGTCTGTGAAGGTCCTCCAAGCTTCAAATAGGGTTTCTCCAACCTTGAAGAGCTTGAACAATTTTTTGAATGCTTTTCTACCTTGGTTCTTTTCCCAATCTGCATACAAGACCTACAAATCACACTAAGAGGGAAAACTTGTTGATTGTTAGGGATTAAAGGTTTTCCTTAGTCAAACCCCTTTTGAGTAATCAAACCAAGATAGAGAAATGATGTAATGAAGCCTAAAAAAAGGAGTGATGGATTTTACCTTGCCTTGATGATTGATCTTGAGTTGCAACAATGGAGGATCTAGCCCTTAGATGCTTCTTAAGTGAGATGTCTTGGTGACTTAGAATACTCAAACCCTAGTTTTCTTGAGAAGGAGAGACGAGTGCTTGAGAAGAATGGAGGTGAGTTAGAAGATTGGAGATTAGGGTAAAAAAGAAGAGAAAAACCCTTATTTATACAAGTTATGCCCTAATTTTCTCGAAATAGCACCATATAGGCCGACCTTAGGGTTTTAGAGACAAAATCCAGAAAGAAAATTAATCTTATTTCAATTTTTATGCCACATGGGACTAGGTTGCCCAAGGTGGCGACATATTCCACTTGGGAAATTTTTATTGATTTTCAAGGATTAAAGTATGATTTTTATTGCTTCTAGGGATTGTCTCATGAAAACACACTAAGATAGGACTTATATGTGTATTAAGGGGTCATTTTAGTATAAGAAAGGGTTGATTTGGTGATGATAAGCCTAGGAAAGTGTTAAATATTTTTACGACACCTCACAACACTTTGGCAAAAGGCTTGGAAAGGGTTGAAAAGATGTTGAAAATGGTCGAAAATCCATAGGCAAGGGTCCAAATGAGTGAAAAGTGTCAAGGATACACTTTTTGGCGACATAGATACCATTCTGATAGTGTTCTCAAACCACAAGAGCATAATAGAACTACTATATCATACTGAGTGACCACAAGTCCGACACATCCCAAAGTATGTCTTGCCATTTACCAATTACCAAGTGTTTAGCATAAGACTGAAGTATCGTCCATGAAGAATTGTATTTTTTTTGAAGAAAATCATTTTCCCAAGGTCAGATTATGAATTTAATACCAATTACCATATCCAATTCCTCAAGTTACTATTGTTTTATAATACCACTGTAACGCCCCGCCATGCGACCCTAGAGGATGATGCAAGCAACTACTTAAACATGCTAATTTTTATTTTTTTTAAGTACAATTAATATACAAGTTCGCTTCCCAATGCAACCATCCCCTAAGGTTACGAGATTGAAACAACTTAACAACCCACAACAACAACATGAAAATAAACTATAACTTTTATCCACTCAAGATAATAAATACGCATTCATCCCATACAAGATAAACTACAACCAAACATAATAGATAACTTCCAACACCACATAGCAATAATTAAATATTACAATTACAACTCTCATTCCCTGAATGAGGCAAGTCCAATAAATAATATTACATTTACAATTCCCACCTCAATAACCTAGAGGGGTAAAATAATACAAGAGTAATTGAAATGAAATAAAGCATGAACTGGATCTGCATCCACGAGCTCTCCAACTGGAAGTCTCGTCCACATGAACATGAAGATAGCCCAATGGATTTAGGTGCACGCCACCCAACCACGTGGAACCAAAAGGCCCACTCCCCCATGCTAGGAGATAGTAACCAGGAATCCTAGTCAAGACCATCTACCTCTAGACACAGGCTAACATAAACTGAACCCAACTGAAATAACCAATAACATGATCCTCACAATACATTAAGAGATCAACACGTAATCAACTCAAGCACAACTCACCTACCATGCAAGTACAACACAAGCACGTCACAAGTGTAACCTAAGTACCACATACATACAACAAAGGTCCACCAAAAGTACAACTCAAGAGCATCACGAGTAACACACAAGGACAACTCTACATGGTCACATTGCTTCCAGATATAAAGCAGAACAAGAGTGATAAGAGAACCCACACATAGTCACAACAGGTATGTTAAGGTAACCATACCCACAAGATCGAATACCAACAATGGTCACAACAGGCATGTTATGGAAACCATACCTACAAGATCGAATACCAACAATGGTCACAACAGGTATGTTATGGAAACCATACCTACAAGATCGAATACCAACAATGGTCACAACAGGTATGTTATGGAAACCATACCTACAAGAAAGGCCGATTGTTGTCCTAGAGAGAGTGTCATCACACAGCTCGTCATGGGTTATCCTTGGGAATCTTCATAGGCTTCGGCCCCCCCACAAGACAAGGGTTATCCTGGTGACCTCTATCGAATCCCGGCCCCCATACTCACACATGTGGAGCCAAATACCTTTCGTACAGACAAGGTAGATGACCTTGCCATTACAGGCCTTCCCATCTCATCCCAAGCCTAACCGAGCACTTAGGTCCCGAGTGAGGTATTAAAAATCTTGTTTAATGAGAAGTTAGTCCTAAGCTTCTAAGTATTGTTTTAGTTATCACTTGATTAAATAACTTATAACGAGTTATCCTAGGCACCACTTCAGTGTGTCGGCCCCCATTATAAGCCACTCTTCTACTGGACAACACACACACACCATCCAAACAACAATGGAACCAAGGTGCAATAAATAAGATAACACGTCCACTCCTTTCTCAGGAGTCGACAGAGATGAACCCATCTCCAAATACTAGAGGTAACATCAATAGCAAGAACGGCTTTAGACAACTCCTGACAAGGAGACACACATTACAAAACTCACTCCTTTCTCAGGAGGCAACAAGAACTGAAACGCACTCCAACACTGGAGGCAACAGACCACATAACAAGGTCACTCCTTACAAGGAGACACGGATCCCATAATCCGCTCCTAAATCAAGGAGGTACAAACTTTCCCATTCGTGGAAATCGGGTACAACACTGACATAACTTCACGCACTATCCAAGAGAAAACACAGCAGTCAACATCACAAGACGACAACCCCCAACCTCTAGGGTCTTCTGGAAGACTTACAATTAATGAAACTTAACCCATTTTCCCAAACACATGAACTCAGAGGAAACAATCGCGAAGTCAAGTTGCAAGGAAACAAACTAATTTGGATATATTAAATCCATTTTCCTAAATAACATTCAATAGATTAATGTCGCAATGAAACAAATTAAATAACGCCCCTTTCAGGCAAAGGAAGACAATTTAATCAAAGTATTTAACTCCTTAATTGCTTCTAAATAATACTGAAATAAATATTTACTTCATCATTCCAGACAGATTGATACATGATATGACAACCCTCATCTTTAAAACCTATCAGGAAGACTTCACCCTTTTTGATTGATTTCCCCCAAGCGATGACGTAAGAGATTACATTTAAACAAGCAATTTAATCATAATTGATTTTACTTTGGGTTCACTAAACCCATTTCTTCAATAACATTCAGTAATTCATCGCATTAATAAAACTGAATTAAATAATGTATCTTTTGGACATAGGTGAAGTTAAGTCAAATGTCTCATTCTCTAATTGTTCAATACTTATAAAGTACACGTTTATTTCATCCATTCCGGAAATAGCATCCTAAAATAAATCAATGTTCCCTCTACTAGGTATAATCATTTTCAAAACAATTTAACGACATATAATCTTCATATTATTTAAAATAACTAAATTATTCCATCAAACATCTATTACTAAAAATAATATCAATGAATTGATCCCCAATACAATATTTCCATTCCCCCATTAAATTACAATCCTACCATTAATGAATCTGATCTAACCTCGTATCTCTAAGCAAAAGATAAAACTTAGATAAATATCTAATTTCTTAATTGCATAAAATTTAATGATGAGATTAAGCAATTACTCCATCAATTCATAAGGTATCGTTTAAAATAATTATTCCTTTTTACAAAGATATATCATTTGAAATCCATTAATTTTGCTATTTAACTCATGTCATTTAAAAATAAAGAATAATAATTTGCTAAAAACTCAATATTTAAATCCCTCCATTATATTAAATCATGAAATTAAACAATTCAACCTTTTAAAATATATATTCTCAACTCTAATATAATACTTTTAAATCTTCCCAATTATATGCTATTAATTTTCTCACCCATATTAAAATGATAATCTCAACCATACAATTATTTAAATATTCCCCTCAATTAAAACATTATATAAATAAGATAAATATGTTATTCCATGAGAATATCAGTAGTTTAAAATAAAACGATGATTTAATCCCTAATCAATTATTAAGTCTACAACATAAAGGTCTAAAATTTTCTCAATTAAAAATCAAAACAATTAAGTTAAGACATACATTTATTTAACTCATCCATTTAATATATATTTATATAATAATATTTTAATATTATATATATAAATAATATTAAATTAAATGAATAAATAACAAAATATTATAATTAAATTTTGAAATGAAATAACCCTAATCCACACCTCGGGCCGCGCATCATCTTAGGGCAGGGACGACCGACTGAATCTTGGGCCACGTGTCGCGCCCTAATCCTTATGGCCGTGGTTTATTGTTTTGTGCAGGGGGTGGATGTAACAGAGGTGACGACGCATTTTTTTTGGACAAGGGCGGCCCTGAGTTTAAGTTAGGGCCAGCGGAGGTGGTGACAGGGTGGGGCGGCGGTGGCGACACAGTCGAACCCCCACACAGTGGGCGGCTGTGTAAGCACAGCCGACCACTATGTGGTATTGGCTGTGTAACCACACAGCCGACCACTGTGTGGCGGCTAGCGCTTAGAGGCGGCGACGGGAGAGAATATGGGGGTCGCAGGGTACGGTTCCCTCCACCCGCCTCCCATGGGAGGTGCGGTGGGGGTTGAGCCCCCAGCCCCCATCCAAAATAAAATTTATTTTATTTATTTTTGTTTTAAAAATTTTATTTCTAAAACCCAAAAAAGAGGTCACCTAAATTTCGTGGCAAGATCAACATGGGTTTTCAACAAAATTCCTTTTTTTTTTTGAATTTCCAAACATGAATTGCAACAACATTTCAAAAATATAAATTTTAGAAAAATGAAACAAAAGAACCTGGTTTCCAGAAATTGAGTAGATCCAGATGAAGTACAAAGCCATGATTCAATTCCTCCTTCCAATTTCAGTTCCTCCAAGCAGGACCAAAACCCACAAAATCCAAATTTTCATCCTTCTCCAAACTCCATTTTTTTTTTCTTCCAAAAATTTTCATAATAAAATCTCATAATCATCAAAATAAAATAAAATATCTATTTAACCCTCAAAGTCAACCTTTTGAAAATAACCCTAAATATCTCAATTTCAATTTGCATTTAAATTTTTCCAAAAAAAGAAATTTAATCATTTTCTAAATTTTAAATTTCAAATTTCATAATTAACTTTCAATTCAATTTTCCATTTCAACAATTAAACAATAATTTCCAGAGGAATAATCTAATTCATTTCAACACAGTAATTTAATTTAACACAATCTAATTTAATTAATTAATAAAATAATCTTAATCCAAGATTAAATCATTTTATTAATTAAATTAAATTAGTTAATAAATCAAACAACATCTCAAATGTTATGACTCGATTAATATAATCAATAATTTAAATACCAACACCATTTAATTGCCTCTTCCAAACTTGAATTTAAATAATGAAGAGAGGGCACAAAAATCAAGACAGCACAACCCGACAACAACTGATGACAAAAGGACTAGGGTGACGACCTGACACGGAAACCTAGCTACTATCTCCCCAATAGAATACCATTGGGTATTGAACACGCTCTCACTTGTGAACCAGGTGGAGTCGATGTTCGGTACCTATCAACCTAAAAATAAAGTAACAACAACATACAATGTGAACAGCATAAAATACACACCGTGAGGAGGAAATCACGGAATTGCTGGGCGCTCGCAAGCGAGTGATGCGATCCGTCCTCTTCACCAATACACCACAAATAACTGACAGTCTAACATGCTAGTATAATCCAAAGCGTAAACATCTTCAATTCAAATAGCCACTATGCTAGTCCAAAGCATGGAATACAGATAACATATGAATACAGTAACATCACATCAAAATACAACATTTGCATCACTTACTGATAACGATCAAATAGCAACTGATTTCCAAATCAAAGTGCAAACATAAAGCACAACATAATCAAACAGAACACTGTTCCAACAGAAGGAAAAATGGAGGGGTCTTACAACCACAAAACCACTAGATCATTGACTAAATTCATGGGGTGATCCCACAAAGCTGGTTTACAATTTCTGAGAGGAACTGATTTTTGTTGAAATCACATATTTTTAGAAAATATAATGATTAAGCCTTTAAAATTTCCATTTTAAGGATTCCAATTGAAGAGGGTTTTATCAAACCACCTTAGATCAAACCCCCTTGGATAGAACCTCGCTATTTTTAAACTATACCTATAAATGAGTCTCCTTTACACCTATCAAAATGCTGATAGAAAATCACTTTTGATTTACCTTTTGGGGGATCCAATGAATTCATTTAAAATTTATTTCAAATGATTATGGTAGTCCTCACAATGAGTTATCCCACGAATATAGTTTTAATATGTTTTGGTTTTATTATGTATGTGTTTTTTTAGTTTTATTAAACATAGGTTCTTCACCGAAAATCAAGCTCTCTATTTTGCACATGTGGAAAAATAGAAAATTATGAAAATATATATTTTTTAAATATGTTTGTGCTAGGTATTGATGTCCTTGATCCATTAAAAAAAATAAAATTGAATTTCGATACATACAGAAAAAGTTATGCTATATACAGTTTGCCTATGTCTGAATTGCAATTGGTTTGACTTCGAAACTCTATTAAGGAAAAAATATTCAATAAAAAACTATGAGACCAAATGAAAGTGCTAGATATCGTAGTTACAAATCTAAATTCGAAAAAATTATAATTTTATCCTTCATACAAAAAAAGTTATGTTGTATACGGTGAGCGTCACTTTTTAAAAATGTTGTTTTCTGAAAAAAACAAGTTTACGTGGGAGATGGAAAAAGAAGTGCAATCTTATTCCAAAAATTTTGAAAAAAATATTCTTAGAATCTACAGACAAAATTTGATGAGACTCTAGTTTGCATCATCTTCAAATTCCTCATGGTTTAGCCACTATAGGTGCCCGAATGTGAAGATTTAGTTAAAAATAATAATTTTAGTGTCCTGTTTGGCCAAAAATTGTAAATCACTATTGTGGGATCACCCCAATGTGTCTCATTATATCCTCGCAAGGTCCACTTGTTGATAAATTAGATATAAATAACCTTGTAACATACATTATCTTATCTTATAGCCTTGACCATATTAGGTGCCTGAACCATTAATGTCATACTGTAGTTCCATATCTCATAATAGTTCTAAGGTTCATAACCAATGAAGAGAAATGGAAAATCATATCTGTCGTTATAATTATCATAATGTAATACCAAGTACCAATGTATAACAATAAAATGAGCTCAAGGTTCCATGGTGCAATGTGGTCCATCCTCAAGTATCACAACACACCTACCATGATCTAAGCTTGCACTATCAACCAACAAGTGTGGTTCTCATGTGTGGGGGAGTAGATCATGGTTAACATCCATGAAAAATCACAAAGTTTCAACGTAGGTGTTTTATCCAAATTAGAGACAACATCTAGAAACTCATAATTTCTCAAAAGATGAACCTGCATCCCTCAGCCCTTATTTACATTATCGAGCCCTCTTCCAAAGAAAGGGGTCAACACTAAGGGAAGAAAAACACCAACATAAAAAATACAACATATAGGAGCATGGAGCTAGACTCACACAACTTAATTTCACAAGGAGGCCTCACCCAAAACATAACTCAACTCCTCCATGCTCGACAATTATAACTTTAAAAAAACAATAGCATTCACAATTTAGCACAAAAGGGTGTACAAACAAGGATCATACATAATTTCCTCAATACCATTCTCCCCAAGTTGGATATCATGTATCACAACTTGAGGTACAATCATGTAAATTACTAGTTTTCACATGGTACCACACAAGATTAAGTTCCACATATGTCTCATCAAATTTACATTCACAAAGAATTAACCTATCAGATTGAATTTACTAAGCTTATACTCTCAATTGGTCAATTTCAATCATAATATTTTTATAACACAATGGATACTCGTCAAACCACTTTTCAAGCATACATTCATCACATCATTTAATTCACAATACATCTCACATTTATCTTAATTGAAATAAATTTATGTTTATGCTCCTCATTGTTTAACTTGAATCAAATTTTGTATGATTGTGATGACTACTTACTAAATTATATTTCAAGAAAATTTTTACCAAATCATTTTCTTCCTATTATCATCACCATAGTCTTAATCATTTACATCACCTTATATTTGGTTTCCAACTTAATTTACTCTAGGTTTCACCGATCAATGCAATATTAATACTACTTATCTTGGAAGCATACCCTACAAGTCATTATGTTCAACAATCCTCACAATGAATTCATTTGCTTAAAAAAAATAAAGCTACATCCCTTTTCCATACTATTATAACTTGAATAGAAATACCAAGGAAAATATTACTTTAAAAAAAATATGACCGATATTTCATGGAAAAGTACCACATGCTATAGTTATTGAACTAAGAAAGGATCATGTATATTGATAATACAAACAAGTATCTTAAACTATCCTACCACTCATATCTCATTATGATATTGTTTTTAGCATTGTGTTACCTTAGGCTTCACCTATCAATATAATATTAATGTTATTTCTCTAGAATCATTCTATGAAAGAGATTATAACTTATATAAGTTCTATCATAGTTTTTCCTTCTTCCATAGTATAGCTAAATTTATTTAATGCCATTTCAATCCTAAAAAGCCACACCACCTTTTTTTTTTTTCAAAGTGCAATTATAATATTTGAAAAAGAATAATAGTTCCTAGTTTACTAATAACACAAAAAAGGGTTGCATTCCTAAATAACACAAGGAACTATTTTCTTTTTAAGTCCTTACAATAATTTCACCTTCTACATACATAAGAATTAATGCATTTCTATATCTAGTGCCATTATTAACAAAGAATACAACATGCATAAGCAATGAGTAACACAACATGAATCAAGGCTTTGCCCTTATTTATGTTTGACTAAGATCATGGCCATTCGCGAGAAGTTATCTAAATTTAAATTCTACTTGTCTATATTTAATAAGCATATTGTAGTTGGTTTCAAATGACTTGTTTTCATCCATATTTGACAATAATTATTACTCTTTTTCTTACTTTGCTATATCTCTATTTTTCTTGTATAAAATTATTTACTATTCCAAATAATATTATGGGCTTCCAATTATGTAGGGTTATTAGCCACACAAATTTTTAACTAAATCATGCACCAATACTGATCCAACTAACTAATTTAATTCCCTGAATTCTCTAGTTTGTTATCCAAATTAATGTTATTCTCCGATTAGGAAAGTGTTTTTTCAAAGCTAATAGGGTTTTGACTACACCACACACTTGGATGATTCACATGTTGAAACTATGTTTAATTTCTTAAGATTGTGTTGAAGAATAAGGTACAATGTGGGTGTCACATCTCTTAGATGTGTTCTAAAGGTTTAAATTCCAAGCTGGTTATGTCTTATAGACTAGGGTAAGGTTATACCATGCTATCATGTTATTTGTGTGACCTAGTTTAAAACATTAGTCTTCCTTAAAATAATCCTATAGATGAAAGAAAATTGGATGGGAAAATTACCATTATCAAGGGTGTTAGAAACCCCAATTACTAGATCACACCTACAATAAATATGCATACCAATAGTTTTCCATAAATCATACATTTCTTATGGAACCAAACCATAGTTCACCCATAATCTATTATTCATTGTGGTATAACTAAAATGCATTCACACTTATAGTATGCTCAAACTAGACTAACCTTCCTTAATAAATAATATATATTTATATATATCTATTGTGTTTCCATATCAAGAAGGAGAGAGGCATAAAATAAGCTTATGACTATACACTAATACATGAAAGAGGCTAATGCAATTACCTACTACGATTAATTTTACTACTGCTACTCCACATCCCTCTTAAGGTGATATAAAATTTATAGGATAATCAATATTTGAAACTAGGTGAAATTAATAAATCCCATGCCACATTTAGTTAAGAGAAAACTATTGCAACCATAAATACCAAAAGTATACGCAGGGAAGGAGACCCAAACTAAATCTTGAGCTCCCAGTGTTGAACCATCACTCTGATACCAAATGTCATAACCATAACTTGACAAAGGAAAAATCACAACTAATTTTTTTTTTTACTTTCTTACAACTAATAATGCACTCACCATGCCTATCACATTCACGAAATGACACGACTCATGCTAATTTTTTACCCATGCATCACTTCGGAGAGGGAAGTGGAAATGTTCTTAAGTGTATGAAATATGCACACATCTTATTTAAGCATTGATTGTATTCCTAGGTAGGTATAAGTACCTAGCCATGGGGAAATGAGGGATAGTATTCCAATACCAGTTCATTCCCTTCAGTATCTTTTCAATTATTTGATCACATTCCCATAAGGGTCATATTTCCTAATCCATTTCTATTCAAAACAATCCTAACTAGTGTGAACTAACTAACTCTAAAACATCAAGAATAATTAATAAGTACTATTATTTAAACCATCATGGTCATTTGTTGAATAGATTTGGAATGTGTATATAGACATACATTTATTAATAAGTTCACATTATAGAAGTTATTAATATTATAGTGGTAACTTAATGCCATACATATTTACTAGCCATATATTTATATTTTTATAAGGCTCCCATTTGTATTTTGTGAAATTAATAACTTGGTTTCATGGCTTCATCCCATTTCCAATAATTATACAAATTAGAAGATGCTCTATAAGCATTAGACAATTTATTATTGCACTTACCACACTTACTCCCAACTTTTGCATTCTTGAAATTTAATCTTGATCAAGTAGGTTTTTAATTAATTTAATTCATTTCAAATTCCAAGTTGATCTAGGAAATACCTATTATATGACTGGTATAATTAGGACAGCCTTCTAATTAGAATAGTTCTGAGATAGGTTCAACATTAATTTGTAACAATTTAATATGACTAACCAATTTAAGTATTTTTCTTTTCAAGAACACAATAAAAATTAACAAGTTAAAATATGACTACACAATAATAATGTTCTTATATAATACCATATATCAAATAAGTGGAATCCCTTATTTTGTAATGGTATATCCAACTAATAATATACCTATCAAATTCACATACATGATATTCCTAGCAAAATTGCATTAAAACCCCATAACACTTGGACCTCATTTGAATATAAACTTGTTAACTATATATATATATGAATTATATAATACTCAACAATAAATTTTCCACTTACCATTATTATAGACTTAATTCAAATATTTATTTCTATATATAAGATCTATAATAATTGTTTAGACTAATGGAATCAATATCCTTAAATCAAAATGTTAATATGAAATTATTCAACCTTTACCTATAATAAAAAAAAATATTAACAATGATGTTTGCATGCTATCCTAGATTTATTCGCTAATAATAAAGTTGAATCATCGTGGACAAAATTGCATTTAATTGACAATTTTATTTGCAGTAAAGTAGATAATGATTTGAAAGAGAATATTACCAAATTTTTTTAAGGAACTCGTGAGTCATTAGGTGCAACTGTTTCCACTTAGTCCTATTTGGGTTCAGAACATAATTATAATTCATTTGAAATGGATACGCAAATGATATGTGGCATACCCCAGAACATGCATTCTTCTAGCATAATAACTACCCACTACCTACTATTCTTCTTAAATGAGCCATTATTCAAGAGGGGATGCTAGGGCACCATGATTTTATTTTATTTATATTCCTTCAACAAAAGGATTAGGCAGCGGCTACAGGGGAGACAAATATTGGAACTGGCAAGGTTAATCTGCACCAGTCACTGGGAGATTGCATCGAAGCTAATACATCTGATTAGCCATCATCAAATTCCTTTATTATTGCATTTTATTTTTGTTCCTATTTCTCAATAGCACTGACCTTTATTTTTTTTGATGTCTTTTTGTGTCCTTCATGTTTCAAGTATTTACTGTTGGTGCTGCAATAGAATTTTCTAGATTTGATTCAGCATGTTTTTTATCCAAAAAGAAACCTTACTTGCCTACTATTATGTACAGGATGAATGAAGTTTTTTTCTACTTGAGGAAAGGAGAGAGAGTGGATAGAGGGTAGAATGAGCCAAAATTCCCATGCCTGGTAAACCTTTCTAAAATTTATTATTTATTATTATTTTTGTTGTGTTTCTTGCTTTACAACATCATTGAATGCTTTGTAGGATTGAGAAGGCAAAGACTTCATAATCGACAGTTTCCATTGTGGAATATCTTGTATTAGAAGAGGAATTGGGGTTTCCATTAAGCTGCAACCCCGTACAACTTCCATGAAAGCTACAAAAGAGTTTATCCTATTCTTGCAGCCAATTCCATGGTTAATTTTTAAACGTGGACTCAGATATTTGATGCTGAAATTATAATATAAGTTTTCAAATTTGATCTAGCACTTTTTATTTGATTTTATTTAAACTCTTATTTTAGTTATTTAATGCTGAAATTGTTACATATTTCCAAGCTTGATTAACACATTTTATATATGTGTATGTTCTTTACCTTTCTTAATTGCCCTTCTATACAGGCTGTCGGAGGGACTTATCTGCTCTAGAAAAAAAAGAGGTGAATGATTGAAGGAGTTCAACCCCCAAATGGGAGGCCACACCACACACAGGGTATCCATGATCTTTCGGGAATGGGATCTAGTCTAAAGAAAATTCTCAATATGACCTCATCTTCTAATGTTGTTATAATTTATTTATTTTTAGACTAATGGCGAGCCACTATAATATTATATATATATAAATAGAAAGTAATAAAAACCTGGTGCAAAAGAGAATATCGATATGACAGAATCAGAAAGAAAACCTGGAGTTATAGCTCGATAAGATAGATAAATTATTTATAAAAAAAAAACATCCCGATATTGGGACCCAAACTAACCCCCTTCAATGTGAATAAGGGAGCAAAAAGAAAATAATTTGGAGTAAGATTTTTTTCTTTTCTGCACAAGAGTCCAATGATTGTGCATAGAAGCCTTCTCTGAAACTGAAGATTTACTTGATGAAATGACCCGATCACAATCCTTTGAATGTTTCTTTGGATTCCGAAGCTTATTTGATTGTCGACCTTGTAGAAGAGTGTCAAACTTCACACCAGATTTTACTTCTGGAGCTATGAATAAAACAGATTTTGGCTCCAATGGAAGTGACATTTTCTGATGTTGCTGATATGTGACATCCTTCATATCAAATTTTGTTGGAAAAGGCTTTGATGTTGAAAGAAACAGTTGGTTTCTGCCTAAGAAAATAAGGGTTGAAAGGACATCTTTCCATCATGATGGTTATTTTTTAACTGATGTATTTTTAATGTGACATGCTGCAATCACATGATTTATTTCAAAGCATCTCCTACATCGAAAGGGAAGACCTTCATAGTCCAATAATCGATTCCAAGAATGATCAACAACTTTTAGAATTATATTGGTCAATAGATCCTTGGAGATATCCAAATGTACTAAGATTCAAGCAAAAGTAGTGTGTGAAAATTTTGTAGTTTTTTTGTCTACAGCCAAAAAAGAGCCTAAAGAATTTTCAATAGATTTGAAGCAAGGTTGGAGCCAAAAATGAAGTGGAAGATTAGGAAACCGAACTCAAACCGATATATTGTTGAAGGATTCAAAAGAAGGGTTGAAGGCTGGGTGCCAAGGTTTGAGAAAAAGATAGTAGTGTTGCTTCCAAGACCAATGGTGGCCAAATAAGATGGAATCCCTATCTTTTGTGGAATCAAAGGCAGCGATAAAAAAGCCCTGAGCAGTGAGAAATTTTTTTGGAGCCTTTTGCAGTAAGGGGTGCCAATTTTATTTTATCCATTTATTCAGATCTGAGGAAGATGGCCAAAATTGGTGAAAATGACAATTCAAGGCTTGAAAAGAAAAATGTTTCTCTCCTTGCAACACTTCATCCCCAAACTCTAGGACAGGGGACGCTTCTGCACATTTGAGGGCTTTACATACCAGACTCATGTGACCTCTCAAAGAAGAAACAAATGATACAAGAGGCAGTTGAGTATTTGCACATACCTTTGAGTCAACAACAACAACAAAATAACTTTCAATGGAGACTCCTGATTCTGAAAAACTCATCTTAGGCAGTTTGAAAGAACCATCAGAACTTACGCTAGAAACCCCAGAATTTAGGAAAAAAAATTCATTAGATGTATTTGGCCCTGTATTGTTTGTGTAAGAATGTTGTGAAGAATTTTGTTTTCCCAACAATGCATCAGATTCAGGAACCACATATGAGGGGATAGATTTCCACTACGACCGTAGGCTAATGCTAGAGCTCCCTGAGGCAATCGAGGCAAAATAAATACCAATCGACCCTGTTGAAGGACCTCACCATGAGGACAATGAAGGACTCGAACCACCAGTCAGATCATCTGATAAAACTTTGTCAAACCCAGCTGTTCGTACATGAGATAACCCTTTGGACCCATCTTCTGTGAAAGCGGCATGAAGCCCTAATGTAGGAGCATTTGAGTCCTCCTTTTTGTGCGTTGTGGTTTGAATCTTCACCTTCAGAGCAGATGGCCTAGGTATGTTGCAGGGAGGCGAAACACATAACCCTTTGAAAAATCTAGGAGTCGTTGCAGGAACTGTTAGTGAAGTTGCGAAAGCCATTTCCTACCACAACGAACAAACACGTTCACCACCCCATGCACGCGGAAGCGGGAAATCAGCCACCCACAACACCGTCCGCGGTAGCACAAGAATCAAACATGCCCCAGGAAAATGTGCGAAGCCAACAGAATGTAGAAGCCGACACACCACAAGCCCAGAAGAAACAACATCAAACGAGCACTGCAACACTCGGAAACCAACTAAGAAGAAGAAGACCATGCAACTATTTGAACAGAAAAGCTCCCACTCCCGGGCAAACAAGATAAAACCTTCCCCACACACAAAATATGTGATCTAAATGATCCAGGCAAAAACGCTGACATGCAGTGAAAAGGAGCGACATGCATCCTCAGCCTCAAAGGTTGCGGGGGTGCCGCGGGAGAGCATGCAAAAGTTGCAGAGCCATCCGATCTTCCCTCCGTAATAGTGATAATGTTGTTATAATTTTCATGTGATGTATTTACTATTGTGTAGTGATAATCCCTCCATTTTAAACACCAATAACTCAACAACCAGCTTTAGTTGAACAGGGGAAACTATGAGGATAAATATCGATAACATCTGCATTCATAGATTTTTTTATATGTAGCATTCACAGGTATTTATAATAATTATACATATATAAATAGATCATTTCTTATTTCCATTTGTTGTCATTCTTATATTTAGTCTAACTGAAAGCAAGCACATATTTAGACAATGTAGGATGCTCAAGTTCATCGGTATATTTGTGTATTAAGGTGTTTGAAATTCAAATATTATCTCACAAAATACACACATATTATACTTTTAAACTTTCGTTAATATGGCTTGTAGTTCGGCATTTCAACATTAGTTTATACACTAGTTTATATTTAGCTTCAGCTTTGTTTTGCAAGAAAAAAAAGTAAACAAATAATGAATTTTGAAAATACCCTTCTTTTTACGAGAGTTATTTTTTTGTGAAGGAATGATATCACTACTTAAATAAGAGATAAATAAACCAAAATATACCTATATCAGAATTTGGTACATAATACCAAAGGTAAGAAAACTACACCAAAGTTAGTTACCGTACTATAAACTTATTACACTTCCCTCTCATCTTTGGAAGTACCATGGAGTTTTCTCCTTATAGAAGTAAGAGAAAATATTTTTGATACAATTTTTTTTTAAATGGAACAAGAAAATTTGAGCTTATTACACTTTCCTCTCATCTTTGGAGGTACCGTGTAGTTTGTTGCTTACAAAAGTAAGAGAAAATATTTTTGGTACACAAAATTTTTAAATGGAACAAGCAAATTTAAAGAGTGAATCTAAAATTTGATTAACAAAATAGCCAACGGAAAGAGAAAATCTCTCCACCCAACGATAATGGGTCATCAAGTCATGAGTGATGGATCTCACCATTCCCCTGAATGAAGAGGACCAACAAAAGCCACAATAGATCAAAGATACTCAAGCAACCCTTACAACCAACTTCCTTATCTACACACAGGGTTGAACAATCTTGAACAGTCTCATGGTATTTTCTATTTTTCACAGGGGTAAGACTACTCAACATGTTTAAGTTTCATTCAAACACAAGCTCCCAACATTTACCCATACTAATCACAGAATATCATTAAATGTAAACTTATTCCTCACCCAATGAGTCTAAGAGCGAAATGCAAAATGTGAAGTGGGAAAACTTACCTCTCAGTCCAGACCAGCCAACCATGAGGAGGCAGCTTCCATCTCTCTTTTCCATTCCTTTCTTCCAGGTTTTTCCTCTCCCCTCCAATGAACTGGTCCCCCCAAAAACCTAACATAAATGTCCCTTTATTCTTTCCTTAGTGTGCCTAGGGTGAGGCACGTGGAATGTGTATCCCAAACTTCCCTAAAAAACTCCACTTTCTTTCCTCCATTTTATAATATAAAGATTAAAAACCCAAAAATTATGATTTCCCCAAGGAAATACATCCAAACATGTTACTTCACAATGTGAAATAGGGTAATTGGGGTTTTAATGATCTTCTTGTTTTCCCATTGGCCATTTATTTACCTGCACGCCATTGTCAGTACCTCACAATATGAATAATTCAAATGGACTATTTGTAAATACATTTAACACTTTAAAATAATATATAATATATTAATATAAGAAAATAGTTACAAAATTGCTAGATGTGGCAGAGCAAAAAGACATCAAAATATACATATGCTAAGAGTATTTTACTGTCAACCTAGATCCTGAATGCAACAACCAATAAAATGGATGTTATAACCCATATTCCTTACATATTCACCATATACATCACTGCAAGAAACAACTTATAACAGAAGCTGAACCCTATTTACAAGCCCTCATTAGTTGAATTACATTTAGAATGAACCAGACTTGAAACCATCCCTACGTGGGAAATAAACAAATTTTTTGTCTTGCACACCATGAGAAGGCACCTTCCTTTGACTTGCTGCAATTTCATGAGAATGAACTGTAATATTGATATCTGGGACTTAAGGAGCCAATGTGTTGCCCCTACGAATTAGTGGAGCACCTAAAACTTGCAAACCTTGAATGCAGTCATGAGCTTTAACGAAAGAAATGGCATGGTATTTCCTTTTAAACTGGTATTCTTCTTCCCAGTTGAATTCAAAATGGTATTTGTTCAGTGCTTGATTCAGAAAGGAGGAAGAGTCATGTATATAGGAGAGAATCATTCCTTTCAAAGCCTCTATGTACCTCTTTTTGTGGTGAAGAAAATGACGAGGAAATAATCCCCCACGAATCCATCTCCCTTATTCAAATCATATTGTTGCACTCCTCTGAGCATTGTATTACCCTACAAATATCAACTGACTATCACCTTGTTTGCTATCATTTATAGTGTGTTGTAGTTCTGCACCAAATCTAGAATATTAGAGAGAAATATTGACAGGAGGTTCGCTAGGACGATATTACGTTGTGAGTCTGTATGAAGCACCTCTTCACTAATGATGGTCTTGACACTTTTTAGCACCAACAAGCAATTTACTTTGAAGATCGACTGCAAGTGTTCCTCTTCGATGCAGTCCGAGAATGGTTCTTCCCATGGCTGCACTTCCACTGGTAATCTATAGTTACAAACACAGAACTCCATTTGCATGAACCCTACAAGAAAAAGATGAGCACAAAACCTGCAAAGAACAAGGTTTTTTTTTTTTGTAGAGAACGTAGAAATAAGTATCGCCTTCCAGAAAATTCTCTTTTAGCTTGTGGCTCGTAACGACTAAGCAAAAAATAATAAGGCCATTCATTGTCACATTTTCCAAACGGAGGTCTACATAAAAGATAGGGATTGATTGCTAGCACGTTTGAGATCTTCTTCGGTGATGGAAAATCTCTTATTTTTGTCCATTCACTTGTATTTTGCAAGCCTCGTAATATAAAATTTTCCACCTCAGTTTCATAAGCATGCAAAGTAATTATTTTTAAACATGTTTAGTACAAACACTGTACCCATAGAATAAAAGACATTAGATACAGAGATGAATACTTCGCCAGGCCTCCCAATATTTACACCGATAAAACTTGGTGGATGTGGATAAATTGTCATACCCATGCTTTTACTGCTCCAAATTTAGGCATAATACAATGATCGATTAAATGTTCCTGCCAGCCATCTCTTTAGAAGTGACTTAAAACTTTGATTATGCATGTGCGTAATCACTTACATGGCAGCTGATCTCATCTTGATGATGTTTCAATGACTTGGTTAGAAGCTCCTTAACAAAATTTATATCCCGCTCATCTATGAGAGATTATGGATATGGATTTTGAAAGGATATGCTTAAATCCGATGAAGGGATAAGATTAAAGTAAAAGAGTGCAATCTCATTCATGGATAACTAAGACAAGAGAGTACAATATTTTACTATGATTTTCATTAATTTTTCTATTTCATGGATATTATTAGAGTTCTCATTGAAAAAAAATTCTTTTTTATCCTACCCCTTATGCGCTAAAAAATCTGAAAGGGCAAGAAAGGGCAATGCCCTCCTTGTAGGTATGTGAGATCTAAAAATCATCAAATTCATCTAACATTTTCTATGCATTTTGCAGAATATAACTTATGGACCAATTGTGGTAGGATCTTTCTTTTCAAGCATTTACTACTACCAGGGAATCGCCTTCTACATGAATTGCTTTAATATGGAGTTGCCTTGCGAGAAGCCATATTATTGGTGCTCGATGGTAGGATTATTGATTTGGTTGCTTTAACATCTCTTGAATCCATAATGCATACACCTACTCCTAAAGTGCTGAGATTTCCTCTAGAAGCCCTGTCAAAGTTCAATTTGTAAAAGCCTTCCGATGGTGGGATCTATCTAACTAAAATACTATCTACTTTTGCAATATGAGGTTGTTTCATGCTACCTTTAAAAGGAAGCATTATATGCTTCCAATTTTTCAATATGAAATTATCCCATGACGAAGAGAACACCCCCACATTTTTATGATCTTGAACCCAAGTATTTGCTACTTCTGAAATTGATGTTTCAATCAAATCATCGACAATTTGGGTGGATGCCAAGATTTTTCTGAAAATGTGTTTATTCCTTTCCCACCATATAGCCCATACAACCAGTGTTGGGATATCTTGCTAGATACATAAAAAAAAGAAGACTTGTATAACATAGGCCATGCAAAAAAAAGATCCCAAATCAAGTTTGGCAATGGAGCATAATAGTTCATTTTTTCTAAAATGAAAAGCTAGCAAGATTGAGAAAAGGGACATTGCAAAAACAAGTGATCGTGATCTTCAAAAATTTGATTACATAGTACATAATTGAAATGCTATGCAATACCTAACTTGACCATCCGGTCACTTGTTAAAGCTCTTTTCCTCATCACTAACCATGCAAAATTGCCCACTTTGGGAAGGACCACATTGTTCCAATAAAAGGAAAATGCTCTCTAAGATTGGATGGAATCACCCTACTGAGAATTTCCTTGTAACCCTGCTTGATTGAATAGGAACCATTCTTGGATGGTGCCCATAATACTCGATCAAATTTCCCTGTTAAGAAACTATTCTGCTATCCAAAATCTGTGTCAATAAATCTTTATGATTATTTGATAATTGCAAAAAAGAAAAGTCTTTCCAAATCACTTTCCCTGATGGAGACTCACATGTTTGAACATAATCTATTAGTCTTGTCCCTCATAACTGAGAGAACACTAGGATTTATGATTGCAACTCTTGATAGTCTCTCAAGGGAGGACGCCCATTCCAGGGATCACACCAAAAATTAACTTCATCTCCCTTATTGACCTCCCATGAAATATATGATGTAACCACCTTTCTGCATGAGATCATGAAATTCCATATGGATGATCCTTCAGGAGGATTAGAAATTGTAACAATTCTCTTAGGGTCTTGATTGTCAAGATATTTTTCCCTCATCAAGGAACACCATTTGGATTTTGATTTGGTATACATTTACCAAATGAGTTTCCCACCAAAAGCCTGATTGTGTTTGGATATATCATGTAAACCCACTCCTCCTTTAATTTTTTATGATACCATGCTATCCAAAGAAATTAAAGGATTTTTTTTTCATCATTCATATTCCCTTTCCAAAGAAAACCTCTTATTATCTTTTGAATTTGATCAACTATTGATTTGGGAGCCCTTAAAACTGAGATAAAATAGTTAGGTATTGTAGAAAGAACTATTTTTATTAGTAGGATTCAACCTGAAAAGGATAGTCAATGAGCTTTCAAGGCACAAATTCTTTGTCTGATTTTGTCAATGACCTTAGCCTAGTAAGCTAGTTTATTAGAGCCCATGAAAAAAGGTATGCCTAAGTACTTGCAAGGTAATTTTGCCTCTTGGAAGCCCAATATTTTTATGATTCTTCTTTTTATGGTAGCTTTTGAATTGGAAACATAGATTTTTGACTTTTGAGCATTAATCCTTTGTCCTGACAACAATGAATATTTATCCAAGACATCTTTCATTTGCTTAGCTTCTAAGAGATTTGCTTTTCCATATGATAAGATGTCATCAAAAAATAAATTATGAGTGACTAACACGACTATTTGGGGGATAAGGATTCCTTGCCATAAGCCCTTATAATGCTTCTCTTTTATAGACCTACTCAAGGTCTCTTCCATGATTATAAATAGAAAAGGTGACAAGGGATCAACTTGTCTTACCCCTCATGTTGCCTTAAAGAACCCACAAGGAGAATCATTGACTACCATTGATAAATTTGCCCCTAATAGGCATGACAATATCCACTTGCACCATTTCTTGGAAAAACCAAACTTTTGCAACACTTTGACTAGGAACTCCAAATCCACCCTGTCATAAGTTTGCATCATGTCCAATTTTACAATAAAAGATGGCAAGTGGTTTGATTTGATCGAGTGAAGTACTTCATGTGCCACTAATGCTCCTTTCGCAGTCTATCTTCCTGGAAAAAAACCTCCTTGTTCTAGGGAGATGATTTTTGGAATGAGCATTTGCAATCTCAAACAAATCGCTTTTGTGAAGAGCTTATAGACTGTATTGTAGAGAGAGAGAGGCCTGAAGTTTGCAAAAATTTTAGGCTCTTTTACTTTTGGTAAAACAACTATATTTGTGACATTGAAATGCTTGAGCATCATACCTAATCTGTGGGATTATTTAAGAGCCAGGAGAAGATCCGATTCTAAAATTTACTTTCCTTAGTTCTTCAAGAATGGTTTGAGTAATGCTTTATTATCATTTTGAGAAATAAGATTTGGCACTGCAGAGAGAAAATCTTGTTCTTCTTGGTTACCCTGACCAACATCCTTGTTTGGAGCAAGAAGATCCTTAAAGAATTTTACTCCCTCCTTTTGAATTTCATTTGCATTATTGATTAAATTCTCTGAACATGCTTCTTGTATATAAAAGATTGTTTTTGAAGCTCTTTTCTATTGAGCAGAAGCATGAACAAATTTTGTGTTGCAATCTCCCTCTTTCAGCCATAACTTTTGAGATTTTCGTTGCTAATAGGGTATGTGCAGGATCATGATGGGCCAAAAAGTGGCGATATGTAAGCCATATGATGGCCCATGTGGTTGACGACTTTTTTTTAACCCAAAATTGATGAAACAAAAAGGGTTTTTAGAGGAGATTCTCAACTTTTCACCAATATAAATAATGCTTTACTTTGAATTTAATAAATTATTATTATTCATTTTCTATTAGAATTATGAATAAAGTCCTGATTGATAGGCTGATTGAAAAACATCTATAACTTTCAAATGGTAACACATTTTTTGAATCCGAAACATGCGTCACATTCTATGCTTTGCATACTATGGGATTAAATTTTTTTTTTTGAATTTCATGAATTTTTGACCAAGTTAAGGTGGTTAGACAGACGAACTTTTATATTTTTTAAAATTTGTAATAAAAAATTCATAATTAATTATTTACATGGAAAAAATTTATAAAAAAATATGCATCACATTGGGACATGAGTCCTCTACTTATATCTAAAATCTTATAAAAAAATATTATCATTTTATTGTGGTTTGGGTGGTCAGACAGACACCTACTTCTTATTCTTACACTGAAATTTAAATACTGCTACATTGAAATTTCAAATTTTCACCAAATAGATTTTTTTTTTTTGAAATAAAGGTCTAGTAGTTTAGAAACTAAATTCAATTTTCTACAGATTCTATTTTTACATTTTTTTGAAATAATATAGATAACTTATTCAAATTTTTACGTGAAGTTGTCTAACTTTGTTTTTTGTCTTTTTATTGCCACTTAAGGGCCTATTTTTCCATGATGATCCTGCACATACCCAATACACTTCTTCCCATTTCTCCAACTCAGCCCATAATTCTGAAGTTCTTTTTGTTTATCATATATAGTAGCATCCATACCATTCTGAATAATATATTCATGAATATTTTCTAGCTATTTAGCTACCTCTTCCTTTTGTGCAAAGATATTTTTGAAGGTGTTTACATTCCATTCCTTTATCTTGCCTTTAACATATTGCATTTTTTTTAAGAATTGAAACATTTTTGTTCTAGTCTGGGGTGGTGCACTTATCCACCATTGTCTTAGTAAAGGAAGAAATAAAGGGTCTCTAAACCACATTGTCTCGAACTTGAAAAAGGTTTAATAATTGAAGACCTTGTTGGACCTGATATAGATAACAATATGGCATAGTGATCTTAACCAAAAAGAGGGAGGATTTGAGAAGCCAACCTAGAATATTGAATGACCCATTCTTGAGATGCTAGAAACCTATCTAACTTGATAGCTATCTAACAAAAGTCTCTTCTTCAACTTGTCCAAGTGAATCTCTCCTTGTCAGGTTGAATATCCCTGAAAGTATTATCTGAAATGAAATACCCAAAATTTTCCATCGTCTTATGAGGTGGATGGATCCCTCCTTTATTTTCATTAAGAGACACAATTGTATTAAAGTCCCCTGCAACAATGAGCTTTTGGCTTCCCAAACTTTGAACTAAATTAGTTAAAGTATCCCATAAGCACTTTTTATCCCGTGTAGATGTTGGACCATAAACACTAATGAGTTTGAACTGAAGGTCAAAACTCTGAACATTCAAAATCTACCAGATGTTATCTACATTTAAGGTATCCATTGTGACTATCCTTGGATTCCATAAGGAAATTAGACCTCCTAAGGCTCCTTGGGCTGGTACAGCTACAACTTTCCACTTGTTCCATTTGAAGATTGTTGTTTCAAAAGCTTCCTTTGATAATTTATATTCTTGTAGAAGAAAAGTGTCTACCCCAATAGCATCAATTTAACGTTTGATCTAGGATCTTTTGTTAGGGGCATTGATACCCCTAACATTCCATGATGCGATCTTCATTGCATGTGAGGAGAGAAACACTCTCTCCTCGGTATTTTTTTGATTAAGAATCCCCCATCTAGAGTAGCTTGCATGCCTACTTCAATTTCCTCTCTTAGCTTATCTGCCTTAGATTACCTTCCTCTTTTGGCTGGAGTTTTTTTGGCTATCACTTGAGAAATGGGAGTTTGGGCCAAGATAACTCTTGAGAGAAGTCGAAACCTTCTCCTATCTCTATTTAAAATTCCATTTTTTCATCAATGCAATACTCATAAGAATGCAATTCTAATTGCACTATTTCTATTTTTAAACCCTCTTCATCATGAATAATCTCATTCGCTATTTCATTGAAAAGTTCAGATCCTATGGATTGGAGAAACTTTTGTGCAATACTTTCTAACTTGTCATGAGTAACCAAATGCTTAGAGTGAGGAACTTAATTGGACATGGGAATATCTTGATTTTGAGACTTATAAGTTCAACCAGATTCAATATTAGTTATTCCTTGTTTAGAGACATGTCTTTCAATCTGATAGTGAAAGCGTTGATCAGTGATCTTCTGATAGGGAAAGGACATATTAAGCAAAGGATGATTTATATCCATGTATGTTGAGTTAGAACACATAATCAATTGAATTAACTACTGAAACTAGGGTAGTGAGATAGAGAATCTATTAGGAACATGAGCCAATTTTCCCCACTGATTTCCCTTTTCAAGAAGCTGAAGGGAGGGTACAACATGCTTTGGCTGACCCCCAATTTCTTCCAAGTGTGTAGCCTCTATTGAGATAATCTTAGATGACTAATATTGAATCACCCCATTCTTAGAAACATAGTTATGATTGCCCAATGTGTTGTCTCCCTTATTTTGAGAAAAATCTTGATCTTCTTGCCCATGGTCCCCCATTTTCCTCGCATTGCCTAAATTTGTCCTTTCCTCAATCTCTCTTTCCTTAGCGGACTTATTGTTGAGAAGACATGTATTAATCATGTGTTCTAGAGAATGACACGCAGAACAACAATTTTGGCTATTCTCAATTATAATATCTTGTTCTGAAATGCCATACTTAATATGAATATCTATCTAGATAGGAAAGGGTTTTGTAGTATTTAATAATACACAAACCCTAATGGAAGGGAAAAATTAGCAAAAAAATATTTATCATGCTTGAGGAAAATCCCTATTTTATTTGCCATGAATTCTATAAGGTTCAATTCTCTATATTCTAGAGGCAATGAGTGTAGTTGCACCCATGTTGGCATAAATTTAGACATAAAGAGAAAATGACTAAATTTTGGTGTCCATAGATTCAGCATAAGCTAGAGCCTTCATAAATCCAGTATTTTAACTTTGAAAACTACGTCTCTTTGATATTTATTATGGAAAAGCACAAGAAATAAAACCTCCTTATTATCTAAATAAAATACCTTAGATACCCCATCCCATTCATCAAAAAAAAATCTCTTAGCAGTTCAATGTCAAGGATTCGGTCCTAGAACTTAAAGATTAGGGCTCAGTCACAAATATCATGAACTTAGTTCTGCAGCAGATCCTCTGAAAAGGTTATGCCTACCACAGTCTTTGCCTTTACTGATCCACATTTCTGTGTTAGACATTGTTGGCCTTGGGAACTTTTCGTGGCTTCATTCTCTTGTTGGAGTATTTGCTAGGTTGAAACCTTCACTGTGGAGGGATCTTGATTTTTGAAGTTTTGTTGCTCCTCCTTCCGCTTCCATTGAAGAATTGTTTTCTTCTTGGGTGTGGATTTATTTTTCCTACCTTGCTTTTTCTTTGGGTTTGTAGGTTGAGAAGCATACTTTGAAGTGAGCACATATAGTTCCAACTTCTTTAATTTTTGTATCTCATGTGAAGTAAATCAATTCCCTTGAGCCGATTTGGGTTGAGACAAAGGCTCCTTTTGATCTCCCTAAACTCTATCTTCCACCCGTGCATGAGAGCCAGAGTTTCCAATGTGATTGTTCACTTTTGATTTTGGATTGAAGGGAACCCCTTGTGCAATGTTTTTGGAACATGCATGTGGTTCAAACCATTGCCTTGTGTCTTTTGATCCTTGAGGAGAAAACAATAAGTTTTCCCCTTCTTTAGAGGATTTAAAACCAACTTCAAACTCTCGGTATAGTCGGTCAAGTAAACCTGAGTTTCTTTCCATTTTCTTTTCATGGAATACCGATTTCTTGTCATATGATTTCCAATCATCTTCACAGATATCAAATATGGGTTGCTTGTTTTTATTAATAATCTGGTGAGCAAGAAATGGATTCCAGTTTGGCCTGGTAAAATGATTCTTACGCACTCTGGAATCATTGCTTTCCATTGGTAGTGGGGCCCCGATATTCCTGATTTTGTCTAGTATAGCCTGATGTAGCCTATGCATGCAAATTCTTGTCATTGTTTGGAATATAGCCGTTAGACTGCCATTGTTTGTGCTCAACCATCCTTTTAATAAAATAATTATACAATAATGCTAACAATAGTTGTTCTATCACTTTATTCTTTAATAACTCATGGCTTCTATTTGATCTTGATGTTCTCTAAAATTATTTCTTATCTACTCTCATAATCTCATTTATTCCATTGAAAATAATAATGAAATTCTTATGTTCAAACTAGCTAGAAAATGAAAAATTCTTACCTCTATAATATTCATTGGTGTAGGAATTTCAATAATTTATTTTTCCTTTTTTGGATCCATATTCAGACCATTTGGTAAGATTAAAAAATCTAAATATACTTATTATGTATTCATGAAACTAAAATTTGTGGTATTGATATACTCACATAGCATGAGATCTAATGTGGCTTATGTAATAAGAGATTGTTGTATTTGTAATTTAGAATAAGTTTTGATTCATTATTAGATGTATTATAATAATCCTGCCCCAATATCTTTGAGGTTATAAAATCTATATTTTATGCAAATGTAAGGTGATAATTTCATATCAATCACAACCCACTGTGTTTTGGATCCTGCAATTATTTTTCAACCATATGAGGATTTAAAAAGAAACTTTTACTCTAAGTAATAGTTGCAGTAAATTTTGATGGTGCCTTTCATTACATTCATACTCTCTAAATAAGAAAAGGTTTACATGACAACAATTGCAGGTTTGAAAACATTGAGGGTTATGAAACCTATAACCTACATAGTATTGTAAATCCCTATATGTAACAACCCAATTGGTTAGTCACCACTTAAGTCAATTTGATTAGTTTTATGTATCCCCCACTTGGAACTCCTCCTCAAACTCCCCACCCTTTATCTTAGAACAAGCACAATCATATCACTCACAACCCATTATGTTTTCCAACCTATGATTAATTTATGCATTTATTTTTTGATAATATGAGGAAATTGAAATGCAATTTTTAGTCTAACTAACAATTGTGCTAAATTTTGAAGGTATCTTTCATTATATTTGTACTCTTTAAATAATATAAGGTTTTCATTACACTAATTGCAGTTTGGAAAATATTGGGTGTTATGAAACTGCAACTCATATACTATTGTAAAACCCTCTACACATAACAACCCAATTGATGCATATGAATTTGTGCAAGCAAAGAAAGTGATAGATGATACTATAACTGGAGTTGAAAAAATGAAGTCAAAGATTCTTGAACTTAAGAATTCCATGGGATAAATACAATTAGAAATAGATGATTATATGGAAAAGGAAAAATTAGATCTAAGTGTAGAAAAGCTTTAAGTAAGGGATGTTTTTGTCCTAAGGGTTGATGAGGGAATAGTTGATCTAAAGCTTCAAGTAAAAGATATGAGAAAGAAGTTGCAAGATCATGAAAAGGAATAGCAGGGCATGTTAATAGGTAAGAGCAGTGTAGACAGGGAAAAATGTGTCGATGATCAACTTGTAGATGTAAAACAAATAGTTGGAAGTGCTAAAACTATAGAAAAACAATAGAAGACTAAAATTAACCACTTAGAAGAGGACGCAAAAGATAAGAAGAAGATTTTATCATTAAAAAATGAGGTTAATACTCTAAGAAACAATTGTGCTAAATTTTGAAAGTGCCTTTCATTACATTCATACTCTCTAAATAAGAAAAACAAATCGTTACAACAATTGCGAGCTGGAAAACATTGGGTGTTATGAAACTTGAAACCCACATATTACTGTAAAACCATCTACACATAACAACTTAATTTTTTAGTCACCCCTTAGGTCAAGTTGATTAGTTTTATGTGTACCCCACCTAGAAATCCTCCCCAAGCTCTCCACCCTTGAACTTAGAACAAGTAGAATACAATCACTCACATCCCACTATGTTTTTCAACCTATGATTATTTTTGTGCATTTATTTTTCTATTATATGAGGAAATTCAAACAAAAATTTTACTCTAAGTAATAGATGTGGTAAATTTTAAAAGTTCCTTTCATTACATTCATACACTCTATATAAGAAAAGTTTTTCATTAAAACAATTTCATGTTCGAAAACACTAGGTGTTATGAAACCTGCAACCCACATATTGTTGTAAAACCCTCTACACGTAACTCAATTGGTTAGTAACCCATCATGTTAATTAGATAAGTTTTATGTCTCCTACAATGAAATCCTCTTGAAACTCTCCATCCTTAAGCTTAGAATAAAAGGAATGAAATCACTCACTACCTATTGTATTTTCCAACCTATTCTTGGTTGTTTTTACTGTAACCAGATTGATCTCCTAATCTACCTATGGACTTGCCAATTCCAATCAAGAGCAGCTCAAAGGACCTAGAACAACTAACGAGGATTTTAACAAAACCTCCTACACTTTGGGCTCTTCAAGACCTAGGAGGGTGGTCCCCTTAATGTGTTTACAACCTTTGCACCAAAATTATAAACAACATTAACAACAATAGATAATCTCATTTAATAGCTCAATATAATAGGATAATACCAAATAGAATTGGGTTTTCATCAATAATATCAACCATTTGGAGCATGAGATAACTACAACGACATTCCTCAGCATAAAATAGTAATTGATTTACAATTTGTAGCAAGATCTAAGAAAAGACAAACAAATATTGAACCTTACAAATAAGTACAACCTAGATTAGTGCCATATACCATTGGAGGAGTCAAATTCATAAGCATTTAAAGGTTTGTGATAGATTTAACACATAACATGTAGGATCTCTGATAATATTGCCTTATAGTATTACCATTATATATTCTAACCCAATACTACTTATCAAATCGTTATATAAAACATATCCACCTATGATCCCATTCAAAATTTTAAATTAATTCTTTGAATTAAAGCTAAAAAGAGAATCATACACACCACAACAGTGAGATGAACGAAACAACCCTTGATCATTTTATTCAAAATTTTGATATGCTTATACAATGGAGAGACATGAGTTCGAAATAATTCATTTCAATTCAACTTCCTGTACTGTCATAAAACATCAAATTCTTATGAGTTCAAAACCTACCACAGAATGACCCAAAACCTAAATTGTATTTCACTAAAAACATCAGGCTTTACAATTGCTTTGCAACTTCACCTAGAATCGACCAAAATTATCTAACTTGCTAACCTATACTTCTGGCCTTGAAATCCTTCTTATAGAGAATGAAGGAGCAAACAAGCATCAGGCCAAAAATACACAAGTCACCAGCCATTTGGACCATCCCATGACATTTCAAAAATTTGTTACAACAACTGATCCTCGAAGAATATTCTTGTTCATCCTACCTACTAAAAATGGTTGATGCATCAACAAAACTTCAAAAATTATGTGCCAAAACTGTGATCAAAACATAACCGAAATCTGTTATAAACTCAACGACTGAGTTTTTAACTTCCAGTAGCCAAATATATTTTACTCATCCTCAGTTAGGTAAACATTTACCCATCTCTGGTATTCTTCATCAGTTGGCCAATCAAAACCAACTACCTTATTCACCTTAGCATTATAAGGTGTGTACTTAGCCACCACCTGATTTTCTTCTTTCTCAAAAGATTCCAAAAATGAGCTGGTGCTAATGATCTTGTCTATACAGCTCACCAAAAAATCATAATCTGAGCCATCACAAATCAATTTAATTTGTGCATTGATGACCTCATTCGCTCTATCCCGCCACTGTTGTAGTGATTTAAAATTTCCCTTCTTATCAGTTATATTAGGTAATAATGTGTCACTCCAATTATCAAAGTTCTTCACCAACTCTCTAATCTTCCTACTCAAATCATCTGGTAAGGCTTGAAAACCTTGCAATGACTTTACAAATATTTGAGTAGGCCTTAATGTTTGGGGCCTATTATCTATATCAAACCTTGAGGCTTTGCACATTATATCTAAATCATTGGCCCTAGGGATCCATTTCTCAACTAAGGGTAACACTACCTCTTGACATGATGCCTATTAATATTCTTTATTGCATCCAAAAATAAAGAATACAAATAATACACTGATGGCAATTTGCCATCAACCCTTTCATTCAAATGCCTAAACTATGTCAACAATCTCTCCCTATTTCTTAAGTGCTCCCTCCTCACTTGCCTTTAAGGTTGCCTGTAACTCTGTAATCTTGTGTATTAGTTGTTTCTTAGTAGGATCCAAAGAGTACTCTTCTTCTTCCTCAATTGGCTCCATTGCAGGAATAAGAGAAGGAGTTTGAATGGGGGACCGTGGTGTAGAAACAATTGGAGAAGCGGGAGGCACTAATCCTGATGTGGAAGGCAATGTCATGATACCTGGAGCACTTGAGGTCTCCCCAATTTGCCTATATTTCAACCTATCCACCTCAGTTTGCAGCTCAACATTCCTTTGTTGTACCTTGTTGTACTCTCCAATTATGAAGTTGTACTTTTCCATTAAGCTCTTCTTCTCAGCTTCTTCCCTCTCAACAATCTTTTGGGCCAATTTTTCCACATTCATAATTAAATTAGTAGCCTCTGTAGTTGAATTTTATGAGGCTCTCTCTATTATTAACCCTCCCCTTAATTTTGGGATAATGTCAGTTACATTAGGCTTTCTACCTTGACGTTCCAAAGCCTAAATTTCTAGGGTGTCATATTCTTCACTGAAGCCAAAATCTTGCAATGCTACCTTAACCTCTTCCTCAAAATTCTACAAGGGATGTTTGGATTTTAGAATAGAATTAAATGCTATTGCATTAGCTATGTCCCATTCAGGAAAAAATAATACACTAGCCTGAGTCACTAGTTTTCTCCCCTCCTCAAGAGTGATGTTCTTAAGTTCTTCCATCAATTCATTTTTTACTTCATCATCATTCTCTTGGTCTGACTTATGAGGCCTCAACTCTCTTCTCTTCTTGTATTTATCTTGATACTCCTCTAACCTCATTCTCCATACTAATTTCAAGAAAACTGGAGTTTGGACAAATGCATCATCATCCAAAAATGTCGTACATGCCTATCGTGGAATCTTGTACACATTGTCCTTTCATATCCAAGTCAGACAAAACCAATTCAGCTGATGTATGAGGAGAAGGCATACCAACCTGCATATCCTGATTTGTGACCATATTTTAATCCATCAGATCTTCTTGTGCCTCTTCAATCTTTTTTCTCTTAGGGCTTGGCTCTGATGGTGGTGGTGAAGGGATATCTTCTGGTGATGAGTCCAAATCAATAATTTTGATGGCCCCAGGTGTCTTGAACCTTGGACCTGACTGTGCTAGCACTTTCATAAATTGTTTTCCTTTTTAATCCTCCTTGTCCTCATCACCACTGTCATTTATTTTTCTTCTATAGATAGGCCACTTCTCTATAGGTTGATAGGCTGGCCTTGTTTCAATTTTCCACATATTAGTTTCTTGTGTACCAAAGTCCAACTCCAAGTTTATCTTCTTTGTCATCAAAATTCCCATGATTTCCTTGAAGTTGTCCATCAAAAAATCAAATTTCTTGTGGAATGGAGTAAATTCCATTAATGGATCATATTTGGGATCCATTTTATGCACAATGGCTAATAGCTTCTCATATGCTATCCATTTTTCTTTGTTCAATTCTTTCTTATTCAAATCAAACTCATTCCTAATCATATCCTCAAGAAAATTGAATTCATGTGCAAACTTATGACCCTTTATCCGTTGTCTGAAAAGAGAAAAGAAGCCCTCAGGGTCATGCTATCGCTTAGGACCACACCTTAAGTGATAATCATCAAAAAAATTCCCAAATTGGACCCAACCTCCTCTTGAAAACACAAAATCAGATACAACAGTGTAATTAGGAAAAAGGGTTCCCTTACCTTTCCTTGTAAGGTTGTCGTCATGGATACAACCAATCTACCACATGATTTCTGCAAATCCTACTCTCGGTGGCACATTATATGGAAGAATATGTGGAGTTCCTTGGAAGCCATACACTCTCAAGACAATGTTGACTTGGTATGGAATGATGTCACCCCAATTATGACAAATTTTCAAATCTAGCTTCCTCCCCTTCGGTATGAGAAAATCATGTAAGTCCTCAGGGATTCTAGGTACATTCACGATCAATGTAGCCCTCAATCTGGAAGCAAAAAATTTATCAAACTGCACAAAACTAGCACTTTCCCTGTTACAAGATAAGTCTACAGTCCATGCTTGCACCTACAATATTTCTCCATTAACCATTTGTCTTAATTCCATCTTCTCATAAAAGATATTGACATTCTTGTACAGGAACATGTACATCAGCATGGAATACCAGGGGAATGGAGTGCTTGCATCCTTTTTCTGCAACTTTAATAGCCCTTCATGTATCTCTTCAGCCAAAAAGGAAGAAAATTCATAGATCGCTGAGAAGTTAGGGTGTTTTATTTGCACCCCCATAAACATATAGACAATTGGAATCACCGTATTAGGGTTAAAACCCAAAATCTGGCACAATGAATAAAAAGAGGCTAAAAAATGATTAGTAAAACAATTTAGCCTGAAAGGATCTTGGTCACTAGGGCTGATATAAACCTTGAACTGCCTGCCCTTGCCTAATGAGGTGGAAGCAGCCTAACCCTGAAAAGTGACTTTGACCTTTCATACTCTTGCTTCATCTCCTCAAGATCAATATGAACCAAGAATGGGCTAGGCTCACTCAAGTCAAAAACCTGTTGAAATTCCTCTTTGTTTATACTTAGCAAGACCCCCTTGTCATTATCTCTTATTAATCTTGTAACAGGGTCATACCATGTTGCTATTACCCTAAGAAAATCCACATCAGGGAATACGTTTGGTACTACCATCTTCCCCATCTCATATCTCCAACCATTCGAGAAAGGGTGAGGAAAATTCCTCTGCCCATACCACAATCTAAACATCTCCAAAGATGTCATGGGAAGCCTAGCATCAACAATGTTGGAACAATTACATACCGATCCGTCCCCCAGGATTCTTCCATGCATCAAGACCAACCCCTTCTTCCTATCATTAGTTGATGATGGCCATTGATCCAGGAATTCATCATATAAATTTATGTGTAAATAGTCGACTTGCCCAGAATGTTGCTTTGGTGGTGCCATCTTTGGTAAACTAGGGCTTCCTTGATATTTCAAATATTTATATAAACTAGGGCTAAAGAGAGAAGGAAATTACATAATATAACCCTACAATTTCTCATAATTCAACTAACCTATAGCCCCTAGAACAATTATCAATGAACTCTCTGACAAGTGCACCACAATTTTCCCAAATTCTTATTCAAATTACCCAGGAAGTACATAAATTAACTCATAGTTTTATGCTTTGCAGAAACCCAGATCCTTCACTATGATAGCTCGTAATTTCATCCTTGGCTCTAAAACTACTTTGCAAAGGTGCTTGAATGCTTTGTGAGAAAATAGACCAAAGGAAATGTAGACATTGAAAATGTACAATTGTCATTCAACACACTTGATTATATTTACTAACATCATTTCTTTCTGAATAATACATTTTGTCTCTTAATCATTATTTATTTGATTAAGTCTATCGCCTACTTTGATTAAATTAATCAATTTAATTTAATTAACCTTACATTTTTGTTTAATTAAATAAATCATTTTATTTGATTAAATTATCTAAAGTCCTCTTATTAAATTAAATAAATTAAACCTTATTTGATTTAATCTAATACTTCCCTCCTCAGTTAAATAAATCAAATCATTTATTTAATAAACCATTTCCTCTCAATTCTCATTTAAATTAATTCATCTATTTAAGTCTAAATTGTCACATCACCTAATTCTTCATTAAATTAATCAAAACATTGATTAAGTTAATCCTTCTCACTAAAATCCTCTAAAGAATGCAAGTTGCATAATAAATCAATTACTTTGATTTATTAAATTGCTTATTTTCTCTCAACATGGCATCAAAAGGGAATATTCTCTCAATTTGAATTCAAATTTCAAATGGGCTTGGTCCTTCCAACAAGGCATTAAAAGCCTCTTACATGTCTTTGACCTTGAGCCAGGTGACATTAACTCCATTCCTTTTCCCTCTTGAACATGTCATTTCTCAAGTTTGAAATGCCACCTAATTGCATTTATTGGCACATTGGCCAAAACTTGCTCATTCCTCATCCAATCACATTTGGACAAGTGGCACAATGCCATTGAACTATCTTTTATCCCGCATTGCTTATTTTCACTCATTCTTCCAAGATTGAAATCTATAAATTGGAGACTCTTCTCCTCAATCTTTATCCACAACTCATATGCAAAGTTACTCTCTTCAAGTGAGAACTAATTTTACACCACTGCACTCAATCATCCACCATTTTCACAATCTAATAACAAGGTTATGCTCAAATCTCTTTGGAGATTTGACCATTTCTTCATCAATCCACATTGCAATCATAGGAATTGGGAAAGGGCCAATTGCAACATATCATTGGCACCAATTCCCCGTTAGGATCATAATGCTATTTGCTTAATTAGGATTTACATGTTATAATTTCATTGTGTTCTTCATTTCCTAATTTAAGTTTTAGATAGATGGATTTTATGTTGAATCCCTCATTGTTACATGCATATTTGAACTAACACTAACAACGTTTGACTTCTTTGTGCATTTGCAGGATTAGGGGTTCACAAGAAAACCACTTTATGTTGATCAAATTATGCTAGTAGACGTCTCGTTTGCCATTAAAGCTTACTTGCATGCCATGCCAATGACTCCAATCGTATTTGATGTAAATTCAAATTCCAACCATCGATCCTTCACTTCTGTCAAATCATGAAATGATTGCCTTCAAAATAGGCTGACACAGTCTCCATCATGGTACTAAGGGTTGACCATATTATGCATCACCAAAGAAATCCATGTGGCACCCGCCCATGATATCGTGATCGATAAAAACCTTGAAACTTCTGATCACGCGATGGCAAGCAATTGTTGATCTCCACCATTGGAAATCATGTTCATTGAAAATAGTCACCAGCATTGAAATTAACCATCGAGAAACTTTTCATCAAGTTTATAACATCTCCGTTGATGTGGAGCACGTGCATCTCATAGCCACTTTAGTAACCCGCCATATAACACATTAAAACCTGGCATATAAATTAAATCATTTTCATCATCTCTTTGACATCACCAGATAAGACACATGGCGCTCACCTGTGATATCACAATCAATTGAGACTCTGTGGTGGGGTCATTATGGGATTGCAGGGAACAACTAAGATCAACCAATGGTTGATCGAAGGTCATTTAAAATTGTTCCCTGCAAAATATGAAACATTTATTAAAGGCACAAGGGAACATCGCCTAGGTTGATGAAAAACAATGGCTTAAGTTGTTTTTAAATGCGGGGCACGAGCCAACCTAGACTTAGGAAGTAATAAAGTCAAGCGAAAAAATTAAAACAATAAATTAGAAAGGGTCCTGGCTTAGACAAAGCGATGGGGCATAAGTTGTTTTAAAACCCACTTCAAAAAGGTAATGGCAAAATAGATCCCACCCAAGGCATAACATAAGACACTAGGATTTTTATGAAGACAAAATAAAAACCCCAACCTTAAGTTTTTCCCAAACAATATGAAAGACCAGGACAAGGGCGAGATAAAATGGAATTTAAAGAACAAAATTTGACATTCCATCAGTGGCTCCAGTTGGGGACATTCATTCCACTAGAATGAAGCGAGAATTCAGAATCTCAGGTTGAGCAGACCTTTTTGCAAAGATGACCAAAAAGGATTGTCCAAACAAAACAACCTAGTAGGAAAGAAACCTACAACTAACATATATACAAACCTACGCTATTATCCATGGAAAAAAATACTTCAATTGAAGTAAAACTTCAAGAACTATCCATGAATTGGAAGTTCAAGAATGTATCTTGTCATATCTTCGAGGAAGTATGAGTCTTTACCCCACTTATTGTTTATCAAAAATGGACCCAACCAAATTGCATCAAATTTTCCATGTTTTCCTTTATCTTCCAATCTAGAATTCCACATTAATACCAAATCTCCATCTTGGAAGCTCTTGCAGTTGCCCTTTTATCATACAAATGTTTTACTTGCAATTACAATTTTTCATTTTTCATTTGGGCTTCCCTCCTGGTGTCATCTAATTCTATGAGATCTTCCACTCTCAATTGCATTTCATCATCCATTTCATTATCATACATCTGGATAAACTTATACATTTCCATCAGGTTATTCTGGGGCAACCTTTCATTTATCCCATAAACTAAGTCAAATGGGGCACAACCTATTGCTTTCTTCATAGTTACCCTGTCTTCCCAGACCACTAATCTCAACTTAGAATCCCATGCCTTCTTATTTTGATCTAGGATTCTCTTAATAATCCTCATCAAGATTTTATTACTTGATTCTACTTTTCCATTTCCTTGTGGGTGGTAAGGTGATGAGTAAGAGATTTGGATGCCATGTTCTTCATAGAATTTTGTGTATTCCTCATATTTGAAACACATTGCATGATCTAACACAATCCTTTTTAGACACCCAAACGTAATCAAGATATTGTTCATCAGGAAGTCAATTACCACCTTACTAGTTGCTTTCTTTGTTGGAATTGCTTCCACCCACTTGGTAAAATAATTAGTGGCCACCAATATCGATGAATGGCCTCCACTAGATTTACATGCTATTTCTCCTACAAAATCAATACCCCATTACTAAAATGGAGATTGTACTGCAACTAGTTTTAGGGGTAAGTTACCATAAAATTTCAACTTACCAGAGAAACGTTGACTGGCATCACATGCCTTCACTAACTGGCGTGCATCCTTAAAAATAGTAGGCCACCAAAATCCATCCATCATTACCTTGTGTGCAGTTGTTTTGGCCATATAATGCCCTCCACAAACTCGACTATGCATCTCATTCAGGAGTCCATTTGCTTGATCTTGGTCAACACACTTCAACATGAAACCTTCTCCATTTCTCCACCAGAGCTTTCCAGTTATGATAACATACTTGATATCATGTAACTTCAATGTCCTCTTTTCATTTTCACTCAAATTATCAAGACATTTCATCTTTTGTAAATAATAGATCACATCCTTATACCATTCAGAATGTTCCATATCACATATGAGTGATCTATTCTCTTCTTCAAGAAAATTTATCTCATTTGCCTCCAAATTACTTTGGGCCATAACCTTAGAAAATCCTTGTCGTCTCACCAGCTTAGTAATCTGGATTTCAATGTTGAACTACTGGATCCTATTGATCCATATACACCTTCTTCCTGACACTTCCTGTTGTGTGAAAATTTCCTTTACAAAAACACTGGGTACATAGGAAATTATAGTAGCTCCCATCAAATAAGTCCTGAAATCCTTTACTGCCTTTACCAATGCATATTCCTGTTTTTCATTTATGTCATATTTAAGTTTTGTAGCCTATAAAGATTTTCTGAAAAAGCCTATAGGTTGTTCAAAACCCTCTGCATTATTTTGCAACAACACAACTGTAATTGTGTGGAAAGAAGCAAATGAAAAAATCTGCAAGGGTTTGGAAAAATCATGGGTTCATAACACAAGATCCTCCTTTATGGCTTGCTTAATGGCGTGGAAAGCCTATATAGACTCCTCTTCCCATTCAACTTTGGCTCCCTTCTTAAGAATCTTAGAAATCGAGTGAATTGTTTCAACAAAATTTGTCACAAACCTACTTAGTAAATTTATCTGTCCAAAGAAATATTGTATTCCTTTGACATTGTAGGGTTGTGGGATTTTATCTATTGCAATTACCCTCTCTGGATCAATTTTGACCCCATCCTTGGAAATAATATGTCCTAACAGTTTTCCTTCCCTTACCCCAAAAGCACACTTCTTCGGATTCAAGGAAATACTATAATCTAGTGCCCTACTAAATACCTTATCTAGATGTTCACAATGATCATCTTATTTCTTTGAATAAGATGTCAAATCATCCTGGTAAATCACCAAAAACAAGTTAATGAAATTTGAGAATTCCACATCCATGGCTCTCTGAAAAGTAGCCCCTGCATTTATTAAACCAAAAGGAATTCTCACATAAACATTAGTTCCCCAAGGTGTAGTAAAAGCTATCTTAAACTGTTCAAACTCCTTGACCATGAGCTGGTTGTATCCAACAAACCCATCCATCATAGAAATTAACTCATAGCCTTTCACCCTATGCAACATGGCTTCCATGTTCGGTAATGGATAGTTGTCTTTTAATGAAGACACATTCAAGTTTTTGAAATCCACACATAACCTAATGTCTTCATTTTTCTTTCTCACGGGCGCAAAATTTGACACCCAGGATGAATGCCTGATTGGATTGATGATCCCTGCATCTCTTAAATTCATTAATTCTTCTTGCGTTTTAGGGGCCAAGGTAGGATTACTAGGCCCTTTCTTTTGCCTAAATGGCTTAGCATCATCACTCAAAGGAATTTCATGTTGAAATAAATCCTCCCTATATGGCTTAAGATCAACATAAGACCATGCAAACACATGTTTGAACTTCCCAAATCAATTAGCATCCTTCTCACCCTTGGTGACAATTTCTTTCCAATATACACCTTTTTAGGTGATGCCTCCATTCCAAGGTTTATCTCCTCCAAGTCATGAGGATGGGAACCAACACAATTAGCCTTTGTCCTATCCTGATTATCAAACACTCTTTCAAGTAAAACTAAACCTTTAGGAACTGTATTAGTCTTTAACTGAATAACTTCATTACCAAACACAGTATCTTTACCATCAATTTTTTCAACAAAAGCTCAAAATTCAATTTCTTGACTTTCCTATTCATCCGCACAATTCAAAAACCTCAATATATCATCATCACTATCAAAAACTTGCCAATTTTTGATATTATCAGGGATGAATGGTCTGGATTGCACTTAAACCTTTGAAATTCCAGCATAAGTCGTATCATCTATCTTTAATGAAATATTTTCTAATAAATCGGCCACCTTGTTGTGGCCTCTCTCCATCCAACCTATTCCAAATGCATCAAATTTTTCCAATTCATCCCAAACAACATTCCTATACTGTTTCAATCTTCTTCTTTTTTGATACATACCTAGATCTAACTTGGGAAACCACAAGCTCAGAATCTCCAATTACCTTGAGCTTCTTGATCCCATGATTTCCAACCAATCTTAGCCCCAATAACAAGGCCTCATACTCTGCCACATTATTGGTCCATTCAAATAACAAAGTGAAAGAGAACCTAAATTTCCTTCCACTTGGAGATCAGAACAAAATCCCTGCACCATACCCCTCTTTTGAACTTGCACCATCAAATTACATGGTCCACAAGTCATCAGACTCTGATACTTGTTTTACTTTTGTATCAATCGGTGTAGTAATTTTATCACAATTGCTAGGGGATTTGTCGGCCCTGAATTCATTTATGCCACTGTCAGTAAAACATGTCATATTCTTAGTCGAGTCATGCTCAATCATATGAGACACTTTTGACTCTCTTTCAATCTTGACATCCTTACCATCAATGTAGAAAGTAGAAAATGATAGATCAAACTGCATGTTACCTCCCATTGATGCGTTCCACTTTCTTGACAAGAGCATCCCGAAATGAGGTGGGATATCTGCAACTAATACAGTCATGGCTAAACCCTTCTCAGGATACTGATTTAGTTTATAAGGCAATGACTTAATAGTCATGGTATCCACTGTCAAGCCCATCCCCTCCATGATTTTGACTAGCATAACATTATTGGATGCCCCTAAATCTATCATAAAATTTCTCAAAGTTTTCCCATTTATATCAACACTTAAGAAAAAGGGGTTTATGTTTTAAAGACACATATTAATAGAATTCCCTAGATACAGAGGGGGAATTTGTGACACAATTCCCTCCAAGTTTTTCTCTTTTCTTTCATCTTCATCATTTGCTTCTTTACAATTACCTTGTTCAATCTTATTACTAGTAACACTTGTAATCAAGGCTATTGTATTTTCCTTATGCTCAGTTATTCTCATCATTTCCAGCAAAGGTACAAAAACTTTAACCTAAGAAAGCACTTCAAACATGTCTAAGGGTGTAAATTTAGATAGATCAGAAACCGTACCTTCATCATTTTCTTTCCTCTCTAGTTGCTGATTTCCTTCAAGTTTCTTTTGGTTCTTCTCTTCTAAAGTAGGTTCAACAAACTTTGTAATCACCTTGGTCTTTACCAATGATGAAGTAACATCTTCTTGAAGCTTTGGGGTTTCAATATTTTTTGCCTAAACCTTGTCATTCTTAACCTCTTTGATTTTGACAACATCCTTTTTGCTATCCACCTTAACACCCTTATTTTTGTCCTTCTGCTCTTTTATAAAAAGGCCAATAGGTTTACCCTGTTCACCACCCACAATTCTATTTCTCAACTGAAGTGAACTTCTCATCTAAGTAGCCATTTCCTTAGTCAACCGGGAAATCTCCTCTTCTAATGGTCTCCTTAAGGACATTGAATCTTCAGCTTGCTCCATATTGCAAGCATGATGGTCAAAATCACCTTCTTTATCATAAAAGACCTATTGACGATACATATCACTTCTTTGTCTTTGATTATCCACATCAGCTTCTTGTAACTCATCATCAAAAGAAAATTCAGCCTTATCAATGTATGATCGGGCCATACAAACATCTACATCACCCTGCTCATAGTCAGGAGTCTGCTCATGAGTATGTTCCTCTACCCCTTCAGCAATAAGAAACTAAGAAATGCCACAATAATTTTGATCATGTGGATGTTCACACACCTCACACCATGGTCTATCTTGTACCAGATTTGCTTAAAGATTTTGTAGGGGGTTTGGTGTATGCTGATCAGTTTTAGGCTTTTGGCCTGGCAAGATTGGTTTCCCATCCTTCCAATTTGTGTTATAAGGATAAGTTTTTAGCCTAGGTGGTCTATCATTCTTTCTTGGCAATAATATACTTTATTTTTTTCAAAGTGTTGAAAACTTTATCCCATTTCTCATCATCCTTAGGGTTTGCAGTAGAAACCTTCTTAGTCTTATCCTTAGGATTTTTAAAAAGAGTGGGTTCCTCCCTCCTACCATATTTCCCAGAAGCTCTCCTATTAATTTCAATATTAATTGCCACCTTGAAAGCATCCCTCATGATCTGAGGGTCCTTATCTCTAAGGAGATATGCCATTTTAGTATCAAAAGCATTGAAATATGTAATTAAACAAACATTTTCACCAAGCCTCAAAACTTGAAACAACTTATACATTGCCTTTTGAAATCTAAGGTTAAATTTTTTCACAGGTTCATTCAATGACTTCTTGATGTTATTGAATTAATTTAGCCTGAAACTAGCATTATTTTTATCACTATATTGTTTCTTGAAACACTTTTCAAATTCATCCCATGAACCAATACTAGCATTCGGTAAGCCTCTGTACCAATCCCTTGCATCCTCCACCAGAGAATGTACAAACAAATTCATTACAAAATCTTCATGCTCTACCTCATAGTCATTTAACATATCCATGAAGGCCTTTAAATGTTCCTCTACTATCACAACATTGTTTCCAACAAATTTATACATATTTTCTCTCCGCTCATCAGGGATCGGGTTTGGATAACCTGGAATACCATCAAAAAATAACTTCCTATACCTTTCCAATTGTATATGTCTCCTTTGGAATAATCCTCCAGTCTTCTGAGAATCAACACTAGGACCCAAATTTTGTGTCTTAGGGCCATCCTGATGTAGATTTACAAACTTGGTTGCATAAACCTTTGGACCCAAGTTTTTTGTGGTAGTGTCCAGACTGGTTTTAGGATCATTTTTCAAGGCATCTTAGTGACCTAATGAGGTTGCAGCTTGTGTGACCACTCCACACTTGACATTTTTAGGAAACTTATTTTCCTCTTCATTTCTGCATTTGCAGCTTGAATCTTAGTTCTCTCTAACTTTTTTGCAAGAGCCTCACCTTTCCTCCTAACCTTCTCTAAGGAAATCTTAGCTTGTACAAATACATGTGGTGGGGCATCTCTTTTAGGGGGATGAGAAGTCACCCTATCATTTATCTTAATCCCCTCAACCTTCTATTTTCCTTTATCTAGAACAGGCTTAGGGTTTGGATTACTTGGTTGAGGCTTAATAGGGTTTGAGGGTTTTGGGTCTGTAGGTTTTGATTGGGAATAAACTAAACCTACATGAACATCTTTAGACACAAGCTTTATCTCCTTATTAACAATTTCACGTACAACAAGACCTTCATCTTGTGGCTCAGGTTTGTTTTTGTTCAGGAGCTTCATTGCTGCCAACTATCTAATTAACCTATCCCTCTCAATTACAACATGCATCAATTTTGTTTCCCTCTCCTTATCCTTTTTCATCTGAAGCTCAAATTGTTTTTGGATCTCCCGTCTTAAAGAATCAATATCTCCAAAAAAATCATCAGGGTCAGGCAAAGTCATATCAGAACTTGATGTATCACTTAGGTCTATCAAATTTACTTCTTCAAGCACATGTTCAGACAATAAAGGTGTTCCACCATCTTCAGCACGAGGAGGAGGCACATCACTGGTGATTTCTATGTGATGGCTTTGAATTCTACTCCTACCTCTACTCCTTTCAACATATTGGATACTAACAGGTCCTTTATTATGACATGCTACATCCTCTTGAACAGGTGTATTAAATAATGCACCAAAAAATCCACAACTATTTGATTCTGAATGTCTATACACTTGTTCAAGAGTCTTAGGGACATGATGTAAAGGATTACTTGTACCTTGGTGTATAGGATTCTGTGATGTGGGAGCAACATTGCTAGATTTTGCTTTCTTCTTTATCCAATCCTTCTTCTTCATTTTAGGAAGTTCACCCTCCAATTTCTATTCTGGGCAATTCTTTATGAACGACCTGGTTTTCTTCATTCTTCGTGCTTGTCCAAAGATCTTTTAATTTATTAAATCTTCAAATAAGATGCACACTAGTGCAGAGACTTCAGAGTCGCCACCCAATTATCTTGGGAATACCAACTATCCAAAGACACTTAGTAGAATTTAAAAGATCTTTAGAACTGTAGTATTGACAATGTACAAAAATACTTCATGAAATAACCCAAAAATTTTGAACGATAGAAGAAATAGACAAAAAAAAACACAAAACCATGAGCTTCACCTTCAAATCACAAAAATATCATGAAAACTCTATGCAAAATGGACAACTGACACATTGACCAGAAATATTTAGATTAACATCCCCAGCAGAGTGGCCATTTTGTTGGTTGTTTTTACTATAACCAGGTTGATCTCCTAATCTACCTATGGATTTGCCAATTCCAATAGAGGGTAGCTCGAAGGACCTGGACCAACTGGTGATGATTTTAACAAAACTTCCTACACTTTGGGCTCTGCAAGACCCGAGAGGGTGGTCCCCTTAATGTGTTTACAACATATGCACCAATATTATAAACAACATTAACAACAACAGATAATCTCATTTAATAGCTCAACATAATAGGATAATACCAAATAGAATTGGTTATTCATCAATAATATCAACCATTTTGAGCATGAGATGACTACAACGACATTCCTCAGCATAAAATAGTCATTGATTTGCAATTTATAGCAAGCTCTAAGCAAAGACAAACAAATATTGAAAATTACAAATAAGTACAACCTAGATCAGTGCCATATACCATTGGAGGAGTCAAATTCATAAGTATTTAAAGGGTTGTGATAGATTTAACACATAACATGTAGGATCTCTGATAATATCTCCTTACAATATTACCATTATGTATTCTAACCCAATACTACTTATCAAATCCTTATATAAAAAATATCCACCTATGATCCCATTCAAGAATTTTAATTAATTATTTGAATTAAAGCTAAAATGAGAATCATACACACCACAATAGTGAGATGAACGAAACAACCCTTGATCATTTTATTCAAAATTATGAGATGCTTATACAATGGAGAGACATGAGTTTGAAATAATTCATTTCAATTCAACTACTTCTACTATCATAAAACATCAAATTCCAATGAGTTCAAAACCTACCACAGAATGACCCAAAACCTAAATTGTATTTCACTAAAAACATCAGGCTTTACAATTGCTTTGCAACTTCACCTAGACTCGACCAAAATTATCTAACTTGCTAACCCGTACTTCTGGCCTTGAAATCCTTCTTATACTGAATAAAGGAGCAAACAAGCATCAGGCCAAAAATACACATATCACCAGCCATTTGGACCGTCTTGTGACATTTCAAAAATTTGTTACAATAGCCGATCCTTGAAGAATCTTCTTGTTCATCCTACTCGTTGAAAATGGTTGATGCATCAAAAAAACTTCAAAAATTCTATGCCAAAACTACCATCAAAATATAACCAAAATTTATTGTAACTGCAACAGATGAGTTGTTAACTTCCAGCAGCCAACTCTGTTTTAATCATCCTCGGTTAAGTAAACATTTACCCATCTCTGGTATTCTTCATCAGCTAGCCAATCAAAACCAACTACCTCATTCACCTTAGCATTATAAGGTGTGTACTTAGCCGCCACCTAATTTGCTTCTTTCTCAAAAGATTCCAAAAATGAGTTGGTGCTAATGATATTTTCTATACAACTCACCAAAAAATAATAATTCGAGTCATCACAAATCAATTTAATTTGTGCATTGATGACCTCATTCGCTCTATCCTACCACTACTGTAGTAATTTAACATTTCCCTACTTATCAGTTATATTAGGTAACAATGTGTCACTCCAATCATCAAAGTTCTTCACCAACTCTCTAATCTTCCTACTCAAATCATCTGACAAGGCTTGAAAACCTTTCAATGACTTTACAAATATTTGAGTAGGCCTTAATGATTGGGGCCTATTATTTATATCAAACCTTGAGGCTTTGCACATTATATCTAAATCATTGGCCCTAGGGATATATTTCTCAACTAAGGGTAACACTACCTCTTGATCCCTACTAATATTATTTATTGCATCCAAAAATAAAGAATATAAAGAATACATTGATGGCAATCTACCATCAACCCTTTCATTCAAATGCCTTAAAACCGTGTCAACAGTCTCTCCCTATTTTTTAAGTGCTCCCTCCTCACTTGCCTTTAAGGATGCCTATAACTCTGTAATCTTGTGCATTAGCTACTTCTTAGTAGGATCCACATATCACTCTTCTTATTCCTCATTTGGCTCCAATGCAGGACTAAGAGAAGGATTTTGAATGGGGGACCCTAGTGTAGAAACAATTGGAGAAGCGGGAGGCACTGATTCTAATGTGGAAGGCAATGTCATGATACATGGATCACTTGAGGTCTCCCCAATTTTCCTATATTTCAACCTATCCACCTCAATTTGTAGCTCAAAATTCCTTTGTTGCACCTTGTTGTACTCTCCAATTATGAAGTTGTACGTTTCCATTAAGCTCTTCTTCTCATCTTCTTCCCTCTCAGCAGTCTTTTGGGCCAATTTGGCCACATTCACAGTTAAATTAGTAGGCTCTGTAGTTGAAGTTTTTGAGGCTCTCTTTATTATTAACCATCCCATTAAGTTTGGGCTAATGTCAGTTACATTAGGCTTTCTACCTTGAGGTTCCAAAGCCCAAATTTCTAGGGTCTCATATTCTTCACTGAAGGCAGAATGTTAAATTGCTACCTTAACCTCTTCCTCATAATTCTGCAACAAATATTTGGATTTTAGATTAGCATTAAATGCCGCTGCATCAGCTATGTCCCATTTAGGAAAACTTAATACACGCTTGAGTCACTAGTTTTCTCCCCTCCTCAGGAGTGATGTTCTTAAATTCTTCCATCAATTCATTTTTTACTTCATAATCATTCTCCTGGTTTGACCTATTAGGCCTCAACTCTCTTCTCTTTATGAATTTATCTCGATAGTCCTCTAACCTCATTCTCCATACTAATTGCAAGAAAACTATAGTTTCAAAAAATTAATCATCATCCAAAAATTCCCTACATGCCTCCATCATTGCATCTTGTACACACTAGGTATGTGCAGGATCATCATGGAAAAAATAGGCCCTTAAGTGGTAATAAAAAGACAAAAAATCAGAGTTAGACTACTTGACGTAAAAATTTGAATAAGTTATCTATATTATTTCAAAAAAATGTAAAAATAGAATCTGTAGAAAATTGAGTGTAGTTTCTAAACTACTAGACCTTTATTTTGAAAAGAAAAAATCTATTTGGTGAAAATTTGAAATTTCAATGCAGTAGTATTTAAATTTCAGGGTAAAAATAAAAAGTAGGTGTCTATGTGACCACCCTAACCACAATAAAATTACAATATTTTTTTATAAGCTTTTAGATATAAGTAGAGGACTCATGTCCCAATGTGATGCATATTTTTTTATAATTTTTTTCCAAGTAAATAATTAATCATGATTTTTTTATTACAAATTTTAAAAAATATAAAAGCTCGTTTGTCTAACCACCTTAACTTGGTCAAAAATTCATGAAATTATTTTTTTAATTTTTTCATCCTACAATATGCAAAGTATAGAATGTGACGCATGTTTCGGATTCAAAAAATGTGATACCATTTGAAAGTTATAGATGTTTTTCAATCAGCCTATCAATCATGACTTTATTCATAATTCTAATAAAAAATGAATAATATTTTTTTATTAAATTCAAAGTAAAGCATAATTTATATTGGTGGAAATCTAAGAATCTCCTCTAAAAACCCTTTTCGTTTCATCAATTTTGGGTAGAAAAAAAGTCATTAGCCACATGGACCATTATATGGCTTACATATCGCCACTTTTTGGCGCATCATGATCCTGCACATACCCCACTGTCCTTTCATATCCAAGTCAGAAAAAACCAATTCAACTGACCTAGGAGGAGAAGGCATACCAACCTGCATATGTTGATCTGTGACCACAATTTCATCCATCAGATCTTGTTGTGCCTCTTCAATATTTTGCCTCTTAGGGCTTGGCTCTGATGGTGGTGGTGAAGGGCTATCTTTCGGTGATGATTCCAAACCAATAATTTTGATGGCCCTAGGTGTCTTGAACCTTGGACCTGATTGTTTTGGCACTTTCATGATTTGTTTTCTGTTTTTATCCTCCTCATCCTCATCACCGCTGTCATTTATTTTTCCTCTATAGATAGGCCACTTCTCTATAGGTTGATAGGCTAGCCTTGTTTAAATTTGCCTCATATGGGAGTCTTGTGTACCAAAGTCCAACTCCAAGTTTATCTTCTTTGTCATCAAAATTCCCATGATTTCCTTGAAGTTGTCCATCAAAAAATCATTTTTCTTGTGGAATGGAGTAAATTCCATTAATAGATCATATTTGGGATCCATTTTATGCACAATGGCTAATAGATTCTCATATTCTATCCATTTTTCCTTGTTCAATACTTGCTTATTCAAATCAAACTCATTCCTATTTAGATCCTCGGGAAAATTGAATTCATGTGTAAACTTACCACCCTTTATCCATTGTCTGAAAATGGAAAAGAGGCCCTCAGGGTCATGTTGTCACTTGGGACCACACTTTAAGTGATAATCATAAAAAAATTTCCAAATTGGACCCAACCTCCTTTTGAAAACACAAAATTAGATACAATAGTGTAATCAGGGAAAAGGGTTCCCTTACCTTTCCTTGTAAGGTTGTCCTCATGGATACAACCAATCTGCCACATGATTTTTTCAAATCCCACTCTCGGTGGCACATTGTATGGAAGAATATGTGGAGTTCCTTGGAAGTCATACACTCTCAAGATAGTGTTGACTAGGTATGGAATGATGTCACCCTAGTTATGACAAATTTTCAAATTTGGCTTCCTCCCCTTGGGTTTGAGAAAATCATGTAAGTCCTAAGGGATTCTAGTTACATTCACAGTCAATCTAGCCCTCAATTTGGCAGCAAAACAATTATCAAACAACACAAAAATAGCACTTCTCCTATTATAAGATAAGTTTGCAATCCATGCTTGCATCGACAATCTTTCTTCATTAACCATTTGTCTTAATTCCATCTTCTCAAAAAAGAAATCATCATTCTTGTACAGGAACATGTACATCAACGTGGAATACTAGTGGAATGGAGTGCCTACATCCTTTTGCTGCAATTTTAATAGCCCTTCATGTATCTTTTCAGCCAAAAAGGAAGCAAAGTCATAGATCACTAAGAAGTTAGGGTGTTGTATTTGCACCCCCATAAACATATAGGCAATTGGCATCACTGTATTAGGGTTAAAACCCAAAATCTGGCACAATGAATAAAAAGAGGCTAAAAAATGATTAGCAAAACAATTTAGCTTGAAAGGATCCTGGTCACTAGGGCTGATATAAAACCTTGAACTGCTTGCCCTTGCCTGATGAGGTGGAAGCCGCCTAACCCTAAAAAAGTGACTTTGACCTTTCATACTCTTGCTTCATCTCCTCAAGATCAATATGAACCAAGAATGGGCTAGGCTCACTCAAGTCAAAAACCTGTTGAAATTCCTCTTTGTTTATACTTAACAAGACCCCCCCACTCTTGTAACAGGGTCATAACATGTTGCTACTGCCCTGAGAAAATCCACATCAGGGAATATGTTTGGTACTACCAACTTCCCCATCTCATATCTCCAACCATTTGAGAAAGGTTGAGGCCAATTCCTCTGCCCATACCACAATCTAAACATCATCAAACCTATCATGGGAACCCGAGCAGCGACAATGTTGAAATAGTTACATACCAATCTATCCCCTAGGGTTCTTCCACACATCGAAACTAACCCCTTTTTCCTATAATTATTTGATGATGGCAATTGATCCAAGAAGTCATCGTATAAATTTTTGTGTAAATAGTCGACTTGGCCAGAAGGCGGTGCCATCTTTGGTAAACTAGGGCTTCCTTGATATTTCAAATCTTTAAATAAACCAAGACTAAAAAAAAAAAAAATTATAGAATATAACCCAAAAATTTTTGATAATTCAACTAACCTATATCCCCCAAAACAATTATCAATGAACTCTTTGAAAAGTGCACCACAATTTTCCCATATTCTTAATCAAATTGCCCAAGAAGTACATAAATTGACTCATGGTTTTGTGCTTTGCAGAAACAAAAATCCTTCACTATGACAACTCGTAAGTTTGTCCTTGGCTCTAGAACTACTTTGCAAAGGTTCTTGAATGCTTTGTGAGAAAATAGAGCAAAGGAAAACCACTTTATGTTGATCAAATTATGCCGATAGATGTCTCATCCGCCATTAAAGCTTACTTGCATGCCGTGCCAACAACTCCAATCGTATTTGATGTAAATTCAAATTCCAACCGACGATCCTTCACTTCTATTAGATCATTGAATGACTGCCTTCAAAATAGGCCGACATAGTCTCCATCACAACACTAAGAGCCCACCATATTATGAATCGCCAAAGAAATCCATGTGGCACCCATCTATGATATTATGATCGATAAAAACCTTGAAACTTTTGATCACGCAATGGTGGGCAACCATTGATATCCACCATTGACAATTGTGTTCATTCAAAATAGTCACCAGTGTTGAGATTAACCATCGAGCAAATTTTCATCAATATTATAACATCTCCGTTGATTTGGAGCATGTGCATCTCGTAGCCACTTGAGTAACCCGCCATATAACACATTAAAACCCAACAGATATATTTAAGCATTTTCATCATATCTTCAGCATCGCCAAATAAGACACGTGGCACTCGCCCATGATATCACAATTAGTTGAGACTTTGTGGTGGGGTCATCACAGGATTGTGGGGAATGGCTGAGATCAACCGATCGTTGATCAATGGTCATTTAAAAAATTTCCTTGTAAAATATGAAACATTTATTAAAGGCAGAAGGGGACATCTCCTAGGCCTACAAAAAACAATGGCTTAATTTGTTTTTAAATGTGGGGGCATGGGCCAACCTAGAATTAGGGAGTAATAAAGTCAGGTGATAAAATTAAAACAATAAATTAGAAAGGGGCCCGACTTAGATGAAGTGATGGGGCATAATTTATTTTAAAACCCACTTCAAAAAGGTAATGGCCAAATAGATCCCACCCAAGGCATAATATAAGACACTAGGATTTTCATGAAGACAAAATAAAAACCCCAACCTTAGGTTTTTCCCAAACAATATGAAAGACCAGGACAAGCACGAGATAAAATGGAATTCAAAGAACAAAATTTTAAGTTCCATCACCTGCAATTATTTATCTATCTCTCACTGATACATTTTGACTCAATTTCTGATGAAAGGTTGTTGAAATTTGGATGAACTTTCGTCAAAATTATTTTGTTGATTTTTTGAGGAACTTTGAAACATCAAAATTATGACCTAGCATCGTCGGCTGGGTCAAAATTTTGACATTTCAAAGTTCTTTGAAAAATAGATGAAATAATTCTGACAAAAGGTCATTGAAATTCTGACAAAATTTTGTCAAAATTTGAGTCAAAATGTGTCAGTGTCTCAACTTCTCAAGAGCGAGAAGAATCTCTTCAGTCAATACATTATCTATCTCATTCATTTTGATCTACTTATTTTCAAGTTTTTTTGGGTCCCTATATCCCAAAATCCACCAAAATATCTCCATCTCCTATTAAGTCTATTTTGGGTCCTTCTATCTCTCCCACCCTACTAGTCCCTATCTCCCCCCTTGGCCCCCTCTCTCTCTCCCTAGAGTATGTTTCCTTTTGTCCTTCATCATAGTGTAAGTATTCTCGTTATACAAATGTATGGATTTATTCATTTGGACATTCTAAAGATACTTATATAACTTAGTCTTGTATTCATTTCTAGACACTTCTCCTTTGTACTAGTTCTTTATTGATACCATCATTGTGCAATAGGAAACTAGGAATGCAAAAGTGGATATAGTCAAGATACTAGTCTTCCTTTTTGTCTTAGTAATTCTCCTCCCACCCTACCACTACCTATCTCCCAACTTCCCTCCCTCTCTCCCTCAAACACACACACACACAACCTCTCTCCACCTAGCCCTCCCTCTCTCCCTAACTCTATCTATTCCTATCTCTTTTAAATGCAACATGTTGATGATGTTGACTAATGGAATAAAATAAAATTTTCACTTGTATGATGATGTCTAGAGATGAGGTGGATGGTCCTCATATCCTACCTATCTACAAGTACTCCTTGATATTTTCAAATATGAAAGATATTTTCAATTTTTTTATTCGATTGAGTTTATTTTTTGTCAAAGAAAAATATGAAGATCCCTACCACTCCATCCAAACTCATGGGATAAACTTATAAATTTATGTAAATTTCAAATATTGGAGAACTAGGGTAGAATTATAATTTTAATCCTAAAAAATATATTAAGAACCTTTGATATAAACATGATGAAAATCCATATAATGAAAATTATAATATATGCATGTTCAGTATGTGTAATGCAAAATTGGAAATGTAGAAGTGGATAAATTCAAGAGGTTTTCTATTGCATATGAATTTGTGCAAGAAAAGAAAGTAAGATATGATTCTATAAGTGGAGTTGAACAAATGAATTCAAATATTATTGAATTTAATTCCATGGAACAAATACAATTGGAAATATACGATAAGGAAAAGGAAAGAGGAATATTGCCTCATGTATGACCAAACCTTAAAGCACCATTTGTATCATTCACTCTGATTTGATTATTCATATTCCTTTTCCATTTTCAAACATACATTATGACTAAATTCTTGATTGATAGGCTTATTGAAAACTTCTATAAGTTTTAAACTATTTCACATTTTGAAAAAAATCTTATTTTATATGTGAAATAGAAGGACATAGAGTATTTCAATGTTTTGAAATAAAACAGAGTATTAGTAGAATACCTAAAGGTTGTACAAGAGTTAAAATTCTTATGACGAGTCGAGCATATGATAAATCCTAATAAATAAGTTAGAGAGAGGCGATTTGTTGATCATGAAAATAGTTTGGTTAAATAGTGCATCACAACCCATTGTGTTTTCCAACCTGCAACTATTTCATGTGCATGCACATAAAAATGGTCTAGAGCACAATTAATAAAATCTTCGATATTTAATTAATTCAACATAATTCTTCTACTGATATAAATAAATTGAAAACATTATTTATATGGTTCATCCCTTAATTCTTCTATTTCAAAAATCATTTTCCTTTTAAATTAATTAAATACACAAATTAAATAATTTGTTATTTAGTTAATTTCCCTCCTACATTTAAATTTGAATTTTTAAATTCAAATTGGCACATGTCTCCATATTTCTCTAGCTTCCTTCCACCTCACTTGCCACCTCACCATGTGTCACATGAAATTGAATTTTCCTAATTTGTAAAATATGAATTTCCATCAACAACCTACAACAAATTTGAAACCACCTTGGACACATGGCTTCTTCTTTCCTTTGATTCTCTTCAACACTTGGTAAGGTGTTCTCTTAAAGGGAACCACCTCCATGATTCTCTCCAACTTCTTTGTGCTCCACCGTCGATGCTTCATGATCATGATCTCAACCATCCATCTTTGCCACCTCAGCCCAAGCTTGGAAATATCTATAAATAAAAGTAAATTCTATAGCTTTTCAAGGAGAATTGAATGACAAAATTATTCTGTATAAATCTTAGTGCAATTTGAGAGCATTTTGAGAGCATTTTAGTTATCTTTTAGCATTTTAGTTTATCATGGCATTTTTAGTTTTAACATCTTAGCTTGTTGCATCCCTTTACTTAAGAATTACATATTTAGTCGCAATCATCTTAGCATCATTTGAATACAACAACATCAAAATCTTAGATCATTTAACATTTCAAGAAAAATACCAAAAACATGTAGATGTAAGCATATATCTGTACATTTTCAAATAACATCTCATTTATTAGGTTGCCATTTCATAGATTCATGTGCAACACATAATTCTAAGAGCTTGAATTGAGAGATCACCAAGAATAGAGGATGATGGAATGATTATGATACTTTACTTTTTGTGTTGCCAAAAAGTGTAGATTTTGACACTTTTTGCTCATTTGGACCTTTTCCCATGGATTTTGGACCCTTTTTAGCCTCTTTTTACCTTTTTCCAAGCCTTGTACCAAAGTGTTGTAAGGTGTTTTACAACATTTTCATGCTTTCTCAGGCTGGTCATCACTTTATAATGCTATAATGACCCTTTAATACACATACATATCCTATCGTGGTGATTTTTCATGAGACAATCCTGACAAGCAACAATAATAAGATTTTAATCCCTGAAAAACAATGAAAAATTCCCAGGTGGACTAGGCTGCCACCTTGGGTGACCTAGTCCCATGTGGCAAAAAATTCAATTTTAAGTTAATTTCTTTTGAGATTTTGGTCTCTAAAACCCTAAGGTCAGCTTATATGGCATTGTTTCAAGAAAATTAGGACATAACTTGTATAAATAAGCCTCAAAACCATAATTAATCATTATGCAACACTCATTTTCCCTCTCTCACACAACTCTTCTCACCTCTCATCCCTCCTTTTTCTCAAGCAAGCTAGGGTTTCAGATTCTAGGTCAATAAGACATCATTGCTGAAGCACTCAAGCACTGAAACCTCCATTGCTGCAACTCAAGATCACACATCATGGAAAGGTAACTAAGTACATTACTTCACAGTCCATTATTTCTTACTTTGTTTCATCATTTGATTTAATTATCTACAAAGGGGATTGACAAAGGCAAGCCCCCATACTCTAACATCAACATTTTTCTTTCTCTTTGTGTGTATTTGTAGATTTAGGTGCATTGGAAGCTTGAAGGCCATTCAACAAGTTGACCAAGATTTCTAAGGTTGAAAAAACCCTAGTTGAAGCATGGAAGAATTCCACAGACTAAAATCTTCACTTTTGGGACTAGATACCCGAAGGAGCAGAAAACAGAGATCAAAGGCCTTAGATCCCATCTTCTGATTCAAAGAAATTCAAAAGAGGACTAGGTCACCACTTTGGGTGACCTAGTCCCACTAAAGATTTTTTCAAAAAAATTGGTAGATCTTGATACCCTTTTGGCTAAAATGGGCCCTGAAGCAATTTCCCATAATTTTCCCAAAGAAGGACTAGGTAACCCCACTTGGAACAAGTTTCCCTTTCAGCATCAACATCAAATCCAACAAAATTTACAACCTCTAAAATATTCCAAGTGCACACCTCTTCAATCTCATCCATTTATGTAATAGTTTGTACATATTTCTTAGGTCATTTGTATATGCTTGCATATCTTCATGTGTTTTTCCAGCATAGTTACATTTCAATAGTTTATTACATTCATAGTTACATTTAGATTAACTTTCATCTTTTGTTTATTGCATTTAGGGAACAATCACACATTCAAATTAAGCCCCTAACCCCCTTTGAATGAACCCTAAGATGAAAAGGTGTGAAAGAGATCCATTCTTCCAAAGTTAGCATCTAAGGTGAAAATCCCTACAGGCTCATTGGGGGAATCCTCTTTCCCTTCTTCATTTTTGGTGGTTCATTTTGGTGAACTCGAAATCCTTACACCCTTCCTTTCTAGTTTAGATTCCTTCCTTTTCCTAGGATTAACTTTCATTGCATGTTGCATTAGTGAAAGTGCATCCTAGGGTTTCAAAATTTGCATTAGTGAAAAATGCTTTCAGGATGCATTTTTGCATATTAGAACACTAAATCTTTCTGTAAATTTTGAATTTTCATGTTAGGTCTGCATTCCCTATACATAAACCACATGCATCAATCCAAAACACTTGAAAATCTCAAAAAAATCATTAAGTGGACTAGGTCAGCACCCTGGGCGACCTAGTCCCTTCAGACTTCTGAAACTGCCCTTTACAGAGCCGAAAACCCTGTTTTCTAGCTTTTTTTTTGTGCCATTACCTACCTGTATGAATAGGTTGTGTTTGTGTTACATGCATTTTATTAAAATTAGCACAAATTAGCTCATTTCATGCATTGCACATTTTCAATTTTTCATTTACACAATTTCATTTTGAGATCGTTGATAGTGTAATCAATAAACTGCCTTCTTTGCAATCTAAAAATTGTATTTCCTTTTTAGTCTTTCCATAGCATTTTAAATTCTTCAAACATGTTTTTTTCATTTCTTTCTAAAATTGTAATGAAAAAATTAGTAAATAATCATGTTAATAATTCTTTCAATGCATTCCCTAGTTATGATAATCTAGCAAATGAAATTGTTTATAATTGTCTTGAACATACACAACCTATTATCTCTCCTCTTTGTGAGGATGATGTGTTAGAAGTAAATACAAACATAGATAATCATGCTGATCATAATTTTTCCTCTCTTGATATCTCTCCTTCTAGTGATGAAGGTATATTTTTAAAAGAAGGTACAATCATTGAGCATCATGATGGTCTTTCTTGTTCTTCTCCTCATCCCCTTTGGGAAGCTATTTTAACACAAGAACATGAAATTATAAACACATTTCTAAACATTACCTTACGTAGTCTCCCTAACTATGATGATCAACCTTTCCCCTCTTCTAATGTCCCTCCTCGATGCAAAGAGGACATGTTGGTGTTAGAAGATCCTTCTCCTCAGAGTCATAAGACTCTCAACCTTCCCTACCTATTTGAAAACCATAGTGATCCTTCTCTTGATGCATCCTCTTCTTATAGTGAAGCATGTGATGAACCTCTTCCAATCTTTCCTACTAGTATAGAGTTTTTGGAACAAGAGTATAATACCTTTGATAGTCAAATAGAATCCTATCCTAATCCTTCCTCTCCTCATAACCCCACCATTGATCATTTCCTTAATAATATTATGCCCTTACAAGAAGATGTAGAGCCTATATTAGACTCTCCTTCCCTAGGGGATGTTAATATTATGCAACCTCAACTCATCCTTCTAAACTTGAATTCACTCTCTCCCCACCTAATCCTAATGTGTTGCAGAAATTGAGTCATAATATCATTGCTCATACACATTACACCCAAAATAACCCACATTCCCAACCATCAACCTCAACACCCTTACCTTCATCCCCTCCTATTCTTCTTGTTGCCCCTCGCTTCAATTCATTCCTTAAGGAGTATGACCTTGTTTTCCAACTAAGGAATACTCCTGCTAAAATATCTTTATGGGACCTCATTCAAGCCTCCCCTCACTATTACCACTTGATGCAGGATGCCTTACAAAAAATTCCTATCCCTTCTAATGCACAAACAAATGAAATTGTAGCTATGATTCAAGGCTTGACCATTGACATTATTTTCCACCAAAGTGAGCTCCCTCCTTTGGAAGTGCAAAACAAAGTTGAATCCTTCATGATCATATCTCAATACAAAAGCATAGGGATCAAGCGAACCCTTGTTGATAATGGCTCTACTATCAATGTGTGTATTATCAATCTCTTAGATAGGCTCCATATCGATAGATTGACCATCCAACCTTCCTCCTTATCTCTCATTGGATTTGATAGTATCAGAAAAAAGCTGCTTTGTGTGATCACTTTGCCTCTTACAGTTGGAGTGGCCACATTAGACACATCAATCCAATGAATGGTGTGTCTTCCACTCTTCATCAAAAGATGAAGTACATCTACAACAACAAAGTGTACACACTTGACATTGATCCTGAATCTTACAATGTCTTACACCTTGAGAAAAAGAAATCCAAACCCTTCACCACTACATCAACCCAACATGTGGCACCCATACAACCAAAGTAATTTGATGATGGTTGGGGTTCCTTAAACTTCACCCCTCCCCTAATGGGAGAAATCAAGACCAACAACAAATACTTTATAAAGGGACACATAGTCTTGTTAACACAAGACTCATCTGATCCTTCGATAGCATCCACCTCAACTCCTTTAGCCACCAATGAAAATAATGACCCCTCACGTGATCCAAATAAGTTGAAAATTCTCTATGGAAAAGGTTATGAGATCATGAAACAACTTGGCTAGAGTGGAAATGGCTGTGGTGCTAACGAAAAAGGTATCCACAAGCCTATCAAGCCTCACATGTAAATATCCAACCATGGTCTTGGATTTTTCCCTTTCATCGAAATAATCAAACCTTCCTACAACACAACCTCTATCCCAAATCACCCTTCACACCCAACCTTCCCAAGTTCTCCTTTGACAATAACAAAGGACTCTTCACTTAACACCAATGTCATCTCACAACCTCCTCTTGATTCAGATTTTACACACTCCTCCAAAGGAGTCTACAAAATCTCATAATCCATAGAGCCTTGTGTAGGTATGAATTCCTATACTAAGCACAATCCTTCCTTGTTGCCCACCAAAGTATCCCCTTCTACCCTTGATCAAGAGGAAATCTTGTTGAGACTCCTCCAAGATCACTTGATATCCCTTCCTCCTCACACTCAAAAGAAATATTTCAAAAAATATTCCTTTTGTGCTTACCACCAAGTTCATGGTCATCACACTAATGCATGTAAGGCAATGAGCAGTAAACTTCAACATCTTAAGGATTGTGGTGTTCTTCCTTCTGTGGGGGCACCTCCTTCCTTTAATCAATCCTAATTTTCCCTGAACCTTACATCCCCTCACTCCTTTCAGCTCACTCTTCTCTTACACTCAGTAGGGTAAAGGAGTTCATCAACATTTTCCCTCGTATGTCACTTGTCGTTGTAAAACTTGACTTGTCGTTAACCTTTCATGAACATATAATAGAAATCTTGGGATGTGGACATGTCTTAAGTTGACTCGCATGTGAAGTACACCCCTTCTTCATGATGTAGCTTCTCAAAAACATATGACTCGACATAGGGCTTTCCGAACAAGCTCTCATGTCCTCTCCCTTTCCTCTTCTACTTTAAAGAAATTGATCATAGTACAGTGTTTCACAATTCCTTTAAAGTGGGGGCATACTTCACCACTCACATTTAATTGTGCGATCTTCCTTTTTCCTAGTGATTCATTCTATTGAAAACATTACACACAATGTTGTTTAGGATTGAGACATCTGAATTTTTCCTCTTTTGCATACAAGATGAATAGATTTGAGCTTTTACTCTCTTGGAAACATTACACATAATGTTCCTTAAGAAGAGACATCGCATGAACAAAGAAAAATCCCTTTGAACAACATCGCTTTATTTTGTGGTGCCTTATCAAAATTATCATGAGGTATAACTCTAGTATGGTTTGAGTGGGAATCCCAACAAGTGGCATGAATTTCCCCATAGCCATCTTTGTGATTACATACCAACCATGTGTATGTTTATCAGCTTCTTTGGGACTTCTCACCCTACGAACAACCTGATGTTCTATGGCCCCAAAGTGAGCACATATTTTTCACCCTTTCCATTCTCTTCACTTCGGTCCTTGTCATTGCATGATAATGTATCTCATTTTTTTGTAGTACATTCACCCTTGAATGTATTTTTCATTGATGTCGATTTGAATTAGAATCTCAAATCCTTGGGGACTTGACCACCTCCTTCATCTTTTCCCATTCTTCTTCTTTGTCATTATTCACCATCTGAATCATTGGGCTACTTTAGTATGAGTTTGAAGCAAGTTCATCCTCTCACTAAAGTGGGGGCTAAATGTGTCACCAAAAAGTGTAGACTTTGACACTTTTCCATCATTTGGACCTTTTCGTATGGATTTTGGACCCTTTTTAGCCTTATTTTACCTCTTTCCAAGCCTTGTGCCAAAGTGTTGTAAAACATTTTCATGCTTTCTCAAGCTTTTCATCACTTTATTATGCTATAATGGCCCCTTAATACACATGCAAATCCTATCTTGGTGAGTTTTCATGAGACAATCTTGAAAAGCAACTATAATAATATTTTAATCCTCGGAAACAATGAAAACTGCCCAGGTGGACTAGGTCACCACCTTGGGGGACCTAGTCCCATGTGGAATAAATTTCAATTTTAAGTTAATTTATTTTGGTATTTTGGTCTCTACAACCCTAAGGTCAGCTTGTATGGTGTTCTTTTGGGAAATTAAGGGCATAACTTGTATAAATAAGCCTCAAAACCCTAATTCCTCATTATGAAACACTCATTTTCCCTCTCTCACACAAGTATTCTCACCTCTCATCCCTCCTTCTCAAGAAAGATAGGGTTTTAGATTCTAGGTCAACAAGACATCACTGTTGAATAACTCAAGGGATAAAATCTCCATTTCTGCAAATCAGGATCACACATCATGGCAAGGTAACTAAGTACACTACTTCATATTCCATGATTTCTTACTTTGTTTCATCATTTGATTCAATTATCTATAAAGGGGCTTGACCAAGGCAAGCCCCCATACCCTAACATCAACATTTCTTCTTTCTTTTTGTGTGTTTTTGCATATTTAGGTGCATTGGAAGCTTGAAGACCATTAAAAAAGTTGACCAAGCTCTCTAAGTTTGAAGAAATCCTAGTTGAAGCTTGAAAGACTTTAACATACCAAAATCTTCACTTTCGAGACCAAATACCTAAAGGAGAAGAAAACATAGATCAAAGGCCTCAGATCCCATCTTTTGATTCACAAAAAATTAGAAGAGGACTAGGTATCCACTTTGGGTGACCTAGTCCCACTAAAGATATTTTTCAAAAATTTTGGTAGATCTGGATACCCTTTTGGCTGAAATGGGCCCATAGTAGTTTCCCAGAATTCGCTTGAAGGAATAGGTCGGCCCACTTGGCACAAGTGTTCCTTTCAGCATCAACATCAAATCCAATAGAATTTCTAGCCTCTACAAGATTCCAGGTGCACACCTCTTCAATCTCATCCATTTCTATAATAGTTTGTACATATTTCTTAGGTCATTTATATATGCTTGCATATCTTCATGTGTTTTTCTAGCATAGTTACATTTCAATAGTTTATTACATTCATATTTACATTTAGATTACCTTTCATCTTTTGTTCATTACATTTAGGGAACAATCACACACATTCACATTAAGCCCCTAACCCCCTTTGAATGAACCCTAAGATGAAAAGGTGTGAAAGAGAGCCATTCTTCCAAAGTTAGCTTCTAGGGTGAAAAACCCTACAGGATCATTGGGGGAATCCTCTTTCCCTTCTTCATTTTTGGTGGTTAAATTTTTCATTTCAATTTCATTAGATATAATATATTTCATTGATGTGTGTTTTTTTTAATTAACCACTTCACCCCATTTTTCAATCACACATAAATTGGCACCCATCATGGGGCCATAGCCCCTTTATTTTTAACGCTTTCTGGAAAAGTGTGTTTACACGTTTGGATGTGTAAAATTTTAGTGCAATTGTGAATTCTTCTAGTGCATATGAAACATTCTCCAATGCATCCATACTCTGTTCTGGTGCATCTATGTAATTTGATAGGTTGTCGTTAGGTCCCATTAATCAATTTAAATGGTAGACTCTCTCTAATAGGTTGCTTCCTTTATTTTGATGTAAAACTAGGAGGCATTTTGGAAGCGGATAAATATTTGGCAATGTCAACAAACCAAGGTGTCTTTGTAGAAATGGAAAATAGATTTTCATTTAGAAACTCATCTTGCATCGATGCACAATCACCATCTTCTTGTTTAATTCGAGACAAAAAGTCTACCACTACATTAAATCTCCCTAGCTTGTCAAGTACTGTTACATTGAAATCCTGAAGGAGTAGTAACCACCTCATTATTTGACCATTAAATACATGTTTATTCATTAAATATTTTATAGCTGAGTGATTTGTATAAACTGTAACTTTATATCCTATAATATAATGGCAAAAAAATTTAATGGCATGAACCATAGCCAAGAATTCTTTTTCCATTGTTTTGTAGTTTCTCTCAGTGCATGTTAGGTGTTTAATAGTAAATTATATGACATATTTACCCCCATCCTCATCTTTTTTCCCCAATACTACACCAATTGTGTCATCCGAAGAATCGACATAGATATGGAATGGAAGATTCCAATTTGGCCCACGTAGGACAGGAGCAGAGACAAGCTTATCCTTTATGGTTTCAAATGATAATTGACACTTAGGTGTCCAGTTAAACTCTACATATTTTTGGAGAAGGGAAAACATAGGGGAAAATATTTTACTGAAGGCTTCTATAAACCTCTAATAGTATCCAACATGCCCAAGAAAAATTCTAACATAGGTTTGTGTTTGAGGAGTAGTTAGTTTTTGAATGACCTCAATTTTCTTAGGATCAACCTTTCTTCCCTCCGAGCAGATATGATGACCTAAGACTATTCCTTGTTCCACCATTATTAAACACTTTTCATGGCTAAGGGAAATTTGGTGATCCTCTCAAGCCTTTAAAACTTTATCCAAGTTATAAAGGGCTTCATCATAGGTTGGACCATAGATAGTGAAGTCATCCATATAAACTTTTACACAATCAATGACAAGATCAACAAATATAGCTTGAATGGCTCTCTAGAAAGTTGTAGGAGCATTATAGAGTCCAAAGGGAATAACACGATATGAAAATGTGCCCCATGGACAAGTAAATGTTGTCTTATCTTGGTCTTTTGGTGCTACCTGAATCTGGTTGTAACCGCTAAATCCATCTAAAAAGGAGAAATATTTCCTCCTAGCTAGGTTGTCTAGAACCTAGTCAACAAATAGTAAGGGAAAAATAATCTCGATAAGTGGTTTTTTTGAGTTCTCTATAATCTACACATATTCTCCAATTCCTAATTTTCTTTGGTACTACAACCATAGGCAACACCCACTTACTATCAAAGATAGGATAAATAAATCTTGCACGAAGGAGTTTCTCAATTTCTATTTTGACAAGATCCTTTAATGCATGATTGAGTCTCCTCTGTGGCTAACGTACTAGCCTTATGTTAGCATCAATATAAATGTGATGCATACAAACACTTGGGTGAATTCCCCTCGTGTTTGTGTAGTCTTGAGAAAAATATTTAGACCTTTTTACCAACACATTAAATATTCTATTCTCTTGTGTTTCTATCAGCCAACTATTGATGCTCAAGGTTTGTCCTCGTAATAACATAATTGATTTGGTTCCTGGATGGGCCAAATTGACATTATGAATCAGTCGTAGCAAGGTGTTTAGAGGATAGCTATGAGGGACAAGTTGGTGAAATCTAGTAATGTTCTAAAAAAATGGCTCATTCTAGGAATCATTTTGGCCAAAGGATAAGGCATTCCAATGGTAGTGTAATTCTATTCCATCCCATGTATATCAATTGGTTGTCCCAAAATTTCTATTGCATCCAACATTTCCTCATCAGTCAAGCCTATAGCATGGTGTGCTACATCATTTACTAACTCATCCTCTAGTTCCTCTCCATGTTGTTTAATCACTACAATGGCTAATGAGGCCAAACTGTCTTGAACATTAGATTCTTCTAGTTCATTAACCCAAACTTTATTATGTTCATTGGGTTTAGCAAGAGGGTACAAGAATAAATGTTTACTATCTATACCATGTGAAATGGTCATTCCTCCCTCTCTATAGTCGATTTTAGCCATGACAATGGCCAACCATGGTCTTTCGAGAATTATTAGATAGTTATCTTTGGGTGTAAGCAACTGGATGACCTGAAAGTCAACTGGGCTTGAATTTGATAAGGAAGTTTTGAATAACACCCTTTGGAATGGCTATGGACTTATTTTCCATCTGTAAGACTGTAGTTGTGGGTTGTAAACTAGTAAGACATAATTTTTCCATCACATCCACAGTCATCATGTTAATGGCTGCTCCTAAATCCACTAATGCATTAGGTATTTCTATCTCATTAATTGTGACAGTTATAAGTGGACTATCGAGATCATCATATTTTAGAGTGACAGTCTTTCCAAACAAAAAATCAGCTAAATATCCATTAATGTGCACATTATTTATTTTCTTTGGTTTCCTCCCAGAGGTTTTAATACACAACTGTTTGATCAGCTGATTCAACTCAAGAATTTCCTTTATTGCTTGCATCAAAGGAACCTCTATTTCTAGTTGTTTGATTTCTTGAATTAATGCAATTTCAGAGGTCAAAGACATTTTTAGAGTATCTTTCAAAGTTGTCGATTTTAGATGCTCCATAATTAGTGCTTGAGTTTTATCTTTTGGAGAGGTATCCCTTCTAAGATTAGTTAGAGACTGACCTTCCTCCTCCTCCTGAGGTAAGTGAGCAAATTTGGCTACTAAAGGAGGTGAAGTATTTTTTTGAGGAGTTTTAAGAGTAGGCTCTTCCATAAATTCTTCAATGGTTGGTGGTTGAATTGTTCGACCTGAGCACAACTAAACATTTCCATAATGTATAGCATTAAGTTTGGTAACATTATCTTGTTCAATAGAGTATACCAGAGTATTCTATCAATTGTTCTTTGGATTGGGAAGTGGCTGCGTTGGGAGCTGAGGCTGATTTATCTATTCACCCTGAGGAGGATTATGGGGTGGAGGTAACAAATTTTGTTGTTGATTCCTTTGAGGACTAGTATAAAATTTATTTTGTCCTTGATTCCATTGGGGAGTAGTATGTTGTGGGTACCATTGTTTTATGGTTGGCTTGCCCACTGTTTAGCTCCCCATGATTGATTTTCCCATTCAAGGGGTCCTCAATAAGGTTGTGAAGGTGTTGGATGAGGATAGGATGGATTCCATTGATTAATAGCCCAGTTATTTTGTGGTCTCCATGTAGGGTTGGAATTTTGTCCATAAGAGAAGTTACCTCCTTGGCATTGATTGACCAAATTTATTTCTTCCTCAACTTGAGTAATATTTTTCTTAGAATTATTAAGATCAATAAGAAGCTCACACTGGTTTTTAGGATGATTTTTCTCATAGAGTTCACAAACATTAACCTTGTCTAAAGGACACTCTCGCAAAAGATATTTTTTTCAGCATTTAGGACAATAGATTGACAAGGTCTCAAGGTTACATGTCTTTGCTTGTATACCATCTACTGTAGTGTTCAATTGAACGAGTATGTCCATTTTGAGATTTTCTATTTATTCTCAGAGCTTGCCTATTTTGTTAGACCTTTTGAAAAGATTATTTTTACGGATTCCTCCATGAGTATGTGATAAATTTCGACACAACTCACATATTGCATCAAGGGCTAACTGAGACATGCCACCTTTTCCCATCAGACCAAGACTTCTTCTTTATTCCTCATCAAGTCCCTTAAGAAATATAGTCTTGAGAATCTCAACACTAATGGCCTCTTCTCCACATTAGTTAGGCAAGAAAATAAACTTGTCTAGATAGTCCTCTAGACTCTCATCCTCATTTTTCCTAAGTTTATACAACTTCTCTTTACGATCACTCACCCTACAATAGCTTTGGTATTTTTGCAAGAAAAAATTCTCCATATCCTCCCAGGATGTAATAATCCCAACATATAATCCCATAAACCATCGCACGGTCACACCCTTCAAGGTAGAAGGAAACAACTTTAGTTTTTGGTTATCATTTTTATAATCATAAATTTGACAAAGGACTTTCAATTCGAAAATAAACTGATTTGGGTCTTCCAAGGACAAGCCTCGAAAATTTGGAAGGAAAGTTGGAAAGATTTTTTTCATCATGGTTTCATCTTCTGTATCTAGAGTAATAGGATAAGTAATTCTTCATGGTGTCATAGGATCATTGTTATTATGGTTGGCATCATTTCGATTAGCTTTAGCCCTACGATCTCCCATGATGTTTAGAGGAATACATTCCTCTAAGATAATATCTTCTATAATAGGTTGTTCTACTAGAAGATCTTCGGGAAGATAATGGAAAGCCTCTAGTGGGTTAGGCTCAAGTAATCTGTCAATAAATTGGTCTTCTAAGCCTTGGGCCTCCCTATGTATGATTGGAACGTATTTTGGGGGGGTCTTTGGTATAAATCATCCATGAGGGCCTCTTTTCCTAACCATGCAGAAAAGGAATCCAGAGTTGGTATTTTGGCCTAAAAAGAGGTATTCGAGGCATCTCCTATTAACAATCAAGCAAGAAATCTATCCCTGACAACGACGCAAAAAAGTGATAGGCTATCGTTAGGTCTCCTTACTTTATAAGATAAAAGTTCAATATGTCGAACAAGTTGTGTCCAAGGAAATTTGTTATAGAAGAAGACTTGACTATCTCCCTTATATTTTTCTAACTTTTTAGAGCAGATAACATTAATTTCTAACCTAAGGCCACCTAGCTATTTAACTAGAAAATATTTTATCTTAAAGAAATATGGAAGTATATCAAACTAGAAAGCATAAAACGACTAATCTAGAAAACATGACAACTAAACAAGAAAGCATAAAAACAATTAAACTAAAAAGTGTTTGAACTACAAAAGTAGAAAAACTTGTAAACAAACTATGAAACATCTAATTAATAACAACAAATATTAACACTTCAGACTCTACTACAATAGTGTTATTGAATTCTACAAGATTAACATGTACAAGTGACTATTCTCATAATTATTATGCATGCAATAAAAACAACAAAAAGGAAATACTCATCTATTTAATCTACTCTCCCTCAAGTGGTCAACTCGTGGGTTATTACGTTTGTCCTCAGGTCACATACATAACTGATTCAAAAATTCTTCTATTAAAAATAATTTCCATCCATAACTAAACAACTCAAGAATTGATACTTAATAATCTATTTATTCATATATATTCATAAAAGATGTCGACATCATAACATTACTGTTATGCATTATCTTTTGCTTGTGGAGATTGCATCTTTATAGAAAATTTTTAACTAAGTCTTATATTTCAAATGGCGTAGATGACCATTGAAAAAGTCTACAACAAATTACAAACAAGCTTTATGTTTTTAAATACCCATTACATAGATATTAAAGAGGCTCAAGTGGAGCCATGAAGTCTTTAAACTTTAAAACATAACATAAATTAAAACTAACAACAACTATGGTTTCGGTCCACCATCCTACAACTTTAGAGCAAGTTTCCAACACACATATTTAATATTTTTTGGAGCATGTGCTGGTTGAATGATTTCCAAATGTTGCTTGATGATCGATTATTATCCTACGAAATACTCAAAACAACCCATTAAATTTGCATTGGCAAGATACTTCAATAAATCACAAGAAATGAAGTTTGTACAATTTTCTTTTAAAATACAAGCAATTATTTCTCCTAAAGTTTAATTAATAGGTAGAGGATAAGGGTTTTGCATATATGAAATAGGACTTGCTTATGCTATTATGATGAGGTTATTTTTGCCTCATCGTTATTTTGTAGTGCATTCGTCGTATCTTTTGGCGCATACAGGGAGTTTTCTGGCACATATGTGATTTCTTTTAGTGCATACATAGACTGTTTTAGAGCATTCATGAAATATTTTGGTGCATCTATGTGAAAGTTTAGTGTATTTGTCTACTGTTATGATGCATCTATTTTATTTTCCAAAAAATTATTGGTCCGAGAACTAATTTTCTTCTCTCCATTTTGCAATATTTTTATGCATAGACAAAGACTCTACTGAAACAATAAAGAACACTATCAAATAATTGCACATTGAAACTACTAACGATTTATGTTGTAGGGCCTAGATTTTATTGTAATTTTCTCTTTGTTAAGTTAGGAATCTCGCCTAATTAGGGGGATAAAAAACACCATTCTTGTTGTGTTTATGGAATGGTAGGCGTGTATGCTCTCCCCTTAACTGGGTGATTAGAAAGACAAACCCATTCTTTTTATTGATTTTTAATCCTTAGAGGGCCTGCCTTGGTGGGACAAGAGGTAATCACCCCACGAGAATGACCCAACCAGGAATACGCTAAAGCCAAGCGACTTCCCCCCAGGATATAAATATGGGTACTTGAGGAAAGTTCAAGTATCACAGGGATTGTTTCGACAAGAAGCGTAGTAATGGTCTCTTGTTGTATGGAAAATCCCCCACAAATGGAATGCCCATACTAAAACCCTTTTGTTGTAGTAAACCAAAAATTCCTTTTTATTTATTGGTGGAAGAATGATCATTTTGAAGTCATCCCACATTCTTGTGGCTTATGGTAGAAATGAGAAGTTCATCATGGTATATTCATGAGGACTGAGGCTTGGCTAACCAGAGAAGTGAGGCCAATGCAAGGGGGAGCCAGTGTGGTCAAGCCTCTAATCATTCACCAAAAGTAAGCACAACTGGAGCAATCCAAGTGGGAATCTAGTAGATATTGTCTTACACAACCTAGGATTGTGCTTGTTTGATGTGTTTTATCTATGTGTTTTTAAATCAAATATCCAAGCAAACATCACACAAAATTGTTCAACTGTTGATTCAAAAGAGTATCCAACCAAAAAATTATATTTTCATCCAAGTAAACTAAAAATTCAATCAAAACTATCAAAAACCATAAAGAATTTTCTAGATCAGTGCATCCATTAACTGCCCCAACGCATGCCTTCAATATTTTAGTGCATCCATCTACTATTTTGGTGCATCCCTATCATAATATAGCACATAATTAATATTTTTTGGTGCTTCATCCCCTGTTCTAGCGCATTTGTGTAATCCTACAACGCATACATACTATCCTTTAGCGTATACATACTATCCTCTGGCACATACATACTATCCTCTAGCGCATAGATACTATCATCTAGCGCATACATAGCCTATTCTGGTGCATACATGCAACCATTTATTGCATCAATCTACTTTTTTGGTGCATCTATATTTTAGCGCATTTTTTCATTGTTATTGCGCATACATAAAAATTTTAAACTAGAGAGCTAAAGCCCCTATTTGCCAAAATTTTAACCTCACAATTCAGGATCCTTTTTAGTCTAGGACCTTTTCTCAACCATACCAAAATCTCAAACTTGTTGAAACCAATATTTTTTCAAGTGAATTTTCTTCATCTAAACCTTGATCAAACATCCAAAAGTGCCTCCTCATCACACCTATTTCTGATTTAGCACCCACGTTTCACCATCAAGATTCATCATCCTTCATCCCGAAACAAGCTTGTTTAATCAGATTTAAACTAGTCCTTTTGGGACTCCTAAATTTTGATCAAACGCTTAGAAAATTTTCATCACTTGCATGCCCATTTTAATGAGATTGCAAAAGAAAAAAATTGAGAAAAAGGAAATCAAAGTTCAAAATACCATGGTTGAAAGAGAGGAGAACCCCATTTTTAGAGTTTCTAGAGAGGAGATAGAGGAGATAACAAATGAAACCATAGAACAAGCCCAAAAACATCCCAATTTTCATAAATTCATGGAGAGGATCTTTGAAAAGGAGGGTGAAAAATACCTTTTAATGCTAGCAAACAAAGGGGTCCAACTAACCAAAGATTTTGATATTACAAAATTAAAGAAAACCCCCAAGAAGACAAAAAAAAAAGAAGCAAATTGAAACAAAAAGTGAAGCCAAAACCAATGACCCCATGGATACTTTGAAACAAAAAATCCAAATCCTCCAACAACAAATGAAAAACATGTAAACTGGGACCACTAAGAGATATTCCATACAAGATATATGTCCCTATCCTTTTGATCCAAGTGTCAACATGGTACCGTTTCCCAAACATTGTGAATTCCCTAAATATGATAAATACAATGGGAAAACTGATCCAATAGATCACATAAGGGGATTTTGAACAATGAGCCTTGAATTTTTCCATGAGGAAACATATTTGATGATATTAGTCCCACATAGTTTGGGAGGGCAGTGCATGCAATGGTTCTCACAATTTCCACCATGGATTAAATATTTTGAGGAGTTAGTCAACAAGTTTAACACCCAATATTCATATAACATCAAACATGAAATCACAATGAAGGACCTTTCCAATGTCAAACAAAAGAAGGGTGAATCATTCCTAGTATTTCTACAAATGTGGAGAAGATTTATTCGCAAGGTATCCTCAACCCATACTAGAAAAAGATAAGATAGAGGTATTCATTGACAATTTAAATGATGACATGAGCTATAGACTTGAATTACAATGTCCTCCAGCCATCAAAAAATTGATGAAAAATGGGATCAAAATTGAAGAAGCTTTATTCAAACGAGGAATATTGAAAATATATAATGAAAATAATTCAACCCATTCCTCCAATAATGACAAACCAAATTGTTTGAAAAAATACAAAAATAATGGCAATGATACTTCAGCTGAAATGCATAATGCTAAACCGGTCTTCAATTTGTTAGGAAGCACCTCGAATACCAATCAAAAGACCACTAAAAATACCAACTAAAGAAACAACCAAAATACCAACCAAGGAAATACTCAAAACAATCAAAGTAACACAACACCCAAGACCCTAACATACCAAACATCGAACAACCATATAAAAGTTTACACCTTTGGGTCAATCCTATGAATTCGCATTGAAAGAAATTATTGCAGAAAATCTTATCTCTCTACCCAACACTTAAGGTTTTGAACCCAAATTAAAATAATTATGGTGGAATGAGGCCCACTTTTGTTAATTTCATTGATGCAAAGGTCACCTAACCAATAGTTGCATGCAATTGAAACACAAAATACAAGATTTGATTGACAATAAAATCATACGAATAGAAGAACCCCAAACAAACACTGATCATGGGGTATTCAAGAACCTTACTTGATTATGACAAAGGGGAATATTCTAACATGAAAAAAAAAGGGAAGAGTGTGAAATATGTTCATGACACTACCATTTATCATATTTCAGCCGTTTAAGAACATACAAATGACATTAAGATCAATAACACACCAGATCTAGTTGTAACCAACCATCTAATCAATGAAATTAACATCCTCTCTAATCAAGTTCCTAATATCCCACAAGATATGGTTGCAATAGATAATCAAATTAATGTCATCAAGATCAATGGAAAACAAGATAATGTACCCATAAATGTGACCATGAGGGCACAAACCAAATATGTTTTAAAAGGAAGCACTTACAAAATATCTGCTGCTCCATCTCAGTAATATAACATTGTCGATCAGCTCTAAAAGACCCCCACACAAATATCAATATTGGAACTCCTTAAAATCTCACCTGCTCACAAAGAGATCTTGGAAAAAGCCCTAGTCGATACAACAATACCAAATAATTTTGAAGTCTGCACTTTCCAAGCCACGGTGGGACATTTGGTTGCACCTCATTGCTTATCCTTTTTAGAAAATGATGAAGTATCCCTCACCCACCCTCATAACACATCACTCCATATTGATGTCCCGATTCATAAAAGTCGTGTCAAGTGCTTCCTAATAGATCGAGGATCCAGTCTTAATATATGCACTTTGAAACTTGTCTGTGCACTAGGGTTCTCTGAAAATGCAATAGATGCAAGGAAAATGATCACCATCAAAGAATATGATGATGAGGAAAAAGCTTCAAAGGGATTAATTGTACTACTAATTCAGGTTGGGCCAATTCAAAAGGATTTAGTCTGCCAAGTTTAAGATTAATATTTGACATATAATATACTCTTGGGTCATCCCTAGATCCATGAAATGCAGGTTGTCCCTTCAACCTACCATCAGTTTCTGAGAAATAGACAAGAAATTACCATCCCTAATGATTCCAATAGTCCCCAACATTGCAATACCCTTAAGAACATCCAAGATGTATTCTTTCCTCATAACCGAGAAGCTATTGATTCCACCTTTGATATCCCCAACAATTCAAGTCAAGCCAATCCATTGTCAAAATTGCTAGTCACATCCTCCAATGAAGAAAGCCAACCAAATTCCTCATTCAAACAACTCAAGAAAAAGGAAGAACTTAGTCCCTTTGCATCTACTTCCATCAACCCTAAATCCCAACTCAATACTTTGGCCAAACAATTTTAAAATAAAATCCAAGTCAAAGACAAAGGTGTGGGTGAATACTCCATTAAATAATCCCTTTGCCTCTCCCAATTAATTTCACCAAAATCCCACGATCAACCATCAACCTCATCACAACCAATTTCATGACCGGTCACACTTTTCGATGGATGATTCGTAAGAGAAAGCACTCAAGTAGAGGAATTTGATGACAAAGATATTTTGAATTGGATCTACAAGGATGAAATTGATTCTCAAGCAACAATGGCTAATCTCGAAACCACATAGTATGGAAAAGGATTCTCAATCTTGGAAAAAATGGGATATGAGGGACAAGGAACTATTGGAAAAATGAAAGAAGGCATTGTAGAAACCCATCCAACCCATTATAACAAATCCAAAAGAAAAAATAGGGTTGGGATATAAAGAGCATCAAAAGGACGAAGAAACAAAGGAGGGCCTAAAGTAGAAGTTTGTTGAATGGATCCTACAACTCCAAGCAAGTGACCACTGTGAAACTGATTCCAATGAATATGAGTGGGATTCGCTATCAAAAGAATCTTGTCATGATAAGGAAATTGATTTGGTACACAAGTATACCCCCACACTCAATGAGGGACAAAGTGTAGGGTTAAGACCACTTGAATTAGGATCACAAAATATCAATGGCTTGAGTGAAGATGATAAAACTCCTAGCGAGATGCATCACTCGAAAGAGAGTGAAATCACATACCTTGACATTTCCATAGTATTTCTCAATGAAAATGTCACCATTAGGACCCTTATGACCGCTGACTTGAACCCACTGATCGATCCCCTACCATTGGTACATCCTGAACTCATAGATTGGGACCAAACTAAGTCTATCAATATCCCTACCTTTTCAAACGATGAGCCTATTGTCAATTTCCTCTATGTTGTTACTCCTAAAAAAGGTTCCACCATTAAACATCATAACGAAGCTTCTAGACAAGGGAGTGCCAAATTTCCTAGTTGCAAAATGAGTAAAACAAAAGAAGGATCTGATGGTAAAAACCATTCCATGGTAGTATCAGATCAAGAAAGAATAAAAATAAAGAGTGCATCGAATGATGAAAACCTCTCCGAGGAACCGAAGGATGAGAAATTTGACACTCTCCTAGAGAACTTCCAAGAAAGATCCAAAGTCTTGATCAAGCCAACACAATCCATCAATATCGGCAATGCAAAATCCTTGATGGAACAAGAGAAACCTAACTTTGTCAATTTCTTTGAAGAGAGGAAAGTCAACTTTTCCTAGTCATATATGGACATGCTAGGGATAGACCCATATCTCATCATGCACCACTTATCCCTCCCTTCAGGAGTCAAACCAGTCCATTAAAATTTGAGAAAAATACATCCCCACATTGCCTTATTGGTGAAGGTGGAACTAAAGAAATTATTGCATGTAGGATTCATTAGACCCATTTATTATGTTGAGTGGATATCCAACATTGTACCTATTTCAAATCATGATGGTAGCAGATGGATTTATATAGACTTCAGAGACCTAAAAAAGGCTTGTTTGAAAGATGATTTTTCCTTGCCAAACATTGACATCATTGTAGATTTAACAATAAGCCATGGCATGTTGTCACTCATGGATGGATTTTTTGACTATAATAAAATCAAGATAGCACCTGATGACTAGGATAAGACAACTATCACTTGCCCTTGGGGCACATTCTATAAGAACGTAGGAGCCACATATCAGAGAGCCATGACAACCATCTCTTATGATATGATGCATACCTTCAAGGAAGATTATGTGGAGAACTTTTTGGACAAATATTACCTTAGAGAAGGACATTTGGAGATACTAGAAATACTCTTCACCCGATTAGAGAAGTTTAATGTCCACTTAAATCCAAAGAAATTTGTGTTTGGGGTAACGTCAACAAAGCTATTGGGATATATAGTGTAAGAAAAATGTATTGAGGTAGATCCCACAAAAGTGAAAGCTATCATGGAAATGTCACCTCCAAAAAATATTAGTCAATTAAGGTCCCTTTAAGGTAGATTTTAGTCAATTAGAAGATTCATATCATAACTAGACAATAATACCATCATTTTACCCACCTACTATACAAGAATATTTCTTTTCGATGGGATGAGAAATGTAAGGAATATTTCAATAAAATGAAGAAATACCTAATGAGTTCACTTGTCGTAGCACCATCAACATAAGAAAATCCTCTCTTATTGTACATAGCCACAACTAATTGATCATTGGGAGCTATGTTGGCACAAGAAGATTCAATAGGAAAGGAGAGAGCGATCTATTATATCAGTAGAATTCTAAATAGATATGAAATAAACGATACATCCATTGAGAAAGCTTGTTTAGTAGTAGTGTTCACTACTCAACAATTATGAAACTATATGTTGACTCATACAATCCAACTCATAGCCAAGATAGATCCACCAAAATATCTCCTTAGCAAGGCAAACCTGGTGGAAAGATTAGCCAAATGGGTAATGATACTCAGTGAATTTTACATCCAATATGTTGAAAAAAAAGAAATCAAAGGACAAGCTACTGCCAACCAACTAGCTGAGGTACTGATTCATGATGATCATCCCTTGCATGTTGAATTTCTAGATGTTGATGTGTTCGCTATAACACAAAGTAGTGGGTATTGTATTTTGATGGCTCATATACTCAACATAGATCAGGAGCCAAAATTCTATCCATCACTCCCCAAGGGAACACCATTCTTAAATTATACCGATTGATGTTCCCCTGCACCAACAATACAATAGAATATGAAGCACTTATCACCGACATGAAGATAGTTGTAGAATGAAAAATTACAAAACTGCAACTCTACGAGGATTCTCAACTAGTCATTAATCAGGTCAATGATGATTACCAAACAAAGGATGACAAAATTATGCCCTATAAAAGGAGGATTGATGACTTCCATAAATAATTTGTTCATTAAATTTTCTCAAATTCCAAGGATTGACAACAAGCTATTGATGCTCTAGCTACCATTGCTTCTTTACTAAAAATTCCAAGAAAATAAAGTTGTTACGAGTTCATGGTGGAACAACTATTTACCCCTTCTTATGACGATCCTGAATCCCAACTCATATACCACCAAATTGAGGCTGATACATCCATTTACATGAAGATCTACACTTACCTAAAATATAATATCCTTCCTCCCGATCTCTATCAAAACCAAAAATGAAATTTCATCCGCCAACCTACTCACCATACCCTTATAGAAAATGTACTATACTGACGAGGTGTTGATGGAAATCTCTTATGATGTCTAGAATGCGGTGAGTCTAAAATGAATTTGCAAGAATTCCATGAAGGTATTTGTGGCACTCATTCAAGTGGTCTAACCATCACTAAGAAACTCCTCTGTTTGGGGTACTACTGGCCGACTATGGAGAGATAATCCTTCCAATTTGTAAAAATGTCTTAGAAATACCAGATCCACGATAATCTTATCCATGCATGAGAATAAGATTTGTAACCCTTCACATCAACATGGTCATTCTTTCAATGGGGGTTGGATATTGCAGGTAAAATTCACCCATCTTAATCTAATGGACACAAGTTCATAATCATAGCCACATACTATTTTACAAAGTGGGTCGAAGTCGTGCCTCTAACCACCATCACAAGGAAGCATATCTCAATGTTCATCCTAAACTACCTCATATGTAGGTATTGTATCCCTCAATCCATTGTTACTGGCAATGGCAAACCTTTCAAGAATCTAGATGTATAAGAAATTTTTGAAAGGTTATGTATTTAGCATTGGTTTTCTACACCCTATTACCCATAGAGAAATGACCAAATAGAGGCCTCAAACAAAAATATACTATTTTTTTTTAAGAAAACAGTCAATGATGCTGGACGTGGCTAGCATATTAAACTGAACCCTACTTTGTGGGCCTATCGTAAAATCATTCACACACCCACAAGAGCTACACCATATGCCCTTGTATATGGATATGAATCTATCCTACCTATTGAAGTTGAGATACCATCACTCTGCATGTCCCTGAAAGGTATCATTTTAGATGAAGACTACCATGTATCTAGACTACAAGAGCTAGAATTGTTAGATGAATGTCGTTAGCTTGCAGTGGATCACCTAAAATTATATTAGCAAATAATTTCTAGGAGCTACAATCACAAAGTTAAACCAAGGACATTTCAAGTAGGTGATTTAGTACTGAAAGAAAATCCCTATAACTAGCAAGATCGAGAAAAGAAAGGAAAATTTGAGCCAAATTGGTTGGGCCCTTTTTTTATTATTTATGTCTTTGGATCGGGGTCATATTAGCTGTCTACACCAGAGGGGGCTCTATTTTAAGAACCAATGAAAAAACTTCATCTTAATAAGTTCTACACATAATGCATCCAGTGTATGCTTAAAAGTTTTGCAAAACTCCATAAAAGTCAAAAAAAGTCTTGAAAAACTCCATAAAACCAGAATTTTTTTTGAAAAATAGTCACCTTGATGAAAAATTGGCAAATAGGCATCTTGGTGACAGCAAATAAAGAAAAAAATATCAAAAAAAAGAAGGGAAAATACAAAAAAAGTTAAAAATCAAAAAAATAGTTGCCTTGACGAAAACCTGGCAAACAGGCATCTTGGTAACAACAAAAAAATCATAAATCTTAAAAGGTGCAATAAAAACAAATGGTAAAAACCTAGTAAACATACACTATTTTCAATAAGTCAGCTCCTCCATCTATTTGAGCATGTTTCGACTATCCATTTTTCGCTATCACTGCGCATTCATGCCTATCATACAACGAGCTTCATGTCCATATCCAACTATCACGGTTGTGTACCACCTTGGCTTGGTTGTCATTGTACATATCCATAATAAATTTGGTTTGTTTCTCACTGGGGGAAAATCCTGAACTCGTTGGGGAAAAATAACCGTTGAGTTTAAATCAGCGGGCAAGCAAATAATAACTTCAGCAAAAAGAAACAATCACTTTGGCCATTAAACTGAACATCAATCAATCAACGAATCAACCATCAAAATCAAATCAAACATCAAGACAATCAAATCAAATCTCATTGGAAGATCATCTTCTGAATCATGGTTGGATTACTTTAGCATGAATTTTCAAATTGTTTTATCTTGATTGTTGTCATTTCTCTGGAGTACCTCAATGATGTCACAAACTAGAGGGGCTATGATCATGGTATTTTTCTTTGTCTTCTTTCTATGAGTCAATCATTACTACTGTGCAAATTGTCGCGAGACATTCTCTACAAACTATCATTGATGAAATTTTGTATTTGCATGGGAAAATGACGAACTCTTGCTTGTTTACAGAAGTGATGCTTAGGTCATCTCGATTTAATTATACCTAGATGCTTATGTTATCTTGTACTATCAAATCTCAATGAAAGTTGTATGGAATTTATACTCGTGTCATTATGGTCTATCCATACCATCGATGTTTGTATTAAATTTCAACATAATAAAATGCCCAATGATGATACTAAGCACAATGAATCAGATGGCAACATTGCATAGATAGGATTGCATTCAAGTTAGTTTTGCATTTGTATTATATATTTTTTCCAAAAGCTGGCAACTCTCAACATGATGTTATCTCTCACTACAAGATTGAGTACACTTGACATAACAAAAAAATCATTCGTTTGAATTAGCATTTCCATATCATATTATTAGGAAGCATTATCATACATCCATCCATACATACATCTATCATTATCATATCGTACATCATATTATGTATTTACATCACATTTAGATTGCATGGCCCATTATGCATTAACCACACATTTTCATTGCATTGCATAACCACAAAAATAAAGCATTATCCATAATGACAACATTATTCACTAATTCATTATCATACATCGAAGTCATAATAAATTCATTCTTTCATACATGAACCATTCATATAAACACTCATCATAATGATTTCCATAATAACATCATAATACATGCATGATCATAATTCATTTGCATTTAAATAAACCATGCATCCTCATAGTTCATTCACATTTATATATATGCATCATAATATTCACATCATGAAAATTCCAAAAGAAATCGTTTATCCTAAATCATTCCTCAAACATCCATCATCATCCATCCATCCATGTCGGTACACACATTGCATGGAATAAAATAAAAAAATAAAAATTGTCATAAATCCATTCATACATTAACATCATTCATAATCATAATCCATTCACATAATCATTCATACAGTTAGATCATATTCACATCATGAAAAATCCAAAAATAAAACATTGTTATACATTCATCTATACATTGGTATTCATCATACATCCATGCATTATCATATCCAAAATCGATTCATTCATTTAGAATTCATAAACCATGCATCCATTTATTAAATTAGTCATATCGACACATTTAACCATATATATTTGCATTCCATAATAAAGCATTTTGCACTCATTTACCCATCCATATCATCGATATATACATGTGAAAAATACAAAAGTACAATTCATCTCATAAAATTTTCATAATCGTATCCATCGCATGTATCATCATAAATTCATCATTCATTAACATATAGAACCATAACATCATCATTGCATAAATACATCCATACATAGAACATAACATAATCATATAGAACATCACATATCATATAGCCAATAAAATAAACACATCCATCATAAACATCCATAATCAAAGCATAAACAACATGTAGATCACTAAATCTCTGTTGCATATCATTTATAACCTAAAAATAATAATGTCAAAGTGTACAATGATATCAAATGAAAAGGAGATACAACATGAAAAATATGGAAAAGTTAGGTCTCTGAAATAGTACACAATATACCAGGCATGACCTCCGAGTCTTGTGGTACTATCCTTAGAGGCTATAGGCCTCTCTAATCCTCCCACACCCCTTCTCTTGATGGACCTACTCCTGGAGCTCTACCTAGTCGACACCTGGGAAGTCACTGTGTAACACCCTTACTGGTGGTCCTATACTGATTCTAACTAGATCTAGATTGACCATAGCTGACTCCCTACTTAGCAAGAATGACCTTGTAGTATTTACCTTTGTAGTACTTTGTCTCCTTGGTGGACTCATGAAGCTCTCTAAAAAGATCACCCATGCTAGCTACCTTAGCCGTTGTCTAGAGCTTTTCAGCTACAGCCACTGCCTGCTCCCCCTACTTTTGAGTTGCATCTCTCTCTGCTGTCAATACAACAATATGTGCCTGGGTCTGAGCTAACTGACCCTACAGTGTATGGATCTACCCTTGTAATGTACCAATCTATCCCTAGGCCTGACCCAATTGTGCCTGTAGTGTAGTAATCTATGACTTCTGCTACTAGGAGGGCACCCCAATCTGTACATGTTGTTGTGGTGCAGCCACCAAGGATCTCCTCCTCTGGGGTATCATCACATCCTAAATAAAAAAACTAGATTTTCCTCCCCTGCCTCCTCCATCTTCGGAACCTCCTCCGTCCCCATCCCCTCCATAATCCCCTCCTCCATCCCCACCCTCTGATCTCCCCTCCTCCTCTCCATCACTGTCACATCCCCTCTGTTTGGGTTCCCTGTCCCCATCATCATCCAAGGTAGGCACTAGCTCATCTGGGTTGGTCAATCTAGGAAATGGATGTGTTAGGAAATGCTGTGCATAATCATCTAACATGATGGCATCAGTAATCTTAGGGTGGTAGTCCCATGCCACTGATTGTAATGCACAATAATCCTAATAGGTTGTATCATTTAAGAACAAGGGCCCTCAATCTGGTATGTCATGATGTCTCTGGGAATAATGGGCCACTCCCTATGGAATACCTTGTATCCTACCATACTACCTATGCACCCCGCCCACAAGAAATATCTCTATGATGAATTGTGTCCACCTAATAAAAAATCTCGTGGTGCACACATATGGAATTTCTAGGGGATCCTCTACCCACTTCTCATAATCCACATATGGGTGCCATGTGACTGTATCAAGAACATCTAGTACTCATCTCTAGTACTCTAGTTTTCCTAGCCTATGTTGGACAACTGACTCGCTATATTCATAAACATAAGGCCTCCCAAGTGGTTGGTATCTATTAGCAACTATCCGGGTAACTACTATGTGCTCCCATGCCTAGATATGAAGCAATGTAACTCCGGCTGATAGGCTCGCAGCTCCAAGGTAGACTACTAGATGTAAATCATGATATAGTTGGGTGATCATACATGAACCCCAGGCATATCTAGTACCTTGCATGATCATTTGCTCCAATATCTGACCCTAACCCATAGATAGTCCCTTCAACCTATGGTCAAGAAAAAAGAAACCACCCAACAATCGAGCAAGTACAAATGACAATGGGGTATAGCTCTCAAATAACTCCTACCATGGCAGCTCATAACCATTGATTTGTTGATCATGAAATATCCTGTGTAGGGCATGTGTGCCTCCTTGATTAGTGGCATCATATACAACAACCTCTCTGATCACGAAAATCAGAAGAATCTGATACACATCCTCAGGTGTGACTGTCATCTCGCCAGTCGCTAAATGGAAAGTGTTGTGGTCACTATGCCACCTCTCCGCTAGTGTTTTCCAGTAATGCCAAATTAATCCTAACCTGAGGCACATGAATTATAAAATATAGTCTGCATCTCTCAATAACATCCATATCATCCTATACCAGTTGTGGGATCATATCCCATGTCTTCGAGAATCACTCCCAAGACATCAAGTTTCCTAAATCAGTCTCCTATCATCAACAAAAATCATAAAATCAACAATCAATCAATCAATCTATCAACCTATCACTGATCCTCACCTATCATGAGGTCAATCATTATCAACCAATCATCGAATATTACCTATCATGAGATTGATCATCCTCTAATCTATCAACATCATCAATCATCATCAAATCAAAGGTTGACACGATAGAAATCTATCAACAATGAGGAGAAACGTCAAATATATTTAATTTTGGCATGGGTGCACCAAAATATCACTTCTATGCGCTAAAAGACAGATGCACTAGAGAGTTCGATCAATGTGCCAAAATAGTGTATCTATGCGCTATTTCTATGCATACACCAAATTTTGGCACCTATGCGCTATAACAAGTCATTGATGTGCTACTTCTATGAATACACCAAATTTTGGCATTGATGCACCACAACAGGACATCGATGCGTCATTTCTATGGATGCGCCACTCCATCTTATGGATGCATAACTTAACCTAGCCTATGACCTTTTCATCAATGCAATAAAACCTTACACCGATGCGCTACATTGGGTCATCTATTCACTAAATATCTAAGTCTATGCACTAAAATAGACTACCTATGCACCATTCTATCTCATGCATGTGCTAAAACTACTAGCGTACAAAATATCAAATTTCAAAAAGTTGGAAAAAATATTTAAACAGTCACAAAGAAAGGTTTTCGAAGTTCATACTGGAGGTCTATACATTTTCGGGCGACTGTGCTATCACACATGCTCGAATCAGTGGGTTTGGATCAGGATCACCATTTTTCTCTTGATGCTCACAAATTGCTTAATCTCTCTCTCAAATTTTCAAAGGGTAAATGCACAAATGAGCTTATTTTTCACTTTTCACCTATTAAAAGGGCTATTAAGATGGATAATTAAGTGGTATTGCTTTATTTTATTTTTCAAAAGGGGCTAAATTCATAAAATCATTAACTAGGGAATATTTCACAACTATTTTCAGGAGATAAATTGCTGAAACATGCTAAAATCTTCAAAATCATCCAAATCATCAAACTTTTTCTAAAAAATTTAAAAAATCCTGAAATTCAAAAATTCACCAATTTATCTCTCGAGGGGGCATCATTCGATCATCATTCAAAAATCTATATCTGGGGCATGTCAAATTTTTCTTTGAAGCAATTGATTCGTGCACATCACTTCCAAGAGGGGAAAAATGTTTGCACATAAAAATGGTCTAGAGCACAATTAATTAAATATTCAATGTTTAATCAATTAATTATAATTCTTCTACTAATAAATAAATTGAAAAAATTATTTATATGGTTCATCCCTTAATTCTTTAATTTCAAAAATCATTTTCCTTTTAAATTAATTAAATGCACAAATTAAATAATTTGTTATTTAGTTAATTTCCCTCCTCCATTTAAATTTGAATTTTTAAATTCAAATTGGCACGTCTCCATATTTCTCTAGCTTCCTTCCACCTCACTTGCCACCTCACCATCTGTCACATGAAACTAAATTTTCCTAAGTTGTAAAATATGAATTTCCATCAACAACTTGCAACAAATTTGAAACTACCTTGGATAGATGGCTTTTTCTTTCCTCTGATTCTCTTCAACACTTGGCAAGGTGTTCTCTTAAAGGGAACCACCTCCATAATTCTCTCCAACCTCTTTGTGCTCCATCGTCGATGCCTCAAGATCATGATCTCAATCATCCATCTTTGCCACCTCAGCCCAACCTTAGAAAAATCTATAAATAGAAGGCAATTCTATAGATTTTCAAGGAGAATTTAATCAAAAACTTATGTTGCAGAAATCTTAGTGCAATTTGAGAGCATTTTGAGAGAATTTTAGTTAGCTTTTAGCATTTTTAGTTTATCATGTTATTTTTAGTTTTAACATCTTAGATTGTTGCATCCCTTTACTTAATAATTTCATCTTTAGTCACAATAATCTTAGTATCATTTGAATACAACAGCATCACAATCTTAGATCATTTAACATTTCAAGAAAAAATACCCAAAATATGTAGATGTAGGCATATAGTTGTGCATTTTCAAATAGCATCTTGTTTCTTAGGTTGCCATTTCATAGATTCATGTGCAACACATAATTCTAAGAGCATGAATTGAGAGATCACCAAGAATAGAAGACAATGGAATGATTTTGAATGAATGGTTATGATAGTTTACTTTGTCATTTCTCTTTCATTAGATATAATACATTTCATTGATGTGTGTTTTGTTTAATTAACCACCTCATCCCATTTTTCAATCACACATCATGTATTTTCTATTTCAAATGTATGGAGATATTCAAATGTAATGTCTTGTCAAAGTAAGGGTTGTTATAAAATATGAAGGTGAACTTCAATACATTGTTTTGTTAGAATCTGCATAACATAAAGTGTTCATTGAACAATAATTGAGAAGTGAGTCACAACCTTGTGTGTTTTCCATCCAACAATTATTTTGTGCATTTCTTGTTCCAAACATATGACAATATTGAAATGGAATGTCTTCTAAAAGTAAGGGTTGTTATAAAATATGAAGATGAACTGCAATACATTGTTTTGTTATAGTAGATAATTATAAGACAGATTAGTTAAAGAGAGGTAAGCCATTGATCATGAAAATAGTTTGAAGTGTTGAAACTATAGCAAAACAATAGAAGACTAAAATTAACCACTTCGAAAAGGAATTAAAAGACAAGAAGAATATTTTATCATCAAAAGAAAAGGAGGTTCATATTCTTGAGAGAGAGTTACAGTCTAAAAGACATGAAGTTGAGAAAATAAAGACAATAATGGAAGGTTTTTCTTATGAATAATGGTGCATGTAGACATTAGAAAACACACATTTTCAAGAATTTGAGGTAGTTAAAAATTTGAAGACTGATATTAGGCACCTCAAGGCTCAATTAGGAAATGTTCAATTTACCTATGATGATCTTGTAAAACATTTTGATAGATCAAAATCCAAAGGTGTTGTTGCACAACATATAAAAGTTTAAGCTACATTAAATGTAAATTTTGAAGGTGACTTTCATTACACACATTTTGTGTAAATAACAAAAGGTTTTAATTAAATTAATACTATTTTCTAAAATTGGAGGTTGGAAAACACTAGGTGTTATGAAACCTGCAAACCCACATATTGTTGTAAAACCATCTACACATAATAATCTAGTTGGTTAATTGACACACCTCAGGTCAATTTGGTTATTTTTATATATCCCCCACCTGCAACTCCTCCCTAATCTCTCCACCCTTGATATTTGAACAAGAAAAATTAAATAAATCACAACCCACTGTGTTTTCCAACCTACCATTATTTTGCACATTTATTTTTCATCATATGAAAAAATTAAAATGCAATTTTTACTCAAACTATTAGTTGTGATACATTTTTAAGGTAAATTTAATTGCATTATTATTGTTTAAATAATAATTTTTTTTATTACATTCATAATGTTATGTAAAACTGTAAGTTGGAAAACACCAGGTGTTATGAAATGTACAACCCACATACTTTTTTAAAATTGTAAACACATAACAACCCAATTGGTTAGTCACCCCTTAGCTGAAATTGTAGGTTAGAATAACAAAACATAACATGATATATTGAATCCACTATCTTTTGAATCCAACATTTTAGAAATTGAGGATGATGCATAAAATTAAGAATTACCACTATCTTGTGAATCCAACATTTTAGAAATTCAATTTCTTCTTTGTAATACTTTGGATACCAGTGCATGACATTGAGACTATCTCTCTTTTTTTCACCCATGGTTTCATGTTTCTTTGGATGCTGATATAAGGTAATAAGATTACCTACACCATAACATTTCTATTATCTAAGTCATATTTGTCCATTATCACTCGTGTTTTCTTCTTTATGTTATGAAATTTTATTTTGGCTTTTTTTTATTTACTTGTTACTTGTTATGTCACACTTATTTTCTCTTTTACTAGTTTCCATTTAGTAGTAGCACAATTTCAAGTGCAATCTTTTTTTTTAGAAATAGCACTACAAACTATCTTATGTTAGCAAGAGCACAACCAACCATATCAAAAAGATTAAGCATTTCTATTTTGTTAAAGAAAAAAATGTTTGGCCACCATGTGGTAAGATGCTTTGGGGAGAACATAAAGTAGAGAGGACAAAATCCTTTTAATCTTTTCTTTAAGAGGATAATTTTTGTACATGAAAGCTTAACTATTGATTACATCAATTTTGCATAGATTAGATGTAAAAAGATGCTACATAGAATGGTTGTCATCCCCAAAGATTTTATACAATTAAAGATCATATAAATGAGGAAGATATTCCTCTAATAGGAGGAAAAACCCTAAATGATAGTGATTTATTCTCTATAATGATATATTATGCATTTACAACCATTTCAATGAGTTTAAAATTTTCAAAGCTTTTATTTTATTCCCAAATCTTAGGCAAGGATTCCTTTATATTGTGAATTATTTCAAGTGTGAAGTTTGCTTCCTTTATACACAAAAAACACCACAAAATTGTCCTTTCCTTTTAGGAGAGGTAGGCATAGAGAGTGTTATGGAGAGAGGTAGGGCTAGGTGGGGAGAGGTGTGTGTGTGAGAGAGGGAGGGAGAGAGATAGAGAGAGGGAAGGAGGTATAGAGAGAGAGCTAGGGAGAGAGGGATAGGTAGGTGGTGAGAGGTTTTGTGTGTGAGGGAGAGAGAGGGGAAATTATGGAGATAGGGAGGGGTAGGTTGAGAGAGGTTGTGTGTGCGTTTGAGGGAGAGATGGGACTTGAGGTAGGGAGAGAGAGGTAGAGAGAGGGAGAAGTAAGGTGGGAAATTTAGGTATAGATAGAGTGGGAAGGAATTAGAGAGGGATGGAGAGAGGTTTTGTGGGAAGGAGGGAGAGAGAGATATGGAAGGAGGGGGATAGGGAGAGGTAATTAGAGAGAGGTAAGGTGAAAAAAATAGGGAGAGGTAGATAGAGAGGGATCTAGGTGGGGTGGGAGAGGTAGAGAGAAGCGGTGTGTGTGAGAGAGAGGGGGAGGGAGAGGTAGAGAGATAAGGGTTGGTAGAGTGAGGGATATGTTGGGTGGGAGTGATGGAGGGAGGGGGAGAGAGGGAAGGAATGAGTTAGTGATAAAGGGAGGGGTAGGTGGAAAGAGAGAGAGGGGGGAACAATGGAAAAATAGAGGGAGAGGAAGGTTATGAGGGATGATGAGAGAGGAGAGATAGAGATAAGTATAGAGGAATGGGGGAGGTAGAGGTCTAGTGAGATAGCATGGGAGGGATAAAGGGAGAGAGGGAAAAATGGAGATATGGAGAGGTAGGTAGAGAGAGGTAAGGTTGAAGGAATAAAGGGAGAGGTAGGTAGAGAGAGTGAGTGGAGATAGGGGAAGTAGAGAGGGAAGGAGAGAGAGAAGTAGATAGAGGGGGGAAGTTGGGCAGGAGGGAGATGTAGGTAGAAAGAGAGGGTGGATGGGATGGATTAAGGGAAAGGTAGGTAGAGAGGGAGAGGGTATATTCAAGTGATAAAATTTTCAAGTGAGCATATATTCAAATAAGACTAAATTATTGTGTTTGGTAGAGATACCAAAGTTTCAAGTGAGCATATATATTCATATTGTAATCTCACTAAAGTGGGGATAAAATTGATGATAACTAATCTAGATGCATAAGAAAATGTTTCATAGGGATTCAAAATGGATTGTGGGACATAGCGACCCAAAAATACTTGAAAATAAGCTAACCAAAGTGAATGAGATAGATATTGTATTGACTAAAGATATTCTTCTCGCTCTTGAATCACTTTGGTTTGTAACTTCTTATCAATTGTTTTAAGAGAAGATTCCTTTTTCATTTCATACATACTTGTACATTTTGATCTAGTTTTGCATTTATTTTTCCCCATTGCACATACTACACATGCACCTTCATAAAATTCTCAAGAGTAGGAAGAATCTCTTCACTCAATACATCATCTATCATATTCACTTTTGTCTACTTATTTTCTAGTTTTTTTAGAGTTTAAGTATTTAGGGATAGGGGGAGGGAGGGTCTAGCGAGGTAGCATGGGACAAATAAAGTGAGAGAGAGGAAATGCGAGATACATGGAGAGGTAGGTAGAGATTTAAGGTTGAAGGAATAGATGGAGAGGTAGGTATAGAGAGTGATGGGAGATAGGGAAAGTAGAGAGGGAAGGGGAGAGAGACGTAGATAGAGGCAAGAAGTTTGGAAGCAGGGAGAGGTAGGTAGAAAGAGAGGTGGGGTGAGATAGAGGTACATACAAAGATAGGGTCGGAGAGTTATGTATAGAGAGAGAGAGGGAACCCGAGTTAGGGAGAGAGAGGTAGAGAGAGGGATAAGTAAGGTGGGACATGTAGGTATAGAGAGAGTGAGAGAGAGTAAATTAGGGAGGGAGGGAGAGGTAGGTGGAGAGAGGTTGTGCGTGAAGGAGAGAGAGAGAGGAGGAAGGAGGGAGATAGGGAGAGGAAAGGTGAACATAATAAAGAGAGGTAGGTAGAGAGAGGGATGTAGGTAGGGTGGGAGAGGAAGAGAGAGGTTGTGTGTGTGTTAGAGAGAGGATGGTATTGAGAGGTAGAGAGGGAGGGGTAGGTGGAAAGAGAGAGGGGAGAAAGAGAGAAAAATTATTTTATTTAGAGAGTATGGATGTAATGAAAGACAATTTCAAAATTTACCACAACTGTTATTGAGAGTAAAAATTACATTTCAATTTCCTCATATGATGGAAAAATAAATACAAAAATTAATTTTAGGTTAGAAAACATAGTGGGTTGTGAGTGATTGCATTCCACTTATTCTAAGCTCAAGGGTGGAGATCTCAGGAGGATTTGAAGGTGGGGGATACATAAAACTAACCAAATTGACCTAAGGGGTGACTAACTAACTGGGTTGTTATGTGAAGAGGGTTTTACAACTGTATGTAGGTTGTAGGTTTCATAACACTCAGTGTTTTCCAACCTATAATTATTATAGTGAAAATATTTTCTTATTTTGCATTGTGATTGTTCTAAGCTCAAGGGAGGAGATATTGGGGAGGAATTCTAGGTGAGGGATAGATAAAACTAATAAAATTGAACTGAGGGGTGACTAACCAATTGGGTTGTTATGTGTAGAGGGTTTTAAATAGTATGTGTGTTGTGGGTTCTATAACTCCCAATGTTCTCCAACCTCCAATTTTAGAAAACAATATTAATGTAATTAGACCCATTTTATTTACACAAAATGAGTGTAATGAAAGGCACCTTCAAAATTTTCCATTAATGCAGTTTAAACTTTTATATATTGTGCAAAAACACCTTTCAATTTTGATATATCAAAATTCTTTACAATATCATTATAGGTAAATTGAACATTTCCTAATTGAGCCTTGAGGTGCCTAATATTATCTTTCAACTTCTATACTACCTTAGACTCTTTCAAACACTCTTTTTCTAATATCTCCATGCACCCTTGTTCATAAGAAACACCTTCCACTATTGTATTTATTTTCTCAACTTCATGTCTTTTAGATTTAAACTCTTTTTAAACATCATTAACCTCCATTTTTTTATGATAAAATATTGTTCTTAAATCTTTTACTTCATTTTTAAAGTTTTTTAAATATATATGCTGCCTTATAATTTTTACTTCATTTTCTAGGTTTTCTAAGCTCAAAGGTGGAGAACTTGGGGAGGATTTGCAAGTGGGGGATACATAAAACTAATAAAATTGACCTAATGGGTGACTAACCTTGATTGGGTTTCTATGTGTAGAGGGTTTTGCAATAATATGTGGGTTGTAAGTTTCATAACACCCAGTGTTTTCCAATAATAACTTCTATTTATTGCAAGACACTATCAAGTAACCAACCTTCTTTGATTTCATCCAAACATAACCAATGATCCTATACACATCATGGTGACCTCCCTAAGCATGTCCTATACATTCTTTAATAATATCAATTGATCATCCTAGTTCCTCGTGTGAATACGAAAGGTCCTAAGAATTGTCATTCAACACCTCTCTCTTATGTATATCATTAAGTGATAGTTAATTTTGATAATAAATTCAAAGCACTAAAACATAAATACAACACCTAATTGATATAGGTTCCATCACTATATTCTAATAATGTACCCCTCCCTTGTTCAAAAATGATGACGTTAATTTGGTAGATGAACCCAAAAACATTGTGGCACATCTTTTGTCAATAATATAAATGTTATTACCTACCTGTTACATAAAATTTGTGTTAGTATACACATCTTTTGCATACACATGTTTGTATTATTATAATGAAAACATTTTATAGTTGGTTAATTTGAGAATTGCACCTTTTTCTAATTTGAGTTACAAAATTATGATAAATTTGGTAAGAGGGAGATGGGGGAAAGAGGGACAATCATATCACTCAAATTTGGTAAGAAGGGGTGAACAATAAAGGGAGGGGTAGATGGAAAGAGAGAGATGGGGGAAAGAGGGAAAAATGGAGGGAGAGGAAGTTTAGGAGCGATAGTGAGAGATGAGATATAAATATAAGTATTTCCAATTGTATAAATTCCATGGAGTTCTTAAGTTCAAGAATCTTTGACTTGATTTTTTCAAATCCACTTATAGAATCATCTCTCACTTTCTTTGCTTGCACAAATTCATATTTACTATAAAACCTCTTGAATTTATCCACTTTTTTATTTACATTTTCCCATTTCACATATTTCACACACACACATAAATTCTTGGTGTGTACAAAACAAAAACTTTTCATAAGGAAATAAATGACAGGGGACAGTGTGTTTTCCAACACTGCAAATAATGTGAGCATTTTTTGTTCCAATCATATGAAGAAAGTGAAATGCCATTTTTAATATACAAAAGAGTTATAAAATTTGTAGGTGGACTTTGTTAGAAACCCTAGATCAAACATGCAAACCTAAACACCTTCCGCAGAAGAGAAAACATCAAAAAGCAGAGCTTTGCATGAAATGTGCAAATTGATAATATTCAGAATTAAGAAATTACAATAAGAGAATTGCTTTATAAAAGCAATGTATGCAACTCTAATGTTGACCTAAAAACATCTCAACTAAATAAAGCTTACTTATTAAATAAGTAAACTAATTATTACCTAAGAAAAACCTAAGTAAAGTTATGCAAGTGCAATTAAATATTAATTACACTAACACCCCCCCATAAGTGCAACTTAGGGAGACTAAAAATGCATGCACCTAAAACTAAGATGAATGCAAGAAAGCATGAATGGATCCCGGAAACAAATCCTGATTAGGTACCCATGTACAAATGCAATAATGAGGTAGAGAAGGAAAACCCAGTGGGACAACCCCCCCTACAATGAGATGACTGCTGCAAAGAAGCACTGGAAGAACTTTGTAGAGTAACACTGGAACCGAAATCTGGAAAGGAAGGAAAGATGCTTCTGTCTACTATTGAAACTGGATGAGAGTCACTAATTGACTCAAGGAATCATGATAAAAGCAATAGCAGACCTGATGCCTCGGAACACTCAAAAACTTCAAATGGGAACAACCCTGGAATCTATGAAGTAGCAGTCGATTATTGAATGATGTATTACTGAAAATGAAGTGCAAAGATGCAAGTTGCACTCTCCCAATTGTCAAAACATCCAAGTAATCTCCAAAACACCCATCGGGTCAAATTTGGATTAATGATAAACTTGGGACATATACAGAAAAAATTGCATGGACAGCAACATAGAGCTCCTCAATACCTTTCCAACACCGAAAAGATAGTGAAAATCGGAGATTGTGGCAAAAAGTATGAGCTTAGAAGCATAAAATAAATATTTGATTTCAAACAACAATAAATGTAGTAAAACAGGACAATACTATAAAATAAACTGTACCACAGGAAAGAAAACATGAAAAAGAAGAGCTTTGCATGAAATGTGCAAATTGATAATATTCAGAATTAAGAAATTACAATAAGAGAATTGCTTTATAAAAGCAATGTATGCAACTCTAATGTTGACCTAAAAACAGCTCAACTAAATAAAGCTTACTTATTAAATAAGTAAACTAATTATTACCTAAGCAAAACCTAAGTAAAGTTATGCAAGTGTAATTAAATATTAATTACACTAACAGAGTTCATTACATTTTTAGTGCATACGAAACACAAACTTTTCATAAGGAAATAACTAATAGGGGATAGTGTGTATTCCAACACTGCAAATAATGTGAGCATGTTTTTGTTCAAATCAGATGAAGAAAATGAAATGTCATTTTTACTATACAAAAGAGTTCTAAATTTTGAAGGTGGAATTCATTATATTCTTGGTTTTCTTGGTTTGTGTGAAACAAAAAAAATTCATAAGGAAATAACTGACAAGGGACAATGTGTTTTCCAACACCGTAAATAATGTGAGAATATTTTGTTCTAATCAAATGAAGAAATTGAAATGCAATTTTTACTGTACCAAATAGTTCTAAAATTTTAAAGTGGACTTCATTACATTTTTGGTGTGTACGAAACATAAACTTTTCATAAGGAAATATCTGACAAGGGACATTGTGTTTTCCAACACAACAAATAATGTGAGAATTTTTTTGTTTCAATCAGATGAAGAAAGTGAAATGCCATTTTTACTGTACCAAAGAGATATTCTAAAATTTGACGATGGACTTCATTACATTCTTAGTTCATACAAAACAAAAAACTTTTTATAAGGAAACAATTGATAGGGGATAGTTTGTTTTCCAACACTGCAAATAATGTGAGCATTTTTTTATTCCAATTAGATAAAGAAAGTGGAATGCAATTTTTACTTTACTAAAGAGTTTCTATAAAATTTGAAGGTGGAATTCATTACATTCTTGGTGTGTACAAACAAAACTTTTCATAAGGAAATAATTGTTAGGGGACAGTGTGTTTTCCAACATTGCAAATAATGTGAGCATTTTTTGTTCCAATCATATGAAGAAAGTGAATGTCAATGTAGTAATGTAGATAGTACTCCCCACCTTGGAGAAATATTTCACAAGGATATGGTTCCTCTTTCAAACTTTCTACACTCAAGTAAACCTTAGAAATCTCAATCCAATGAAGAATGAAGGAAAAGATCTAATGATAAGGTATCCTAGGTGGTGCAGGAGCACCCTGACTATTTAATGCTTCCATGGAGAAAATTTTAAATACTGATTCAATATTGGTGTTCCAAAGATGTAATAAGGTTATTCGGGTCAATTTTCATGTGATAAATTGTCATTAGGAGGTCATTTGAGGCTTATTATGTCATATTTACAAAAAATGTAAAAGTTGTCAACACAAAATGTAAAATTGCAAAAGAATGCAAAAATAGGGAAGGTGAAAGGTCATAATGATATAAATCGATGTAAGGAAGTTGGAAGTTGGTTATAAATGTGTGTAATTCCTTTAAAATTCCATTTGTATGATTTAATAAGTGTGGGTGATTGAAGGTTTGAGAGTAAAATGATAAAGGCACCGTTTTTCTGTATTTTTCTTAAGAAATTCATTGTGTCAACCATTGTATAGATTTGTATAGGCTAAAATGATTGGATAAATGTTTGTAAGTGATTAGTTAATAAATCAACTTCCACCCACTTTTCATTTCATGCAATTTGGTTTTATTTTGAGCAAAATATTTGTATTTTACTGAAAATTGTGGAAAACCTAGATTAGGGTAAACAAAGGGATAGAAAATTAGGTTTCTCCCAAACTACATCATGCAATGGTCTAATTTTAGGTTATTACGCCATTTTTTACATATTATTCCATGTTCCAAAGATTCAGGCCGAAACATAAAGGCTTGCATATGTACTTTTGAAGCCTTTGATCTATTTTTGTGTAAAAATTTGGAAATTAGCATGTAGCATGTGGTTAAAGCCTAGGGTTTGTTAAATTATGATTGGTAATATATTTTTTAAGGTTTAATAAGCATGGGGGATTTTAATTAAACATGTTACAGGTGGTGTCTAAGAGAAATTGATTGTGGAAATAATAATTTCAATAAACCTTGTTTAGAGCAGAGCATAAAAAGGCCTAATTTGATCAATACTTTCCAAAGTAACATATATTGGTTTTTGGATGTGTTTTAAAAAAAATCATGGGTTTCCAAAAAGGTGATTAAAGTCCTAAAAAGAGGTTTTTAATAAAATTTACTTCCGATAGTAGTTTGAGGGAAGGATACTAGGAATGCAAGGGATCAATGAAGAATGGGTAATGAGATGAAAGGGAAGACCTTAATGATTGATTGTTTTAGTTATATTAATGTTCTTAAATGGTGAAAAACATAGTTGGAGCCTTTTCCAAGCCTGAGAGGGTAGAAATATAATTTTGTGCTATGTTGAGGTTTTTCGCATGATGAATACATTGAAGATTTGGATTCATGAAATTGGCAGTCATTGTAAAGGTTTTTTTTGTTTGTGTTGAAGATTCTGAGGAATTAGAAGACCTTGAGTGAACTTGTTTGGGTCAATGAATTTTGAAATCAAATGTGGACTTGTGAAGAAGATTTCCTTGAGAGTGATTAGTCTTGTAAAGTGGGTTGATTGAAACCCATTGTTGTGAAATATGTCTCCTTGAAAGAGTTGTGATTCCTTTTCTTGCATCAAATTTCTATCAAAGCTCAAAAAAAGGTCTGGGCTAGTGAGTGGTGATTTTATGGTTGTGTGTTGTGGTTTTTTGTAGGTTAAGAAGGACCTGGTTGCTGCCAAGAGAAGGCAGAGAGAGTTGAGAGAATTTGAAGGAAAGAGAGACTTTCTTGAGAAGATAAAAAGATGGAAGTGTTAAGAAGACATTTGAAGGTAGAGGAAGAAAGGAAAAAGAGAAAGAGGCAAGAAAATTTTGACAAAGAGATGCTAAGTTGAAGAATTAGTTGAGAAGATTCGATAAAGAGTTCCAGGAGTCCATAATGAAGATGGAGTAGATGATTAAGAAGATGATAAGTTGGCACTTGAAGATAAAGAAAAGAGTTACATGGCCCATAGAAAAGGTTGTAAAATGAAGGAAAAGGCAAGAAAATTTAGCAAGAAGAAGAAGAAGAGTTCATGGATGAAGAAGATAAAGATGTTGTAGTCATAAAGGACTTGATTTCAGAGAATGAAGATATTGAGTTGGTTTCAAGATTAGATGAAGAGAATATTATGAATGAATTGATCTTAGAGATATACAAAGAGTTGAAGAATGATGGAGTTATTTTAGTAGAGATAATGTATTATTTCTTTGTTATACTAATCTTTTGGACAAGGAACAATTTGAAGGTCAAAGGACAAAGGAAGAAACAAGATATTCAGATGCACCAAAGCATACCGAAACCTTATTTTAGTTGGCAAGAAAGATAGAGAGCTGGTTTGCATGGAAAAAATGAAACCTAAGGTGAAAATGAAGGTGATTAGGAGAATTTTCAAGGTCAATCAAAGGTAGAGCATACAAGGGATGAATATTTGTGGACAACTTCACATTCAAGTGGACTTGAAATTCATTTGACCAGGAGTATGGTGGAGGAGCACCTTTACTATTTCATGTTTCCATGGAGAGAATTTTAAAGAATAATTCAATCTTGGTGTTCCAAATATGTAATAAGGTTATTTGGGTAAATTTTAATGTGATAAAGTCATTAGGAGGTCATTTGAGGCTTATTATGTCATATTTTACAAAAATGTAAAAGTTGTCAACACAAAATATAAAATTGCAAAAGAATGCCAAAATAGGGAAGGTGAAAGTTCATCATGATATAAATAGATGTAAGGAAGTTGGAAGTTGGTTAGTAAAGTGTGTAATTAATTTAAAATTCCATTTGTATAATTTAACAAGTGTGGGTGATAGAAGTTTTGAGAATAAAATGATAATGACACTATTTTTCTATATTTTTCCTAATAAATTCATTGTGTTTAGCCATTGTATGGCTCTGTATCAGCTCAAATGCTTGTATAAATGTTTTCAAGTGATTATTTAATCAATCACCTTCCACTTAATTTTTATTTCATGCAATTTGGTTTTAGTTTGAGCAAGATATTTGTATTTTACTAAAAACTATGGAAAACCCAAATTAGGGTAAATAGAGGGCTAGAAAATTAAGTATCTCCAAAAATAAATGGTGGAATTGTCTAATTTTAGGTAAGTAGGATTTTTTTTACATATTATTCCATGTTCCAAAGATTAAGGCTAAAAAATAAAGGCTTTCATATGTAATTTTGAAGCCCTTGATCTATTTTTGTGTAAAAATCTAGAAATCATAGTGTAGCATGTGGTTAAAGCCTAGGGTTTGTTAAATTATTCTTGGTAATAGATTTTTTAAGGTTTAATAAGCATGAGGGAGTTTAATTAAACATGTTCCAGGTGGTTTCTAAGAGAAATTTATCGTGGAAACAATAATTTCAATAAACCTTGTTTGGAGTAGAGCATAAAAAGGCCTAATTTGTACACTATCAGGCCTAGTTTGATCACTACTTTCTAAAGTAACATATGTTGGTTTCTGGATGTGTTTTAAAAATATTTAATGGGTGTCCAAAAAGGTTACTACATTCCTAAAAATATGTTTTAATAAAAGTTACTTCAGACAATAGTTTGAGGGAAGGATACTAGGAATGAAAGGGGTCAATGAAGAATGGGTAATGAGATGAAAGGGAAGACCTTAACGATTGATTTTTTTGGTTATATTAATGTTCCTAAATGGTGAAAAACATAGTTTGAGCCTTTTCAAAGGCTAAGAGGGTAGAAATCTAATTTTGTGCTATGTTGAGGTCTTTTGCATGGTGAAGACATTGAAGATTTGGATTCATGAAATGGGCAGTCATTGTAAAGGTTTTTTTTGTTTGTGTTGAAGATTTTGAGGGGATTTGGAAGACCTTGAGTGAAAATTTTTGGGTCAATGAATTTGGAAATCAAACATGGACTTGTGAAAAAGAGTGCCTTAAGAGTGATTATTCTTGTAAAGTGGGTTGATTGAAACCCATTGTTGTGAAATATGTCTCCTTGAAAGTGAGTTGTGATTCCTTTTCTTGCATCAAATTAGTATCAGATCTCAGAAAAAGGTCTGAGCTAGTGAGTGGTGAGTTTTTGGATGTGTGTTGTGGTTATTTGTAGGTCAAGAAGAACCCGTTATCTTCCAAGAGAAGGCAAATAGAGTTGAGAGAAGTTGAAGCAAGGAGAGACTTGCTTGAGAAGAGAAAAAGATGGAAGTGCTAAGAAGACATTTGCATGCAGAGGAAGAAAGGAAAAAGAGAAAGAGGCAAGATAAATTTGACAAAGAGATAGCCTATTTGAAGCAAGAGTTGAGAATATTTGTTAAATAGTTCCAGGAGTCCATAATGAAGATGAAGCAGATGATTAAGAAGATGACAAGTTGGCACTTGAAGATCAAGAAAAGAGTTACATGGCCCATAGAAAAGATTATCGAAAGAAGGAAAAGGAAAGAAAAGTTAGCAACAAGAAGGAAAAAATAAGAAGTGTTTGAAGATGCAAAAGAAGAGTTCATGGATGAAGAAGACAAAGATTTTGCAGTCATAAAGGACTTGATTTCAAAGAATGAAGATATTGAGTTGGTTTCAATATTGAATGAAGAGCAGATTATGAATGAATTGATCTTGGATATATACAAAGAGTTGAAGAATGATGGAGGTATTTTAGTAGAGATAATATATTCTTTCTTTTTTATACTAATCTTTTGGACATGGAACAATTTGAAGGTCAAAGGACAAAGGGAGAAACAAGATATTGAGATGCACCAAAGCATAGTGAACCTGATTTTAGTTGCCGAGCAAGGTAGAGAGCCTATTTGCATGGAAACAATGGAACCTAAGGTGAAAATGAAGGTGAATAGGAGAAGTTTCAAGGTCAATAAAAGGTAGAGCATACAAGGGATGAAGATTTGTGGACAACTTCACATTCAAGGGGACTTGGAATTCATTTTACCAGGAGCATGGTGCAGTAGCACCTTGACTATTTCATGCTTCCATGGAGAAAATTTTAAAGATTAGTTCAATCTTGGTGTTCCAAAGTTGTAATAAGGTTATTTTGGTCAATTTTCATGTGATAAAGTCATTAGAAGGTAATTCAAGGCTTATTATTTCATATTTTGCAAAAATATAAAAATTGTCAACACAAAATGTAAAATTACAAAAGAATGCCAAAATAGGGAAGGCAAAAGGTAATCATGATCTAAATCGATGTAAGGAAGTTTGAAGTTGGTTATAAATTTTTTTAATGCCTTTAAAAGGCCATTTTTATAATTTAATAAGTGTGGGTGATTGAATTTTTGAGATTAAAATTATAAAGGTACTATTTTTCTTGTATTTTTCTTAATAAATTCATTGTGTTCAGCCATTGTACAGCTCCGTATGGGCTCAAATGCTTGGATAAACATTTTTAAGTGATGATTGAATCAATCAACTTCCACCCACATTTCATTTCATGTAATTTGGTTATATTGTGAGCAAGATATTTGTATTTTACTAAAAACTGTGGAAAAACCAAATTAGGGTAAACAAAGGGATATAAAATTAAGTTTATCCCAAACTACATAGTGGAATGGTCTAATTTTTGGTGAGTAGGCTATTTGTTACATATCATTCCATGTTCCAAAGATTCAAGCTGAAACATAAAGGCTTGCATATGTAATTTTGAAGCCCTTGATATGTTTTTTGTGTAAATATATGGAAATTAGAGTGTAGCATGTGGTTAAAGCCTAGGGTTTGTTAAATTATGCTTGGTAATAGATTTTTTAAGGTTTAATAAGAATGAGGGAGTTTAATTAAACATGTTCCAGGTGGTGGCTAAGAGAAATTTATTGTGGAAATAATAATTTCAATTAACCTTGTTTGGAGCAAAGCATAAAAAGGCCTAATTTGCACATAATCAGATCTAGTTTGATCAATACTTTCCAAAGTAACATATGCTGGTTTTTGGATTTGTTTTAAAAAAATTTAATGGGTGTCCAAAAAGGTGATTACATTCCTAAAAATATGTTTTTAATAAAATTTACTTCCAACAATAGTTTGATGGAAGGATACTAGGAATGGAAGGGGTCAATGAAGAATGGGTAATGAGATGAAAGGGAAGACCTTAATGATTGATTTTTTTTGGTTATATTAATGTTATTAAATGGTGAAAAACATATTTGGAGCCTTGTCCAACCCTAAGAGGGTAGAAATCTAATTTTGTGCTATGTTGAGGTCTTTTGCATGGTGAAGACATTGAAGATTTGGATTCATGAAATGGGTAGTCATTGTAAAGGTTTATTTTGTTTGTGTTGAAGATTCTTAGGAGTTAGAAGACCTTGAGTGAACTTGTTTGGGTCAATGAATTTGAAAATCAAACGTGGACTTGTGAAGAAGAGTACCTTGAGAGTGATTAGTCTTGTAAAGTGGGTTGATTGAAACCCATTGTTGTGAAATATGTCTCCTTGAAAGTGAGTTGTGATTCCTTTGCTTGAATCACTAGGGTATGTTTACAGATTAATTAAGGATGAATTAGGGGTTCACCACAAATTTAATACTTGGAACAGACAATGAAATGAAAGATGGAATAAAAAACCCTAATATGATGAAAACTTGAATTAAATGAACTAGAAATGCATATAAAACAAAATAACAAACAGTAAGATGAAATGTGTGCTCCTAGAAACTTGAAGATGACTAGGAATCCTAAAATGCTATAAATTCTAACTTTTTGACCTAGTAGGACTCATTCACCATTCTGGGTGAATCAGTCCCAGTTCTAGATTTTTGCACAGGAGTAAGTTTCAGTCAAAAGGTTATTTGGATCTACAAGAATTTCTAAAAACCACCTATAATGGGACTCATTTTCCACCTATGGTGAATGAGTCCAGTTTTATTTTCTAGAACTTCAATGCTTGAATCTACTCTTCTCAGTCTGCTCAATCTACTTTTCCCTATTTTTGAATCTGAAACTCTAATTTTGAGGTTGTAGATGACCTTTTAGTGAAGATTATTACCTTGAAAATGGGGAGACAACTCCAAAAATGTTGTGACCTGATCTTCAATGATCTTTCAAGCTCCAAGAAACCTAGAGCGGCAATCACACATGTAAAGAGGAGAAAACTTATTGATTGTTAGTGAATAGGGGTTTGCCTTGGTAAAACCCATTTTAGGTAATTAAACCAAATGATGAAACAATGAAACAAGGACATGAAACATGAAACATGAAACATAGGATATGAAACATGAAAAATGACACCTTGAATGATGTCTTGTAAATGATGTCTTATAAATTTGTAGCTTAACATGAAATGGTCATGAAGGATGTAGATCTTGATCTTGACAATAGGAGTAAAATAATGCTTGATCTTGAATCTTCAATGATACATCAAAATAGTAGTTCAATAACATGCTTAATGCTTGATATGTTTGAAATTATGGAACTTGAATTTTTGCAACAATTGATGGATAATTCTACCCTTGAATCCCTTTGAAATGATCTTGAATGCTCTCTTGATGCTCTTGTGAAGTCTTGGAATGATTAACACTTGATTTCTTGACTTGATATCATGAATTCTTGATCAAATAATGATTTGAAAGATTTTTTTATATAGACAATGCACTCAAATGACTATTTATTTGATCCCAAAGGCCGACATAGAAGAAATTCGAACTTAAAACATAATTTTTCTTGCTTAAAACCTTGAAAATGTTAAGAAAATGTGTCTCAACTTCTAGCTTGAAGCCCCTATTTTAATGACTTGGTAAAATTTAGATGTTTCTATAGTTTACCGCCGTACCACGCCTGGCCTCATCTCTACCTCAACTGCTTTACCATGACAGTCAATTCATGCCCTAGCGGTACCACGGTGAAGGCCCTGATGGTTACCTTGTTACCGCTCAGGTCTCTTCCTTGGCCGCGGTGACTGCAGTTGCCTTAGCTCGGCCTATCTAGTTGGTCACCGCCATATCGTGGGAAATTAAGTCCTTCACCACAATGGTGGCAGTGAGACCGCCTATGGTCACCTTGGCTGATACCACCTTACTGCGAGCGGTGGGTCCACTCAACACGGTGATTACAGTGAGATTGCTAGCAGTCTAGCTGATGGTCACCGCTCTACTGCGGGGTGGTCTGTTGACCCCCACAGTAGCACGGTTTGATCGCCAGTGGTCACTCAGACTAGTTACCTCATTGCCATGGCTAGTGTCAACCCAGATGACGGTAGTGCGGGACAGTTTGTAGATGAGCTCGGTGAAGTCTTTAGGTGAGCTCGATCGAGCTCACCGCATTACCACAGGCCAAATCGGCTAGTGCTCTGATAGTGCAAGCAGGTCATGGACAGGTTTAGTTGGCAAGCTGCCTTACCACGGATGGGTCGGTTCGACTCTGTAGTAGCGCGGGGAAGCTTGAGGGAGCTCAACAGTTCTCATCGCTTTATTGTGGGTGGTTCATCTTAGCTCAGTGGTAGAGCGGTAGTGTCTTGGATGGGCTGAATGCACTCAAACCAGTGTTTGACCAAGTTGGACTTGGTGGTAGGAGTGATAGGAAAATACAAGATTGACACGTGGCAGTTTGACTGCTCTTCGATTGGCCAAAGGTTTTTTGTGGCGACAACAGTAATTGCAAGTTGACTTAGGCTGGCGGACAAAACCCGATTTGGGTTAGGGCATTAATGCTTGACTGGCTCGATGCAAAAATATTGACATGGGCAGATCGATTGTGTGATTGGATCAAGAGATTCATGTACCTGGTGATCGGTGGTTGATTAAGAGGAATTAAATGCAACAAATGACTTATCAAGTCGAGTACAATATTGCATGGGAGATATATTCGAACTGTATGTTTTGAGAAAATTGATTGGAATAGTGAGATAGTTCTGGAAGTGTTGTTGTGAGCTGATCAGAGAAGAATGTATATTGTATGTAACTATTTTTTTTACTGTAATACAATTGTCTTGACTATGTGTGGTGGGTTTTTTACCTAAAAAGGTTTTCCCACGTATATCTTGTGTCAACTGTGATTGCTTATTTCTGATTGTCTTTTCTATGCTTATTGTATTTATCTCAAATAGTTTTGAAAGCTATTAGAAACTAGTTTATGTTCTTCTCCTCTATTGTATTAGTGTTAAGGGAATGTATTCCACACTTTTGGATCATTAGATCTTTCCCGTTTTTCCCTTCAAGTGGTATTAGAGCCTGGCCCGTTATGTTATCCTTGAGAGAAAGCTCAGTTTTTGTGCTAATACTATTTCAGTGGGAGTATTGCATTGTTAAAAATTGTTTCAGTTTGAGATGGAAAGTACATTAGGTAGAGTAGACATTGAAAAATTTAATAGAAAAAACTTTGAGTTGTGGAAACTCAAAATGGAAGACTTTTTGGTGGATAGAGACCTCTGGATTGCAGTGACTATAACTAAGCCACAAAGTATGACTCAAGAGGCTTGGGATCTTGTTGATAGAAAGGAAAGAGGTCTGATAAGACTGAGTCTGGCCAATTCTGTTCTCTTGAATGTTCATGAGGAGCAGTCTACAACTTAATTGTGGAAGAAGCTTGGTGATATTTATTAGGGAAAGTCTATGGTAAATAAGTTATTCCTGAGGAAGATGTTGTACTCCTTGAAAATGGATGAAGGTGCATCTATTGCAGACCATATGAAATCATTTAACATGAGTGTTACTTAGCTGGCACCTATAGGTGTAAATACAGAGGAGGAAGATCGTTGCATGCTCCTGTTGTGTTCATTACCTGACAGTTGGGATCGTCTGATGATGGCTATTGGAAGCACAACCACTGCATTCAAGATGGATGACCTGGTTGCTTCACTCTTGTCTGAAAAAATGTGAAGGAAGTCTTCTGAGATGGCCAAAGAGGCTCTTGCTATTTGAGGTAGACTAAAGGAGAAAGGCAAGAAGAAAGGGGTAAGTGCACCAAGATGGTTCCCAAAAAGGGGACTTAAGTGGACAACTTTTTTCTGAAATCAGGGAATACTGACCTTGGATGTGAAATTGAGGATACTTAGACTCAAAATTTTGAGATGGAACAAAAAGAAGAATTCAAGTGCTCCGAGACTACTTTCTAAACTACTAGTTTATTTTGAAAATGATTGAGATTAAGGGGTTCAAATGAGGGATGTACACAAATTGGTGTTGTTTTTTTCAGAAAAACATAGCATAGCAACTCTTGTACGACCCTCGTACGATGAAATTTTTTTTAGTATTTTTAAAATTGCAATGGTTAGAAGTTAGCTAATAGTATGTAGTTGATGCATGATTTTTTTGATAATTTTTTAATGAATATTTTATTTTTTACTAATTTGCGAAGTGGACATATCCTAAAAATAGAATTTTGGTCGTGCTACCCCTACAAATTTTGGAAACTAATTGATTTTTTTTTCTTTTAATTTTTTAAATTTGTAGAATGGAGTCTAGTTTCTAAAAATGTAATTTATTTGAAAAATTGATGAACGGTTAATTTATAACGAAAAAAATACCAAACACTGCTTTTTGGAAAAAAAAAGATATATAGATAAAATAAATTATGGATGAAAGACTTAACATTTTCAGAAAGTGAAAAAAATTATATCATTGAATAACTAAGAGATAACCCAGCATTACCAATGTGCTCGATTTTTTTGATATTGAACCACGTGCAATCCTGATGGTGAGCACGAACTCGATTATGAGAAATATGGTGGATTTTTTAAAAACACGACTCTGGACGTTGGGAATGCCCTTCAAACCTTTGGGTTGGAATTCCAAGGCAATACCAAGCTTAAAGTTCGGTAATTCTCAAAGTAAGATAAAACGTGAGCATGCTATAACGAGAGCGCGTTATAACGCACTCACATTATATCTCACTTTTGTCATGGTTCTCGCTTCTGTGGGGAACATGTCTACTAGCACATAACGCGAGTGCATTATAACATGCTCGTGTTATGTCTTACTTTATGTAAAATGCTAATATATTAATGTACGCTGATATATCTTTATGTACATGTATGTATGTATGCTTGTATAGATGTAAGATTATATGTGCAAATGTATTATGCTTGTATGTATGCATTTATGTATGTCTTTAGATGAAGGGAGAATTTAGAGAGAGTCTAGAGAGATGGAGAGGGGGTCGAAGTGAGTTTAAGAGAGAGGGAGTGGGAGAGAAGGGGTTGGATTGAGGGGGACTTAGCTAGGTAGGATGGGAGGGATAGAGGGAGGGAGAGAGAGAGGGGGGGTTGGGAGAGAGAGAATTGATGGAGAGGAAGAGAGAGAGAGGTGGGTGGGAGAGAGAGAATTGAGGGAGAGGGAGAGAGAGAGAGACAAAGAGAAAGAGAGGGTTATGTAGGTAGGGTGGAAAGGGAGAGACTTGAGAGTGTGAGAGGGAGAGACTTGAGAGTGTGAGGGGGGTGAGAGGGAGAGACTTGAGAGATAGGTAGTGAGAGGGAGTGTGAGAGAGAGGGAGTGAGAGAGGGTGGTAGGGATTGATTGAACAAGAGGTACGTAGAAAGAGGGAGACGGTACATAGAGACAATTAGAGAGGGTGGGAGGGAGGGAAGGAGGGAGAGGTGAGATGTATAGATAGAGAGAAAGTGATAGGGGTTGAGGGTATAGGGTTGAGGGATTAGGATGGAGGACCTATAGGGTTGATGGTTTCTAGGGTATTAGGGTTTAAGGTTTGAGGGTTGATGGAATAAGTTTGATGGTAGAGGGTATTTGGTTGAGGGTATAGGGTAGAAGGTTTAAGGTTTAAGCATTTTGGGTTGAAGGGTTTGGGGTTAAGGGTTTACTTGGTTGAGGTTAGAGGGTTTAGGGTATAGTTTTGAGGGTATATGGTTGAAGGATTAGGTTCAGGGTCCAATGTAAGGGGTAGAGGGTTTAGGGTTTAAGGATTGAGGGTTGAGCGATTAAGGGTTGAGGGTTGAGAATTGAGGGTTGAGTGTTTAATGTATAGGGTAAAGGGTAGAGGGTTTAAGGGTAGAGGGTTGAAGATTAAGGGTTTAAGGTACATAGGGTCGAGGGATTAGGGTTGAGGGTCCAATATATAGGGTAGAGGTCATAGGGGTTGAGAGATTAAGGGTTGAGGGATTAGGGTTTAGGGTAGAGAGTATTGGGTTGATGGTAGAGGTTAGAGGGTAGAGGGTAAAGGATTTAAAAGTTTAGGGTTTAAGGGGTTAGGGTTGAGGTTCAAGGGTTTAGGGTTGAGTGTTTAAGAGTTTAAGAGTTGAGGGTTTAAGGGTCAAGAGGGTTGAGGGATTAGGGTAGAGAGTTTACTAAGTGGGTTTGAGGGTAGAGGGTATAGGATTGGTGGTAGAGGGTAGAGGGTTTATGGGTTAGGGTTTAAGGGTTTAGGGTTTAGGGATGAGGGATTAATAGGTTATAGAGTAGAGGTTATAGGAGCTGAGAGATTAGGGTTTAAGGGTTGAGGGTTGAGGGTTGAGGGATTAAGAGGGTATAGGATTGAGGATTAGGGTTTAAGGGTTGAGGATTGAGGGTTGAGGGATTAAGAGCTATAGGGTTGAGGATTAAGGTTTAGGGTTGAGGGACTGAGGTTGAGGGATTAGAGGGTATACATAGAGTTGAGGATTGAGGTTTAGGTTTGAGATTGATGGTTGAGAGTTAAGAGGGTATAGGTGTTGAGGGATTAGGGTTTAAGGAGTTCGGGGTTGAGTTTGAGGGTTGAGGTTGAGGGTTGTGAGGGATTAAGAGGTAGGTATTGATGGATTAGGGGTTTAAGGGTTGTGATTGATGGTTGAGGATACAGAGGTATATAGGGTTGGGGATTAGGGTTTAGGGTCGAGGGTTGAGAGTTAAGGAACTATAGGGATTAGAGTTTAAGGGTTGAGGATTAAGGGTTGAGGGATTAAGAGGGTATAGGGGTTGAGAGTTGAGGGTTTAAGGGTTGAGGGTTGAGGGAATAAGAGGGTATAGGGATTGAGGGATTAGGGTTTAAGGGTTGAGGGTTGAGGGTTGAGGGTTGAGGGATTAAGAGGGTAAAGAGGTTGAGGGATTAGGGTTTAAGGGTTGAGGATTGGGGGTTGAGAGTTAAGAGGCTATAGGGGTTGGCAGGGATTAGGGTTTAGGGTTGAGGGTTCGGGGGTTAGAGGGATTGAGAGGGTTATAGGGATTGAGGGATTAGGGTTTTAAGGGTTGAGGATTGATGGTTGAGGGATTAAGAGGGTATAGGGGTTGAGGGATTAGGGTTTAAGGGTTGAGGGTTGAGTGTTGAGGGATTAAGAGGGTTGAAGAGGATTAGGGTTTAAGGGTTGAGGATTGTGGTTGAGGGATTAAGAGAATTATAGGGTTGAGGATTAGGGTTTAAGAGGGTATATAGGTTGAGGGATTAGTTTCTAAGGGTTGAGGATTGATGGTTAAGGGATTAAGAGGGTATAGGGGTTGAGGGATTAGGGTTTAAGGGTTGAGGGTTGAGGGTAGAGGGTTTAAAAGGGTATAGGGATTGAGGGATTAGGGTTTAAGGGTTGAGGATTGATGGTTGAGGGATTAAGAGGCTATAGGGGTTGAGGGATTAGGGTTTAAGGGTTGAGGGTTGAGGGATGAGGGATTAAGAGGGTATAGGGGTCGAGGGATTAGGGTTTAAGTGTTGAGGATTAAGTGTTGAGGGATTAAGAGGGTATAGGGGTTGAGGGATTAGGGTTGATGGGTTGAAGGATTAAGAGGGTATAGGGATTAAGGGATTAGGGTTTAAGGGTTGAGGATCTCTCTTTCTACCACTCTTCCCCTTTATCCCTCTCTCTCTATCTCCCACTCTCCCCTCCATCCCTCTCTCTTCCACTCTCTCCTCCCTCCCTTTCTATCTCCCAATCTCCCAGTCTCCCCTCTCTCTCTCCCACTCTATCTCCCACTCTCTCCCTCTCTCTTTCTCCCGCTCTCCCCCTCTATCCCTCTCTCTCTATCTCCCACTCTCCCCTCTCTCCCTCCCACTCTATCTCCCACTCTCTCCATCTCTCTTTCTCCCACTCTCCCCATCTCTCTTTCTCCCACTCTCCCCCTCTCTCCTTCCACTCTATCTCCCACTCTCTCACTCTCTCTTTCTTTGACTCTCTCCTTCTCCCTCGCTTTCTATCTTCCACTCTCCCCCTATCTCACTCCCACTGTCTCAAAAACTCCTATACTCTAAAAAATACACTAAGAAAATGAAATTTCACATAACACACTCACGTTATAATGCGAGCACGTTATAACATGAGTGCATTTAGTAGTCCACTAAAACGGTAAAAAAATCTATATACTCGTGATTTGAAGGCCCAGAGTCTACATATTCCCCTAGTTCTATGCGTGCTCTGACAAAAAATATCTTTTTGATGATGTTGTGAAGTGTGCAAGCATCTTTTTCACATTCCATCACCTTTTCCATGATCTTTTTACCACCTTTGCATGAAATAGCAGAGTTTACACATTGAAAGACATATAATATCAATTGAAGTTTGAATTCCATTGAAAAATGATATACAATTGGAGTGTGGAAAGGAACAAGCTTTTGAACAAGTCAAATTGTTGTGGAGTTTGAAGAAAGAGGAAGGTAAGGCTACATAATTGGGTTCAACTCCTCCATTTGAAAGTCTGGTTTTTAAGGTATGTGAAGTCTTTAAAATTTTTCGTTCATTCTATTATGGCTTGCTTTCATTTCTTGTTTGTCATTATAACCTTAGGTTGTCAATGCACATTTTAAATTACCAAATTATATACAGAATTAGTTACACTTGCCAATTATAGAAATTCAGAATAATTCACCAAAATTCATCCTTTAAGACAACTCCAAGCCTCTCCCATTCATCTGAAGGGTCCAAACACCTTCCAATACCTCTGCACAAACTGATGCAATACAAAGGAAGAAATCAACACCTTTCTTGACACATGCATTCAACTATATTTCCCTTCACAAAACATTTGATTCGTATACTCAAATTAGCATCAAGAGTTCCCAATTCCTTAAGGACCTTCAAAACATCTTCAAATATCTTGAAAATAACTGATTACAATCAACTAGGTTCCTCAAAACATCAACCAATGATTATGGCATTCACAAGTTGTTTAGTTCTAGGTCTCAAAACAAGATAATTTCTAGGTCTTAGGACCTTACCCACTCAACTAGGCTTCCAATACAAAAACCCCCATTTTTCAAAGCAAAGAGGGAGGTTTTATAGAAATTCCGATACCCGGGCTTCCTAGACCATTCCAAAGCATCAAACATCTTCAAAATAACCTGCACAAGGTCAAAAATTCATTACATAGACCACTCCTTCAACAATTGACGGGGAGTCTTATCTTTCAAGAGCAATCTTGCTCTTCCCAAGACCTATTCTCTAGTCTTCCTAGGTTATTCCTCCCTACCCTACTTAGGGATCCCTTATAAACCCCTCTCACCTCATAAGACTCTCCACCAATTTCAAATTCTTCACCATTGCTCTTAATTCACCACTAAGCTTTCGTGGGCTCCACACTAACCCAAAGTGTCCTAACCACTCTAGGGGCTAGGAAAGGGTATTATAACTATCCCCTTGTTGATTTGAATCCTCACTGATCCATCTCATAGGATTCTTTCACCTTGTACCCATCACTTTCTTGAAAAACCCAATTTTAGGCCTTGTAGCCTTTTGCCCAATTAAGCCTCCTAAAACCCGTTTTCTTGGCTTTTCTCAAAAAACGGTCTTAACAATCCCCAAATATTTTTATAGATTATTTCCAGTGGTACCATAGGCTTTAATATTTACCATATGTTTAGTCCCTTTGGCATCTGTACATAGGACTGTCCTCATACCTCCTATTTTCAAGGGTTTCAAGGGTTCTGGCTCCTTTTTCAAACTTTGAGGGATTCAATGACCTCCTCAACTCTCCTCCTTGCACACACATGTTTGGAATACATTTTCCCACACTCTCTTGCTCTTTATTGGCACAAAACATTCCATTTAGCAACTTTCTTTACTGCCGTCCTCTCCAAGCCACTAGCCAGAATGCACTCACACTCGCCTAGTTCTTGATGAATTCACCATCTCCCCTACAAACCAAGACACCACACACCATATGTACACTGTAAAAATAGTCCCTTACTTGATTCCAAGTGGCCATGGTAGCCTTTCCATGGGAATTCAAGTGGGGATCATTATTTCCAAAAACTGGCCTTAACTGGCTATGAGACCAAAAACTCTAAAAACTTGCAAAACAGAAAGCAATTGAACTAAATGGTTAATATAATGCTTAAAACAGTAATTAAGTGACACAATTGAAAGACTCAAAGCATTAGACATGTCCTTTTAATCCATTCTTGACTGGATGAAGGCACAAAAACATAAATTCAATGAAATTTGCACTCTTCCAACTTACAAATTCGCCTTCCAAAACTCCAAATCGTACAATAGATTTACCACATGCTCAATTAGGGTTTTTATGACCTTATATACCTTTCTCCCATGTGCTAGGACCCTTCGGTCGGGATTAGAGCATCATTAATGCCCTTTTCCCACTTTTAGGACAAATTGCCAAGTCTACATGGACTAATTTGCCTAATTTCATCATTCAGGCTTCTCCAAAATTCAAGGCTCTAGACTACCCTAAGTTTTCCTTAACTCACACATAAATGAAGCCTTCAATGACATATATTTTTCAATTATCTTGAATGGATACATTTTTTAGGAACTAATATTCATCTCATTACCATGGTATAGATAAAATTATCTGCCATGCCGAAGAAAAAGACAAAGAGGAAACTAATAGACGAAGAGAACGAAACCTTGAAAGAAAAGGAGAGAGTTCAGGTGGTGGCATATTGTGAAAAGAATAAATTGGAAACGATTGATGAAAACAACTCGATTGTAGAGGAACCTCAACCATGAAAAAGAGAATAGGAATTGGCAGCACAAAAGGAACAAATGCGAAAGCATCGTTGTAAGACAGATTCAGATACCGTAGTTGTAGACACACCCTCTACGACAAGTGAATATGAAGGGACACCATTAAGCACAAGAGAATATGGAGGGACACCATCTAGCACAAGTGAATATGGATGGACACCATCTACTGCAAGTGAATATGGAGGGACACCATTTACCGCAAGTGAATATTGTTGGACACCATCCAACACATTTCAAGTTGAGAGTACATCATCACTCGAAATTGACAAAGAAGGTATGCCATCATTCCCATGTGAACCTCAAGGTATGTCTTCTTCTCCACCCTCGATCAAAGGTATGCAATCTAGCCCACCTCAATTAAATATTGATGAAATTCCTAATGTTGAGATGTATGTACCTAGGAGAACACCACCAAGAATTTTTCATAGAAAGCCAAAGTATTTGATTAATATTGATGATGATATTTTGCAGCACATGGAAGGTAATATTTCAACACGCACTTGTAGAAGATATGCTGAAGGGATTTGGGAATGATTCTTTGAAAGGCTAAATGAGACTGCAAGATGTCAACTATTTGTTGAAATGATGCGGGGTGTAAAGTATAGGAACATCATGAAGACTCTTGGGTTGAGAACATCGAATGCATCGAGTGAAGACACTATTGTGAAGAATCTAATGGATGCTTATGAGAGTGTGGGTAAGACCTCATGCTCAAAGGATAGTAATTTCACTCGAAGTGTCATTACATCGACTTTGGTAAGTTGTCAAACAAAGAGAGCTCGCCTAATTAAAAAGACTAGTGAAAAATGGGAATTAGTAGAAAGACTTTATCAAGAGCCATTCAAAGGCGGCAAAGAATTGAGGGCAATGATACAAATGAATTATGGGCATTCTCAGGGAGAATGGCATGAAAAGATAAATAAGTTGAAGCCTTGAGAACACTAATTGAAGAGTATTGGAAGAATAACACAAGGTCATCTCCAAATCAAAGGGATGTGGTAAGAAGGAGGATCGGTAGTCGGAATCGTGAGCCACATCCAAAGCATTTTTTGGATATGACTCAAACCCAATTTTTTCAAAAATTTGAAAATGATTATCCTCAAATTAATATTTCTCAAAGATTTTTTGAATTGCTTAAACCTTTTTATGTCAAGATATATCACACACGCACTACTTGTTGTTGTAGACTACATATTGAATTTTCTAACCATTACGATGTTTAACGTTCTATATGTTTAGATTTGCATACTAACAATGTTTTGTAGGATTGTGGCATAGAAGCCCTGCCAAAATCTTCAAGAGAGTTCTTATCAAAAAATTTATGTGAAATAGAGGATGGCCATATATTCTATAGGACAACATGCTTGGATGGTTCATGTGAGTGTTGCGGTGGCTTCCAGCGTATGCCAGTATGTCAACATATGGAAAGCACATATGAGGTGGGCCAAAAACTAGTAGAGTTCGGGAAGTGTAAAATAGTGGCATATGGTACAAAAGATGGGTCTCAAGCAAAAGGGTGTGATTTGGTTATTGAGAAGATTCCAGTGTACAAATTTATGACCACATTTCATGATAATATACTGTCTGAGTATGCAATGCATACCCATAGAGCCTGATGGTTGGACACGCAGTTGAAGCTATGCAAGGACACCTTTCCAGTTGGAAACATAGTATCCATGGTTGACTTTGTAGAGAAATACACTCTACAGCCACAACATGAGGTGCAGTCACAGTATTACAACTCCACACAAGTTTCGATATTTGTGCACATAGCATTCATTCATGCATTTGATAGTACAGATGAGCAAAGGAAGGTATTGAGGGAGTACCAATTTTACATTAGTGATGATTGCACACATTCTCCAGAGTTCATGCAAGGTTGCTTCCATATGTTCTACAGCGGTTTGGCTCAGAGGGGTATAGAATACGATCAACATATAATATGGTCTGATAACTGTGCAGCACAGTTCAAGAACTCACGCATGTTCTACTGGTTGTGCAGGATGCATGTCATTACAGGTGTTCAACATATGTGGAACTTTTTTGAGGTTGGACATGGGAAGGGGGAGCATGATGGTGTAGGAGCATGCGTGAAAAGAGCATTAGCACGTGAAGAGTTAAAGTATAAAGACAGTGCAAAGTTGACAAATGTAAAATCAATCGTCGAGTGATGTAATGCTTTGATGGGTCTAGGTAATGAAGGTACGTCTTCAGTTCCTAGATTTTTTTGGTTGATGGATGATACTAACATTGCCCCATATGAAGACTGTTGTACACTAATAGGATCGAGTGAGGTACACTCTTTCCTTAGCTCAAATACAGGTTCATGGAGTATCGATACATGAAAGATGGCATGCTTTTGTTCTTCATGTACAATGCAAGACTGGAATGATTTTGAGTCAGGGGAGTGGGTTGACAAGTGGTTCACAAGTTATCTTAGCCCACTTCACATGTATCGCCCTCCGATGGCATTGGAACTGACACAGATAGAATCATCGGTGGACTTTGATCACATATCAGATCTAGTTCAACGAGGTGATATATCTACTTTCTTAGTTGTTGAAATTTCATATTGTTAGATCTTGCTTTGTACTGTATTCGTAATGTTGACAAATTTCAAGAGATTTTTTGCACATATGAATGCAGGGCATCTTTATGCAGTTATTGCAGATGAAGACAATGAAGAGGGAATAGACTATTAGTTGTGTCATTGTGTTGAGACAAAAAATAAATTGGAGGCCCCAGTTATAGATGGAGAAAACATCGAATACCCTACAGGGTCAGTTGTGGTTACTGGAACATGTCTTAGAAGGTACCCATATTCAAGTGTTAAACATTGGCTATTTTAGGACTTTGACATGCATTGTAAGATCCTTCATTACTCAAACCTTATTGTGGCATCCAATGTTCATTTGACCAAATATGGGGGTAGACCTTTGAACAAGAAGTTATGGAAGGTCCGTGAGTCTGACCATGAGGCGATACTTGACACAATAAAGAGTAGAGAAGACCCGAATCGTTCGTTGGATTAATTTGTAAGTATATGCACATTGGTTCTTATTAATTTATACATGTATGCACATTAATTTGTTTGATTCCAATGCTATCATCTTCTTTTATAGTCATTGGTGTCCCCTTGCAAAAAATGCATATATATGAGTCATCCAAGAGAATGTCAACCAGAAAAGCAATGCAACATCCTTAATTTGATGCCTGCATGCAACATCTGTAAGTGCCTTCCATCTATTTTTATTTCATTTCCATTTTGGATGCTCCTTATTTTTCTCTTTTACTTTGCATATTTGGAAGTAAACTACTAAGGGTTGATTGATCTTTCGTTGCAGAAAATGCTGATTTAAGAGCCATTGAAAAGAAAATCTCAGCCAAAAAAGCAATGCAACATACTTATTTTGATGATTTTGACAAATCTCAATTTTTATTTGAAGCCATTGTAAGAGAGCATGTGAAGCTTAGTGAGGGAATCTCAAGTCACTCATTTGAAGTCAACCTCGTGATGAGCACCTATGATGTAGACATTTAAAGAGAATCTTGAATGTATGAGTGACATTGTAAAAGATTTGAGAGAACGAAGTGCCAGAGGCATTGTAATAAGATTTAATTACATAATGAGATATACTCAAATTTTAAGGTTGAATTTCATGTTTGGTGTAGTAGCACCTTGTTTTGTAAATGCCTTGAGTAGGAAAATTTGCAAACTTTGAATTTTGAAATGTAAACAATGTGAAAAAGGTCATATAAAGGTCAAGTAAACAATTTGTACACATTTTTCTGCAACTCGTGTGACCAAGTAGACTGTTCCAACATGTCTGAATAGGTATTTTTACACTAGGCATGGTCTCTTTTCACACCAAAACACGTGGAATTGCTCCGAGCTATGTTCCACCGGATCGATCCCTTAAGGGTCGAAAGTGCAAAATGGCTACAAACTTCAACATGCTATTACTCAGTTACCGTGACCCTTAGAAACTTCTCATCTGATCTTATAGGATTGCGTTGAGCCCCTCTAGAAAAACCTCTCTTGGTTTTGGCTATCTTGGAGTGGTCTTTTCATGGCGGTGGATTTTCACTTGATGGAAAAGGTGTCAAATTCAAGCAGTGCAAAGTTCCAAAGTGGTGCAACTTTCGCTTTGCAACTCGTGTGACCAAGTAGACTATTCCAACATGTCCGAATAGGTATTTTTAAGCTAGGCACAGTCCTCTTTTGCACTGAAACACATGGAATCGCTCTGAGCTATGTTCCACTAGATCGATCCCTTAAGGGTCCAAAGTGCAAAATGGCTGCAAACTTCAGCATGCTAGGTCTTGGAAACCGTGACACTTAGAAAATTCTCGTTTGATCCTATAGAAAGGTGTTGCTCCTCTCTAGAAAAACCTCTCTCGGTTTTGGCTATTTTGGAGTGGTTTTCTCATGGCGGTGGATTTTCACTTGATGGAAAAGGTGTCAAATTCAAGCAGTGCAAAGTTGCAAAGTGGTGCAACTTTCGCTCTGTAACTCGTGTGACCAAGCGGACTATTCCAACATGTCAAAATAGGTATTTTTATGCTAGGCATGGTCCTCTTTTGCACTGAAACATGTGGAATCACTCTGAGCTATGTTACACCGGATCGATCCCTTAAGGGTCCAAAGTGCAAAATGGCTGCAAACTTTAGCATGCTAGTACTCGGATACCGTGACACTTAGAAAATTCTCATCTAATCTGATAGAAAGGCATTGGGCCTCTCTAGAAAAACCTCTCTCGGTTTTGGCTATGTTGGAGTGGTTTTCTCATGGCGGCAGATTTTCACTTGATGGAAAAGGTGTCAAATTCAAGCAGTGCAAAGTTGCAAAGTGGTGCAACTTTCGCTCTGCAACTCGTGTGACCAAGCGGACTATTCCAACACATATAAATAGGTATTTTTACACTAGGAACAATCCTCTTTCACACCAAAACATGTGGAATCGCTCTGAGCTATGTTCCACTGGATCGATCCCTTAAGGGTCCAAAGTGCAAAATGGCTGCAAACTTCAGTATGCTAGTTCTTGGATACCATGATACTTAGAAACTTCTCGTCTGATCTTATAGAAAGGCCTTGTACCCCTCTAGGAAAACCTCTCTTGGTTTTAGCTATCTTGGAGTGGTTTTTTCATGGTGGCAGATTTTCACTTGATGGAAAAAGTGTCAAATTCAAGCAGTGCAAAGTTACAAAGTGGTGCAACTTTTGCTCTGCAACTCATGTGACCAAGCGGACTGTTCCAACATGTCCAAATAGGTATTTTTATGCTAGGAATGGTCCTCTTTTACACCGAAACACGTGGAATCGCTCCGAGCTATGTTCCACCGGATCGATCCCTTAAGGGTCCAAAGTGCAAAATGGCTGAAAACTTCAGCATGCTAGTACTCGGATATGGTGATAGTTAGAAACTTCTTGTCTAATCCTACAAAAAGGCATTGGGCCTCTCTAGAAAAACCTCTCTCAGTTTTGGCTATCTTGGAGTGGTTTTCTCATGGTGGCGGATTTTCACTTGATGGAAAAGGTGTCAAATTCAAGCAGTGCAAAGTTGCAAAGTGGTGCAACTTTCGCTCTGCAACTCGTGTGACCAAGTGGACTGTTCCAACACATCCGAATAAGTATTTTTAGGCTAGGAATGGTCCTCTTTCACACTGAAACATGTGGAATCGCTCCGAGCTATGTTCCACCGAATCGATCCCTTAAGGGTCCAAAGTGCAAAATGGCTGCAAACTTTAGCATGCTAGTACTCGGATATCGTGACACTTAGAAACTTCTCTTCTAATCCTATAGAAAGGTGTTGAGCCCCTCTAGAAAAAACTCTCTCATTTTTGGCTAACTTGGAGTGGTTTTCTCATGGCGGCGGATTTTCACTTGATGGAAAAGGTGTCAAATTCAAGCAATGCAAAGTTGCAAAGTGGTGCAACTTTCGCTCTGCAACTCATGTGTCCAAGTAGACCATTCCAACACATCCGAATAGGTATTTTTATGCTAGGAATGGTCCTCTTTCACACCGAAACATGTGGAATCGCTCCGAGCTATGTTCCATCGGATCGATCCCTTAAGGGTCCAAAGTGCAAAATGGCTGCAAACTTCAGCATGCTATTACTCAGATGTCATGATGCTTAGAAACTTCTCGTCTAATCCTATAGGATTGCATTGAGCCTATCTACAAAAACCTCTCTTAGTTTTGGCTATCTCGGAGTGGTTTTCTAGTGGTGGTGGATTTTCACTTGATGGAAAAAGCATCAAATGCAAGTAGTGGAAAGTTGCAGAATGGTGCAACTTTCATTCTGCAACTTGTGTGACCAAATGAACTGTTCCAACACATCCAAATAGGTATTTTTATGCTAGTCAAGGTCATCTTTTACACCGAAACACGTGGAATCACTCTGAGCTATGTTCCACCGGATCGATCCCTTAGGTTGGTGGAGTCTTAAGTTGCAAATTTGTAAGTTGCTTAACACAACAAATTTGAAATGGTATTGAATGGCCCACTTAGCACAAGGAGAACAAGGAGATAGCAAGGCAAGATCAAGAAATTTTGGACCAAGGGTTGATCAGGAAAACAATAAGCCCATGTGTTGTTCTAGTGGTGTTGGCACCTAAGAAGGGAGATAAGTGGAGAATGTGTACTGATTCTAGGGCCATAAATAGGATAACCATTAGATATAGGTTTCCTATTCCTAGGATAGAAGATTTAATGGACTGTCTAGGGGGTGCTAAGTACTACTCCAAGATTGATTTAAAAAGTGGCTACTATCAGATTAGGATGAAAGAGGGAGATGAATGGAAGTCAGCTTTTAAAACCACAGAGGGGTTATATGAGTGGTTAGTAATGTTGTAGATGAAAAGGATAGGGCCATGCAAAGTGTTGGCTACGTATGGATCTAATGCATACAAGGTGGAGTTACCCAAGAAGATGTACATTTTTCCTATCTTTAATGTGAAGGACTTGGTGAAGTATAAAGGAACAAAAATGGATGAGGAACAGTATAGTGCTAAGGTGAGTAAGGATGTGGATGAACTCAAGGTACCTGATTAGATCAAACCACAAGTGGAAAAGATTCTAGACTCAAGGGTGAAGAAGAAGACTAGGCACAAGACATGCATGGAGCACCTTGTGAAGTGGAGACATCAACCAGAGTCAGAGGCTACTTAGATAGCAGAAAGTGACTTTAAGAAGCATGGAATTAGTGAGGAGCTCTTGACACCACAGGTTCCTTAACTTCTTTGTTGCAGGGAGGAGAATGGTGCAGGAGCACCTTAAGGTCTTTTGGAGAGATCTTTGCAATTTTGGCTTGTAGGTGGTTCTAGCCAACCGCCAAGGGAATAAGGACTATGATGTAAAGTCCCAAGAGTTTTTTTGATGAGTGAATTGGAAATAGGTGATGTAAGATGGGGTTGGATGGAACACTTACTATTCCATGCTCTGGGTCTCACCTTGGCAATCCCCTATGGTGGCACTCTCCACCACCTTCACCTATAGGTCCTATCTCAGGTATAGGTACCCCTGGTTCTACTGACCATCCCCACTTTCTTCCAAGTTCACAACTACCAAACCAAACTTGGTGCTTTGCCACTATCTCACCTTGACCCTTAATCTTCCCTAAAGGTCAAACACTCTCAACACTCAGTTAGATCCTTGTAGGGGTGTAGAGATGTGAAATCATGCTTCTTAGCATCCTATTAGGGTTGTTGAACAACCACTAGGCTCCATTTCTCCATCACTCCCTCCAAACCCTCACCTAGGGTTAAAAAGGCTACAAGCCTAGAGCCCTAACCCGAGAAAAGTGGATGTTTCTCAAAACTTTCCCAAAGTACCCCAAAACTTCCCTATGGTTTATTGGTCCTGATACTAATTTCTTCAAGATTTTCAAGGTCTTAGTCCTTTTCTTGCCATACACAGGCTCATTCATCAATTTAGCAAATAAAGGGTCTTTTTGTCAACTCTTGGCCACCCAGGTGAACTGTCATGGAGTTCTTCCATCAAATGGATTGGTGTAGCCTCTTAACAATTACCAGACCTCTATAGGGCCTCCTTCTACCTTTCTACCATGGGGTTTAGTGTGGAGAGGTCTTCCCTGCAAGTGAGGTGCTTCACACCCCTTGACTTTCCTAGCCGGGCATTGTTTAGCTCACCTAGGAAAGGTCTTCTTTCATGCACACTTGACCCCTAATGACTCCTAACACTACTAAAAGTATAGGCATGGAGCCTAGCCATTGTTTCCAAGAGCCCATACACTAGGTATAGGGGAAAGGTGGACTAGAACTCCATTTATTGCAGCTTACCAGGCAGAATAACCCAAAAACAAGAACCTAGAGAACTGAAATCAGAAACTTGAACGATGAAACAACTAGTTATTGACCAACCAACACTTTGAGATCAACTAAACTACATTCCACATGTATGCCAATGCCTGGTTATGCCATTAACACATTGCCAAGATCTCAAACATAGAAAATTAAGCAATTACTCTTACTGTTCTTCTTTCTCCTTCATGAAAAATTCAAAATTACAAAACTTCAAATGCCTTCCAACCTTTCACACAAGTCGAGGTAATCCGTATAAAGGTTCAAAAAGTGGTTACCCTTCCCCTTGGTCAGAAATAACCACCACATTAAGCCAAAATTGCACATAAGCAACATTTTGGACTTTATTTCCAATTACTAGAAACTACCAAACATGAGTGTCTAAACTCACAACTCTTCCACTCCTGATAGCTCCTGACCAAGACATTTTTAAGTCTCTTCCACAATTTCAATGGTCAACATGACCTTATCACATTTAAAACATAACTTAACAAAGCTTTCCTATTCCTAGTGTTTCCTAGGTGTTCTTCTAGGTGCTCCTGCACCAATAGGTTTGTTAGGGGCTTGCGGTTTGGGTAAGTCTTGGACACTGTGAGCATTTTGAGCAATGTTGCCTTGGCTATTTGTCCTAAAAGTTAGAAAATGGAATTAATGATGCTCTAATCCTGACCCAAGGGTCCTAGCACATGGGATAAATGTATATAAGGTCAGAAAAACCCTAATACCTGGGTTGGAGGATTGTTTTCATGAATTGAGTCTTGGAGAGTACATTTTTGTGATTGGAAGAGTGCAAATTTCATTAAATTTCTGTTTTTCTGCCTTCATCAAGTCAAGAATGGATTGAAAGGAATTATATAATTCTTTGAGTATTCCATTTATGTCACTTAATTACCTTGTGTAGCATTAGATTATTCATCTAGACCGACTGGTTATCTTTTTGCAAGTTTTCGGTGTTCTTGGTCTCATTATCAGTTCAGACCAGTTTTTGAATAATGAGTCCCACTTGAATTCCCGTGGCTTTCCTCTCATGGCCACTTGGAATCAAGTTGTGGACTATGTAAATATTGTACATATAGGTTTTGGGGTCTTGTTTTGTAGGGAAGGTGATGAAATCATCAAGCACTAAGCGAGTGTAAGTGCATTCTGGCTAGTAGCTTGGAGAGGACAGCAGCAAGGAGAGTTACTAAATGGATTGGTTTGTGCCAATCAAGAGTATGAGAGTGTAGGCACATGTATCTCAGTCATGTGTGTGCCAGGAGGAGAGTTGATGAGGTCGTTGAAGCTATCAAAGAAGGAAAAAGAGCCAAAAACCCTAAGGACCCTTGAAAATAGGGGGTTTGAGGACAATCATATGTACGGACACTTGTAGGACGTAAGGCCTAGTAAATCTTGGAGCCTTGATGGTCAAAAGAAAGAATCTACAAAAAAATTTGGGGGTTGTTAAGACTTTTTGTGAGAAAAGTCAAGAAAACAGGTTCTAGGAGGCCAAATTGGGGCATAAGGCTACAAGGCCTAAAATTGAGTTTTTCAAGAAAGCGCTGGGTAAAAAGTGAAAGAATTCTATGAGATGGATCATTGAGGAGTCAAATCAACAAGGGGATAGTGAGAATACCCTTTCCTAGCCCTTGGAGTGGTTAGGACACTTTGGGTCAGTGTGGAGCCCAAGGAAGCTTAGTGGTGGATTGGGAGTGATGGAGAAGAATTTGAAATTGGTGGAGAATCTTACGTGGTGAGAGGGGTTTAGGAGTGATACCTTAGTAGGGTAGAGAGGAATACCATAGGAAGACCAGATAATAGGTCTTGGGAAGAGCAAGAGTGCTCTTGAGGGATAAATGGTTTGTTTGGAAACAAGGATGGGTTCTCTCTTCATCGACACATACATTATTCCTCGATGTGTTCACAACAGTGTTACAAGACTAGGACTCGCCTCGGACTTGACAAGCCATTTTTTGACTTGGACTTGGGCTTGGAGCCCAAACTTGACAAATAGAAAAACCTAAGAAATTCAAATATTTGTAAGGATTTAAAACTTGTTTCATGCACCCTTTAATAAATAAACCTTAAAGACACAATAGCATCATCAAATAGAAATTACTATGATCCCATAGACAAACATACATCAATCACATAAGTATAAGCACAAATTTTAGCTAAAGGAAATAACACATTTAGATATATAGATATTGTGATATTGCTATCAGGATTCAATCGTGTAGTTTTACAAGTCAAACTCATTGACTCATGATTCATCAGTAGTGGTTCACAAGAACCCATCTCTCATGATAATGAATGGTTCATAAGGAGGAAGATAAATCTTCATACATTTCTTCTATCACAAATGAGATAAGTGCTTGGTTTTAGGAAGGTCATGAGACAACCATTAATGGGGAGTGGATACATGAAGAACTGATGGAGAATGATAATGGCTTCAGACCTGCTATAAAGGAATTTTTTTTTCATTTCAATGATGCAAGAGGTTTTTGGTTTCACTACCAAAATGAGCCTATGAAGAATGCATGTGAAACTCCTTTTGATCTTGAGGGTGTACTTACTCCATCTCAAGGATCATGCATTGAGGATGACATAGATCAATGCTAGGGCTAACCAATTAATAATTATACACATGAATAAGTCAAACATGTACATGTCAATAAGGGAACTACAAGTGCTCATAAATACGTAAGCCTCAAAAAGTATACACACGAATACATAGAATACACAAATTAAAACAAAGTATATGCACGAATACAAGGTATATGCATGAAAACATGTAAGCCACAAAGTATACACTTGAATGCACGTAAGTCAAAAATTATACACATAAGTTGTAAAGTATACACTTGAATATACGTAACTCATATCTATTGAACCATCAATCTAGAATGCAAATATGGATAGGCATTGAAAAAAGATATTTTTATTAACCAAATAGCCATGTAGGCATACATAAATATATGTTGATATAAGTATGAAATATGTGTACAAAATAGCCATGTAAGCTTACGAGAATGCCATCTGGGCATACAATGTCAAATATTTCCAATAAAAAATATGGTCAAAACTGCCATGCAAGCATACAATAAAGGACTCTGGAATCAAAAGTCATTGCTCTGCATGCCCAAGAAATAAAATCTTTCCCTTTCCTTTTCGCTCGAATGGCGATAGGTCTTTCACTTATTTTTGTTGCACTCGTGGAGTGCTCCTGCTACTCCTCCTAGGGTTTAGTTCATGGTGAAGTTTTAACTGTTACAATAAGAAGTAAAGACATGAATATATAGAAATTACATTATAAAAAATGATATATTTGACAAAATAATCACTTACAGCCATCTCACGATCTCTGTCCATGAGGGAAATATCCTCATGCCCATGCTCAAGCGTGCTCAAGCCCTGTATAAACCATGCAAATAGACAAAAACTATGTGAATCAATAATGGTTTGATTTCTCACTAACTAACATCTATAACAACAAATGTAAATTAAAATTTACTAATTTGCCTCATACCTCTTCTGTCAGAGCCATCGAGGATTGTATAGTAGATGTCACACCAATATCCATTGCCCTCATCACATTCAGAGGTGTATCGTCTCGCAACAACTGAAAATAAAACAACAAATTATTCAACGTAATCAACGATGTGCATGCATAAACTACACAAATCTATTAAGTACTTGATTCATTAGTTAAACTCTTTATTCTATTACCTGCGTGAAGGTTTGAGTAAATCCACCACCACTAGGAAGTGTTCCATCAAAACCTCCAATATTAGTCTGTTCAACATCCAAAATTGCATATTAAATTACCATTCATAAAACAATGCCATTAATATGCAATAAACTTATAATTGCTTACTAGTTACATACCCTAGCGATAGTTGTACGGCAAAAATAGGTTGGTGGGGGGGCAGTGTATCCAGTCTCAATACTGTGACCCTGCAATTTTATTAAAATCATAATTTTTTTTTAGTTAATCTTGCATTTCAAAATTGAAATTTAATAAATTAAATTCAATGAACACATGCACTAACTTTTACCTGACTATCAATGCCATATGCCTCATTCAAAATGTTAGCTACCCTCTCGATCTCCATAGCTGCAGATGGATACTGTGTACTAGTATCCTAAGGGTCAGTGAGGTCATGTGAACAAGTATCCCCGCAAGATTGGCACACATGTGTTCAAAGAACACCACTAGAAGACTCCCCTCGATGCAACTGTAGAATAGGGCTAGTATGATGGATGACACTCTAAATCAAAGTGTTGATTGCCTATAATGTCTCTACGTCAGCACTTTCCTTCATAACGGAAGGCATAACAATGTGCTCATGAGGTGGCCTAGCGAGAGCTCATCTACCTTGCCGTGTAGGATCCGGTTGTGCACCGGGTCTATCTTGAGCTGACCCCCCACCTCTCCCTTGGAAATCCCTCATATCAAAATAATTTGGGATTTTGTTCAATATGAACTCACTATATAGTTTCCTAAGGAAATATTGCGGGACCTCGCAATTGTTGCATGGTGGTTAATCGAAGACCATGTACCACCTATCATAAAAACACTCCATTTGTTGGTGGTGGCACCAATGGATAGGAAACCTCTTCACATTGAGGGTAAGATTTTGATTTGTGTGTGGGTCGGTGAATAATGAACACAAATCACCTTTTGTTATTTTTAAATCTTTCACATCCTTGTATGATAGTTTTTTTGCATAATACTCCCTGGCTGCCTCCCTCCTATCTTCCCATCCAGTTATTTGTTTGCTAATTGAATCTATGTTTTTTAACATATCTTTCAATGAATTTGCTAGGGTCATTCTTTCTGTGGTTGAACCATTTGGATCACTCAACCTATTGATGAAATCCTCAATTTGTTTTTTGTTGTTCTCAATTTCACTCATTAAATTTTGTTGAGTGCCAAGAGGGGGTTGAGTGATTGGTGGAGGAGGTTGATGTTGTGGTTGATTTTGATCTTGAGGATTTGGTTGGTCCTCCTATTGAGTATTTTGAGGGTTTGCAGGTTGATTTGCATCTCCTAAAAATTAAAACAAATAGATATCAAATTCAACCTAAAACTAACAAATTCAAAACAAAAAGCATAGAATCCTTACCTCTTATAGCTCCTTGTCGTCGTGGCGCCATCGTTGTGAAGAAATTTGGATTCTTGGTGAAGAATTCCTCTCCTAGAATGCGAGCATGATATTTGGGGTTTTTGGTCGCGGGTGGAGCAAAAAAACCAGTCGAAAAGCAAATGAGAGATTTACATTTTTATTTTCTTTTAACAAAATATAACGTGTGCGCGTTATGTCTTTGTATTTGTGGCCGAAGGGAACTTGCATAGGTTTAATGAAATACATAATGCAAGTGCATTATAATGCGCTCGTGTTATGGATTTCAAGTGTTTTTTTTTTAGGGTGTCCACGGAATTGCTACCCATTTCCATGCACCCACCCAACGGCAAGAAGTCAAAATCCAAATCTGCAAGAAGATCGAAGTCTGCTTGTAAAAATTTCAAGGTGAGATGCTAGAACTATGGGAAACTTGGTCATATTAGGAAGGAATGCAAGGAGAAGAAGAAGAAGAAGAAGAATTCTGATAATGAATCTTCTCAAAGTGATGCAGACACCTTCATTGTTGAAAACTTGATAACTCAGGCATCAGATGATGTCTATTTGGTTGACTCAGGTGCATCCTATCACATGATGTCCAATAGAGAATGGTTCTCTAAATACGATAAGTATGATAGTGGAAAGGTGTACTTGGAAAGCGATTCAACGCTGGAGATAGTTGGCAAAGGAAGAGTCAGAATTCAGTTTGTTGATGGGAGAGTCAAAGGTATTGGTGGAATACTTCACATAGCAGGTCTGGCTTGAAATATTCTTTCTGTCAGTAAGTTAAATGATGTTGGTGTAGAAGTTTCTTTTTCAAGTAAGGGATGTAAAATGGCTAGAGGTGCAATGGTGTTGGCTAAGGGTGTTTGTAATGGCACTCTGTACAAGTTGGATGCATGTCCTGTTCTTTGTAATAGTGCCTCTGTAAAGTCATGCAATGCTGCACATGTAGAGAAAGATGAAGACACTTCTCTAGCTACAAATGCTTTGGAGGTAAAACTCCCAGCTAAGAAGACTATGCTATGGCATCATAGACTTGGTCACATTGGTGAGAAATGTTTAAAAACCTTGAAGAATAAAAATATTGTAGAAGGGCTTGATGATTGTAACCTTGAGTTTGATTTTTGTGAATATTGTATCTATGAAAAACAACACCATGTTTCATTTTTTTCTAGTCCTCATAAATCTTCTTGTATACTAGATTATGTTCATTCAGATGTGTTTGGTCTAGTTAATGTTCCTTCATTATCGAAGTCTAGATACAATGTTTCTTTTATTGATGACTGTTCGTGAAGGGAATTTGTATACTTTCTTAAAAGTAAATCAGAAGTGTTCAGTCGGTTTAAAGATTTTGAAACCTTGGTAGAGAATCAGACTAGAAGGAAAATTAAATTTTTGAGGACAAACAATTGAGGTGAATTTTGTTCTACAGATTTTGAAAGGTATTGCACTGATCATGGAATTAAAAGGCACAAGACAATGCCTTACACTCCACAATAGAATGGAGTTGTTGAAAGGCTGAATAGGACGCTGATGGAAAAGGCAAGGAGTATGTTGAGTGGTGTTGGTCTAGAGAAAAAGTTCTAGGTTGAGGCTATGGCTACAACATGTTATCTAATAAACAGATCTCCTTGCTCTACTCTTGTTGATAAAACACCTTTGGAAGAATGGTATACTAAGAATCCATATCTAAGGCATGTCCGTGTGTTTTGTTGTGAGGCATATGTTTATGTGCCAAATGAAAAGAGATCTAAATTGGATAACAAGGTTGTCAAATGTATTCTCATCGACTATAGAGTTGGTGTGAAGGGATACAAGCTTTGGAACCCTATTACAGAGAAGGTTTTGTATAATAGAAGTGTGATATTTGATGAGCTAAAACCTTCAGTAAGTGATCAACAACTTGAGACAAATTAGAGTGACAAGCAGAAGGATGTAGTTGAGATTCCCCAAACTCCAGAAAGGGAAGAGCTGCATGGTGTACGTGAGACTGAGGAGAGCTCAAGTAGCTCTGAAAGTTCTGATGATGAAAAAAAACCTCAACTTGTAAGAAGATCTACACGAGAAAAAAGGAAACCTAAAAGGTATGGTTTTTTTGCGTTAAATTTGAACTATCCCTATGCTTTATTAATCAGCACTGATGAGCCTAGGACTATGAAAGAAGCAATCAACATGGCTGATTCAAATTCTTGGCTACAAGCCATGAATGAGGAGATGGATTCTTTGAAAAAGAATGAAACTTGGAATTTGGTACCACTGCCTAAAGGGCGAAAGCCTGTTGGCTGTAAGTGGATATTCAAAAAGAAAACAGGCCTTGATGGCAGTGTTGACAAGTATAAGGCAAGGTTGGTTGCAAAGGGATTTTCTCAAGTTGAGGGAATTGATTATGGAGATATTTTTTCCCTTGTAGCGAAGCTGACATCCATTAGATTTTTTTTGTCATTGGAAGTTGTGTATGATTTTGAAATTGAACAGATGGATGTGAAGACAACATTTCTCCATGGTGAGCTAGAAGAAGAAATCTACATGTCCTAGCCTGAGCATTTTGTTGAAAGAGGTAAACAAAATCTTGTTTGTAAGTTAAATAAATCTCTATGGTTTAAAACAATCTCCTAGAATGTCGTACTAGAAATTTGACACATTTGTTTTGTCAATTGGATTTGTGAGATCAAAATCTGATCACTGCATTTATTATAAATCTGAGAATGATCCTGTGCTTGTTATTACAATGTACGTGGATGATATGTTATTCATAGGAAATATAAAGACTATGATTTTTGATCTTAAATCTCAATTGTCTGCAAAGTTCAAAATGAAAGATCTTGGTGCAACAAGGTACATTCTTGGAATGGAGATAACTAGGGATGGAACAAGTAGAAAGCTTTGGGTCGGTCAGAGGAAGTATGTGAAAATAGTTTTGGAGAGGTTTAGCATGGATGATTGTAAGTAGCTTGTTGTTCCAATCATGCAGGGAATGAAGCTATCTATTGAAGACCATCCTAAGTCTTCTACTGAGATGGAGGACATGACTTATGTACCTTATGCAAGTGTTGTTGGTAGTTTGATGTATGCTATGGTCTGCTCAAGACCATACATTGCCCAAGTAGTGGGAGTTCTAAGAGAGTGTTCAAGTATTTTAAGGGGACTTTAGACTACGCCCTATGTTACCATGGTAGTTTGGTTGCATCATAGAGGACTCTCAATATTCATGGGTATGTTGATTCAAATTGGGTAGGGGACATTGACAGTAGACGATCCACCAATGGATACACTTTCATGCTTAATGGTGGAGCAATTAGTTGGATGAGTAAACAAAATGCTATAGTTTCTTTATCCACGGCAGAGGCAGAGCACATGGATACAACTCATGCATGTAAGGTGGTTGTTTGGCTAAGGCATTTATGTTCAGACATTGGATTTAATGCAGAGCATATCACTATTTTTTGTGAGATTTAGAGTGCCATTTGTTTGGCAAAGAATCTGACCTTTCATGCCAAGACCAAGCACATTGATGTGCAATATCACTTTGTGAGGGATATGGTCGAAGATGGAAAGGTCATTCTGGAAAAGGTGGACACCTTGAAGAATGTTGTAGATGCTTTAACAAAGCTAGTTAGCACATACAAGTTTATATGGTGCACAAAATCGATGGGCCTTGGGGCCTATGACAGACAATAATTTTTCCAAGTCATGGGAAAGCTGGAAGTGTTCACCAAGTGGGAGCTAGTTGACAAAATGTGTCTCAAATTCCATCTTGAAGCCCCTGTTTTAATGAATTGGTGAAATTCAGATATTTCTGTAGTTTACCGCCGTACCGCACCTAGCCTCATCTCTACCTCAACCACTTTATCGTGAAAGTTAGTTCATGCCCTAGTGGTACTGCGGTGAAGGCCTTGATGGTTAACTTGTTACCTCTCATGGTCTCTTCCTTGGTTGTAGTGACTACAATTGACTTCACTTGGCTTGTCTGGTTGGTCACCACTATACCATGGGCGATTAAGTCCTTGACCACGGTGGTGGCAGTGAGACCGCCTGTGGTCACCTTGGCCACTACCGCTTATTGCGAGCAGTGGGTCCACTCACCATGGTGATCATGGTGAGACCACCAACAGTCTGGATGATGCTCATCGCTCTACCATAGGGTGGTCTGTCGACCCCCATAGTAGCGTGTTTTGATCGCTAGTAGTCAATCAGACCGATTACCTCGTTGTCGCGACTAGTGTCAACTCGGACGGTGGTAGCGCTGGACATTTTGTGGACGATCTCCGTGAAGTCTTTGGGTGAGATCGGTTGAGCTCACTGCATTACCGTGGGCTGACTCGACTGGTGCTCTGGTAGTGTGGGCAAGTCATGGATGGGCTCGGTTGGCCAAACCGCCTTACCGCAGACGAGTCGGTTCGACTAGGCGATAGCACGGGGAAGCTTGAGGGAGCTCGATAGTGCTCACCACTTTACTGCGGGTGGGTCGTCTCAGCTCGACAATAGAGTGGTAGTGTCTTGGATGGGCATAATGGGCTCAAATCAGTGTTTGACCGAGTTGGACTCGATGGTAGGAGCGATAGGTGAATGCAAGATGGACACATGGCAGTTTGACTGCTCTCCGCTTGGCCAAAGGTTTTTTGTGGCAACAACAGTAATTGCAGGTTGACTTAGGCTAGCGGACATAACCCGATTTGGGTGATGGCATTAATTCTTGAGTGGCTCGATGCAAAAAGATCAACATGGGCAGATCGACTGTGTGATTGGACCAAGAGATTTATGTACCTGGTGATCGATGGTTGATTGCGAATAATTGAATGCAATGTATGAATTATCAAGTCGAGTACAATATTCCATGGGAGATATATTCGAACTGTATGTTTCTAGAAAATTAATTGGAACAGTAGGATAGTTCTGGAAGTGCTGCTGTGAGCTGATCAGAGAAGACTGTATATTGTATGTAACTATTTTTGTTACCGTAATACAATTGTCTTGACTGTGTGTGGTGGGTTTTTTACCTAAAAAGGTTTTCCCACGTATATCTTGTGTCAACTGTGATTTCTTATTTTTGATTGTCTTTTCTATGCTTATTGTATTTATCTCAAATAGTTTTGAAAGCTATTAGAAACTAGTTTATGCTCTTCTCCTATGTTGTATTAGTGTTAAGGGAATGTATTCCGCATTGTTGGATCATTAAATCCTGCCCATTTTTTCCTTTAGAAAATCAGCCAAATGGGACTCATTCAACATCTGTGGTGAATGCGTTCCACCTACATGGGACTCATTCACCCAAAGTGGTGAATGGGTCCCACAGGGTCTATTTTGAGTGCTAGAGTTTTAGGGAGTGTGTAAAGTAAATTTATTTGTTGACATTGTCTAGTTTTTGGTTAAAATATGCCTTGGGATGCATCATATTGGGTCATAAGGGCCTATTAATGATGATATAAAGGTCATAAATTCCAAAGATCCCAAAATTCAATGTGAAAGTGTAAATAAATACATTTTACAACATTAATTTAAGGCCAAATTGGGTCTATTTGGCTCATAAGGGCCCTAAATCCCATGTGAATGTGGAAAACACATTACAACACTAGATTAGGTCCACTTAATTTACAAGCCTCCTAAATTTAATGCGAAGGTGTAAATAAATACAATTTACAAAATTAAATTAAGGTAGAGTTAAGTTAATTTAGCTCAAAAAGGGCCCAAGACCTAATGTGGATGTGTAAAACACCTCACAACACTAGATCAAGGTGATATCAAGTCTAATTTATCATTAATTATTCCCATATCAAGTGTGAAAATGTACAAGATGATATTTTTTGACACTACAGTCATACTTACTATAATCAAAGAGTTTTTCTAAAATTTGAAGGTGGACTTTTGTTGTCTTATGGCTTTTAGTCTTGTCATTGATGACAACCTAAGTCTCTGATCTAATCCCCACTTCAGTATTGGTCCAATTATCAGAAATAAGAGCGAAGAATAGGGTATCCAATTAAATTTAAGTTTGTCAATCTACATACTTCACTAGATTATCATTTTGAGTCATGGATCTCAAAAGGTATTTTCATGTTTGTATTATCTTATCCAAGAATTATCTAGGTGCGCATTCATTGGTGTACGATCTAGGAGATCTAGTGTAATGATTTTTTGGTTATTAGCACTAAAAGGCCGACCTGGTGGATATAGCCATTGCAGATGGTTAAGGAGTAATTTCTTAAATGTTTTCATGTTTGAACATGCTTATTTAAGTCCTTACTATTCTATGTCCAACTTTGGATGGTGCACATTAACAATTATCTATGGATTTAGCCAATAGTTGAAAAGTATTTTATTTTTTATTAAAGCCAACATATAGATGATTGAATCTTGAGTTGTGGATATATATGTGATTGGTTATATCATTTTGATATAAGATAAGTGAAGGATGTTAGTGTGTGATGTTAAATTAAAAATGATAGTGATGTGAATTAAACTATGCATGGATTTGTGATGCGAATAGAAGAGCAGAGAAAAGTACAAAATTAGATAGAAGGTCTAGAAACTGATCTATGAGATTAACCAAAACTGTAACCAGGCATGAGAAGATTCTATTCCTTCAGTTCAATCCTTCAGATGATCTTAATCTGAATATTTTTCAAGGAAGTGAGCCTTCCTATTTTGAGTAGTGAGCCTAATTTCAAGTGCATTGCCATTTTGTAAAGCTTATATTTGAGTACTCAAATAGTGGATTAACATCCACCATGGTTTTTTTGGACTCAAGGGAAAACTGAGAGGGGGGGTGAATTAGTGTTCAATAAATCTTAACTTTATTAATCTGAAACCTAGACCATTATATCATTACATTAAAACAAAGATGCAAGAATTCAAAGGAAACATTCATAACACCATGACACAAGGATTTTTGCATGGAAAACCTATTAGGGGAAAAACCATGGTGGAGGTTAATCCATAATTTGAGTACTCAAATAAAAAATTTATAAAGGGAATGCACTTACATTAAGGCACACTACCTAGAACTCATTGCTCAAAAGGGAAGGCTCACTACCTTAAAAAATTTAAAATTAAAACCATCTAAAAGTTGAATTGAGATAGTAGCATCTATTCATTCTAGATTACAGTTCTGGTAAAGCTCATCAATTAGATTTTGAATCCTTTATCTGATTATGTACTTTTCTCTACTCTGCTCTTCCCTTATCTACTCTTCACATCAATTCACTTTATTATCTACTGAATTTTGTGCCACACTGATATATTTCACATCCCACACATTCAAAAATACTTCACTCACTTCATACAACATGAAAAATGATAGAAATGATCTCATATATATATCCGCTATCAAGGATTTAAACATTCTTGTGTTGAATTGATAAAACATTAAATTCTTTACAACTGTCAGCCAGATCCACCACTAGTTATTTATGTGTATCCTCCAAAGTTGGTTAAGACATAGAGAGGACCAAAAAAAACATAATCAAGCATGAAAACATTTAGTTAATTACTCCTTATTCATCCACGATTACTATATCTGTCGGGTTGGCCTTCAAGCACATATAACAAAATATTTGCACATTGGATCCCCTAGATCGCATACTAGTGAATGTGTAGCCACAAAATGCTAGACTAAGGTATTTTAAATACCTAGAAATCATCCCTGATGTGTGCAAAATGAATTGATAAACAAATGATGCACAATGATCAACATATTTACCTTTAATTTGATGTCCTATTCTTCATTATGTTCTGCCAAAACTATACTATAGATCAGATGCATGACTTAGGTTGCATGAATTGGGTTTCCATCAATGAAAACACTTACAAGCCATATGCCAACAATCTCCCCCTTTGGCATTGATTGCAACACTTAGTGAAAAATGACTAAGTGTCAGAATCATTAGGTACGGTGGCAAAATTTATTACGCTTTATCCCTCTAAGATTTATAAGGAATTTCTCACTACATTCTCTCCCCCTTGGACATAAATGACAAAGAATAGGAGCCATATGCCAAAAAAAAGACAAAAAATGTGTACAAAACTTCAAAATTTCAAAAATTTGAATAAGTTTTGCAAACTTTAGAAAATAATTTTATGATTTTCCTACATTTTTGGAAGGAACTTCTACCAAGCATCTACTGAGATCCCAATGGTTATTATCAAGTTTTTATTCTTGGATTTCTTGTTAATAATCTCAATGAGAGATTCTAGAATTGTAATTGCTTCTTCAAATTTCTCACCTTTCTTTAGAATCTCCATCATCTACTCCAATTTGCATTTGGTTTGATCCTTAACCTTCCAAAAAGTATCCACAAGGGTGTTCTTGGTGGATTTAAATTTAGTGTGCTCAAACTGTAGTTTCTAAATCTTTTTCCTGATGGTGACATCCTGATCCCGAACCATATCATAGTTCTTTCCAATTTCACTCAATTCTACCTCAATTTTCTTTAACTTCTCTTTGTATTTTCCAACTACAAGGAGCCAACAGATGCAATAGCTATAGATTTTATTAGCTGAATTGATGCATTATCTCAACTCATTCATTTTCTTCTTCAGTTTTGTAAGAGATATCCTGAACTACTCCTTCAAATGTAGAATAATTTCACCTTCTTATTTTTCTTTATTCTCAGAGCTCAATGATTCTTTACTCTACTTAATCACCTCCTCAGGTAGAATGTTTTGTAGGCTTTCCAATAAGATCTTGCAGTGCTCAATATGAGCATTTAGTATTTCCAAAATCATGTCCTTATCATATGGTGGTTTGACTTACCATAACCTCACAATTTTCTACATGCGATCTTCTTCTTGGATAAATTGTTGAAGCTTTTCTTTGGTTATATCATCATCTTCCTCACTAGCCTCTGATATTTTCTTTTCTGGTTCTTGTTCATTATTTTCATCAGATTCTTCATCTAGAATATTCACAATTTCCTATTCTTTTCTTTTTTCTTTTGTTTTGGGCACCTTGGGTTCCAAAGGGTTGTATCCAATAATTTATATTTCCCTTTTATGCTTTTTATCCATACTAGTGGAAGAGGAAACAACCTCAAGTGTTCTTTCCGGAAGAGAAACATTTACTAAACCAAACATTCTTAACAATGTTTTTCCAAACTTTTCAAATTCTTCATCACAGTTATGCAAACTATTGAAATAGGTGTAGATTTTCTTACATACCAGTTCATTTGTTTTCCACAACACATTGTTGATTTCAGGTAAGAAATTTATTAAGTACATCACCAAACATATAAACAATGTACCAAACCTAAATGGGTAGCCTATTTCCCTGGTTAACTGCACATTGTCCATTAGTTGATCCTTTAGCAATCTGCACAGGTCAAAGTCCTGACCTTCAATTATCATTTATGTGAAATGTAGACTATGCCAGCTGATGTTTCTCCTTCTCGATTTCTAAAAAATATTTTGTATGAAATTTCATGCGCAACATATTTCATAACAGGATCTTTGATCATTGCAATTATCAGCGCCATATGATCTCCAATTATTCTGGTTAGGGTTTCAACTTCTCTGTTCCATATGGATTTCTTCCTTAGTATATCTCTGATTTTGCATAATCCAATCAAATTTTTTATTGCCTCCTTTGAAATAAGGTTTGTCTAGAGTCAAGATATCACCATTCAATCTGCTTAGAATTAATTTTATGAATTTTGCATTCTTGAAGTACAAAAAATCATTCCAAATATCCAAATTCTTGTGCTTTGTTTCATTCAATTTCCTCAATTTGTCTAACAACAAAATAGTCCTCATAGGGTGGGTGCATGGAAATGGGTAGCAATTTTGTGGACACCCTCCAAATTTGTTTTTGAAAATCCATAACGCGAGCATGTTATAACATGAGCGCATTTCTCGCGTTATAACGTGCTCACGTTATGGCTCATTATTTTGAGCTTGAGGCTCGACAACTACAAACCAATAATGCAAGCGCGTTATAATGCACTCGCTTTATTGATTGTTAAAAGAAAAAAAGAAATGCAAATCTGTCATTAGCATTTCGACTATTTTTTTTTGTAGCCACGGCCCAAACCCCCAAAATTTTGTGCTCGCATTCTAGGAGGAGAAATTCAACAAATTTCTTCACCAATAATTGATATTTCTTCACAAGGATGGCACCACGACAATGAGGAGCTATGAGAGGTAAGGATTCTATGGTTTTTGTTTTGAATTTGTTAGTTTTAGGTTGAATTTGTTAGTATTAGGTTGAATTTGATATATATTTGTTTGAATTTTTAGGAGATGCAAATCAACCTGCAACCCTCAAAATCCTCAATAGGAGGACCAACCAAATCCTCAATAGGAAGACCAACCAAATATTCAAGATCAAAATCAACCACAACATCAACCTCCTCCACCAATCACTCAACCCCCTCCTGGCACTCAATAAAAATTTAATGAGTGATATTGAAAACAACAAAAACTAAAATTGAGGATTTGATCAGTAGGTTGAGTGATCCAAATGGTTCAACTGCAGAAAGGATGACCCTAGAAAATTCATTGAAAGATATGTTAAAAATTAGATTCAATTAGCAAACAATTAACTGGATGGCAAGATAGGAGGCAGGAGACTAGGGATTATTATGCAAATAAACTATCATACAAGGATGTAAAGGATTTAAAAATTGCAAAAAGTGATTTGTGCTCATTATTCACCGACCCACGCACAAATCAAAATCTTACCCTCAATGCGAAGAGGTTTCCTATCCATTGGTGCCACCACCAATAGATTAGGGACCAATTTTATGATAGGTGGTATATGGTCTTCGATTACCCACCGTGCAACAATTGTGAGGTCCCACAATATATCCTTAGGAAACTATACAGTGAGTTCATATTGAATAGGATCCCAAATTATTTTGATATGAGGGATTTCCAAGGGAGAGGTGGGGGGTTAGCTCAGGATAGATCTGGTGCACAGTCAGATCCTATGCGACAAGGTAGACGATTTTTTGCTAGGCCACCTCGTAAGCACGTTGTTATGCCCTCCATCACGAAGGAAAATGTTGATGTAGAGACATTGCAGGTGATCAACACTTTGAACCAAAGTCTCATCCATCATACTATCCCTATTCTACAACACCATCTAGGGGAGTCTTCTATTGGTGGCCTTCAAACACATGTGTGTCAATCTTGTGGGGCTACTTGTTCATATGACTCCACCGACACTCAGGAGACTGGTACATAGGATCCGTCTATAGCTATGGAGATGGAGAGGGAAACTAACATTTTGCATCAAGCATATGGAATTGATAGTCAGGTAAAAGTTAGTGCATGTTCATTGAATTTAATTTATTAAATTTTGATTTTGAAATGCAAGATTAACTAAAAATGTTTAATGATTGTGTGATCCCACAAAGTTGGTTTATAATTTCTAGGAGATTTTTATTTTTGCTGAAATCACATATTTTTAGAAAATATAATGATTTAAACCTTAAAAAGTTTCATACTAAGGATTTCAATTGAAGAGTGTTTGATCAAACCATCTTAGATCAAACCCCCTTGGATAGAACCTCGCTAGTTTTAAAGCATACCTAGAACGAAGTCTCCTTTACACCTATCAAAATGCTGACAAAAAAATCACTTTTGATTTACCTTTGGGGGATAAAATGAATTCATTTAAAATTTATTTCAAATGATCATGGTATTCCTCTGAATGAGCTATCTAATGAATATAATTTTAATATGTTTTGGTTTTATTATGTATGTGTTTTATTAGTTTTATTAAATATAAGTTTTTCATTGAAAATCAAGCTCTTTTTTCTGCACATGTGGAAAAATAGAAGATTATCAAAATAAAATTTTAAAAAATATATTCAGGCTGGGTAATGATGTCCTTGATCCATTAAAAAAAAAAAATTGAATTTTGATACATACATAAAAAGTTATGTTGTATATAGTTCGCCTATGTTTCAACTGTAATTGGTTTGACTTTGAAACCTGATTAAGGAATAAGTATTTAATAAAATACTATGAAACCAAATCAAAGTGCCAGATATCATAGTTACAAATCTAAATTAGAAAAAATGATAATTTTATCCTTCATACAAAAATTTTTATGTTGTATACGGTGAGCGTCACTCCTTAAAAATGCTATTTTAAAAAAAAAGCTAGTTTTCAAAGGAGATCGAAAAAGAAGTGCAATATAATTCCAAAAAAATTGAAAAAAATATATTTAGAATATATAGAAAAAACTTCACAAATCACTAGTTTGCATTATCTTCAAATTCCTCACGGTTTAGCCGCTATAGGAGCCCGAAAGTGAAAATTTAGTTTAAAAAAATCAGTTCAATGTTGTGGGATCACCCAATTTTAATAAAATTGCAAGGTCACAGTGTTGAGACTGGATACACCGGCCCCCCACCAACTTATTTTTGTAGTACACCTATTGCTAGGGTATGTAACTAGTAAAAAATTATAAATTTATTGCATGTTAATAGCATTGTTTTACGAATGGTAATTTAATATGCGATTTTCGATGTTGAATAGACTAATATTGGAGGTTTTGATGAAACACTTCCTAGTGGTGGTGGATTAACTCAAACCTACACAGAGGTAATAGAATAAATATTTTAACTAATGAATCAAGTACTTAATAGATTTGTGTAGTTTATATGCACATCGTTGATTACATTGTATAATTCATTTTTTTTATTTTCAGATGTTGCACGACGATACACCTCTGAATGTGACGAGGGCAATGGATATTGGTGTGACATCTACTATACAATCCTTGATGGCTCTGAAATGAGAGGTATGAGGAAAATTAGTAAATTTCAATTTACATTTGTTGTTATAGATGTTTGTTAGTGAAAAATCAAACCATTATTGATTCACGTAGTTTAATTTCTATTTGTATGGTTTATACAGGGCTTGAGCACGCCTGAGCATGGGCATGAGAATATTTCCCTCATGGAGAGATATCGTGAGATGGTGGTAAGTGATTATTTTGTCAAATATATCATTTTTTATAATATAATTTCTATATATTCATGTCTTTACTTCTTATTGTAACAGTTAAAGCTTCACAATGAACTAAACCCTAGGAGGAGGAGTGGGAGCACTCCTCGAGCACAGCAAAAATGAGTGATAGACCTATCACCATCCGATCGAAAAGGAAAGGGAAATATTTTATTTCCAAGGCATGGAGAGCAATGAATTTTGATTCTAGAGCCCTTTGTTGTATGCCTACATGGCAGTTTTGTACATATTTTTTATTGGACATATTTGACATTGTATGCCTATATGGCTATTTTGTACATATATTTCATACTTATATTGACATATATTGATGTATTCCTACATGGATATTTGGTTTTAATACAAATATCTTTTATCGATGTCTGTCCATATTTGCATTCTAAATTGATGGTTCAATAGATATGAGTTATGTGTATTCAAGTGTATACTTTACAACTTACATGTATACTTTGTGACTTATGTGCATTCGAATGTATACTTTGTGGCTTACATTTTTCCATGTGTATACCTTGTATTTGTGCATATACTTTGTTTTAATTTGTGTATACTATGTATTCGTGTGTATAATTTTTGAGGCTTACGTTTTTTTGAGTACATTTACTTCCCTTATTGAAATTTATATGCTTGACTTATTCATGTGTATAATTATTAATTGGTTAGCCCTAGCATTGATCTATGTCATAAGAAATGCATGATCCTTGAGATGGAGTAAGAAAACCCTCAAGGTCCAAAGGAGTTTCACATGCATTCTTCATAGGCTTGTTTTGGTAGTCAAACCAAAAACCTCTTGCATCGTTGAAATGAAAAAAGTTATCCTTTATAGCAGGTCTGAAGCCATTATCATTCTCCGTTAGTTCTTCATGTATCCACTCCCCATTAATGGTTGCCTCATGACCTTCATGAAAGCAAGCACTTATCTCATTTGTGATAGAAGAAATGTATGAATATTTATCTTCCTCCTTATGAACCATTCATTATCATGAGAGATGGGTTCTTGTGAACCACTACTCATGAATCATGGGTCAATGAGTTTGACTTGTAAAACTACACGATTGAATCCTGATAGCAATATCACAATACTTATATATCTAAATGTGTTATTTCCTTCAGCTAAAATTTGCGCTTATACTTATGTGATTGATGTATGTTTGTGTATGGGATCATAGTAATTTCTATTTGATAATGCTATTGTATCTTTAAGGTTTATTTATTAAAGGTTGCATGAAACAAGTTTTAAATCCTTAAAAAAATTTGAATTTCTTAAGTTTTTCTATTTGTCGAGTCTAGGCTCCAAGCTCGATTCCAAGTAAAAAATTGGCTTGTCAAGTCTAAGGCGAGTCCAAGTCTTGTAACACTGGTGTGAACACATCGAGGAATAATATATATGCCGATGAAGAGAGAACCCATCCTTGTTTCTAAACAAATAATAGTATAGATATGGTTGGTCGAGATAAAACATCACTCTTTTAGATAGTTCGAACCATAATATTTCATAGCTGCAAACACACCTTCATTATGTGTGCTATTTATCCTACTGAAGAAATGGTGTAACATGTTGTAGATCAAATATTGCAACCCTAAGTCCACAAGAAGGTTACTTTTCCCGATTTCCACAAATGTCTTTAAGATGTTCATCCTTCTTGAGTAATGCAAACTATTGATGTCATCTAGATCTTTGAAACTATCTGCAATCATGTGCAATATTTTAAAATCTAGAGCTATATCTAATACTAAAAATGACTGCTCAATAAAGCCTAAATATTCTTCTATTCTTTTCAATGTGACCATAATGGCATTCCTTTAAGATAAACTACTAAGCTTACTACCTGATTCATAAAGTAATCTTGCCAACCACTATCATCAGCTGCCATGCTTCCAATGGAAATTTAATTTGTTACAATACCCAAAGGTTGGCAAGTTCATTCGCTCTAATACCACTGTAATGAATCGAGCTCTAGATCAATAGATTTTTTATTTATTTCTTATTGGATTGACAAAGGTTGTCATCCAATATTATTAAGATAGATAACGAACTCCCCAAATTATAAATGAAATAAATTTTGAATATGAAGTCTAATTCAAATATTAATTTGATAATGGAAATTTGATAAATAAATATAATAGTTGTTTCTAATTAATCAATTAAAATCATGTGCTAGCTTTGAATATGAATCTGCCTATCATTGATATATAGGCCTTGAGAATTGGGATGTCTTTCTTGATCGATACTTTGTACTCATGCATCTTACTTTGAGTTCTTTTCGGATTATATGCTTGAAACGTATACTCCCATATTATAAAAAATTTCTCATATAGACCAATCCCACACTAGGTAATTCAATAATAAAAATAAGTTTGCAAATTGATTACCCTAATCTTTCCTTCTTATTCTCTTTTATACTCAAAAACTACACAATTGAATCCTGATAGCAATATCACAATTTGACAAATTATAGAAAATACCTCCTACTTATCAATTCATGAGCTAAAGGGGCTCTATAATGAATGTTTCATAAGGCACAACACTTGCTGAGGGTTTTGCAAATGGGGTTGCAAGCTAAGTGGGCTTAACCTTGGGGAAAAAACTCTGTGGTTAAGCACTTGAGCTGGAGTAGTACTGGGATGGGTAATCTCCCAGGAAGGCCTAGTGCCTCACCTCTGTGAGCATCACCTAGATGCAATGAGTGCTAAGTGCGCCATTCATTATGATGAGAGATGTGTTCTTGTGAAATCAGCCCTCTTTCAATCCATGTCAGTGGGACCGTATAGGAAGCTGGAGGTCATACCAAGTACGGGATCAAAAAGTTTGTATAAAAAATTTAAAAAATAGAGAACATTGTGAATAATTTTTATTAGATCTTCTCCAAAAGTTCATCAACAACTTCCATTCAAGCCTCTCAAGGTTTTACATAGTGTTTTACACCCTTCTCTAACTGATCCATGCCATCAACTAACTAAAAACCAACTTTCAAAACAAGTAATCGTTGCATTTCAAATATGTTGCTTTAAGCAACTTACAAATTTGCAACTTTAGACTCCTCCAACCTAAGGGATCGATCCGGTGGAACATAGCTCAGAGTGATTCCACCTATTTCGATGTGAAAGAGGACCATGCCTAGCATAAAGATACCTATTTAGACATGTTGGAATAGTCTGCTTGGTCACACAAGTTGCAGAATGAAAGTTGCACCACTTTGCAACTTTGCACTGCTTGCATTTGATGCTTTTTCCATCAAGTGAAAATTCACTGCCACGGGAAAACCACTATGAGATAGAAAAAACCAGGAGATCTTTTTGTAGAGGGGACCAACACGATCCTGTAGGATTAGATGAGAATTTTCTAAGTATCACGGTATTCGAGTAATAGCATGTTGAAGTTTGTAGCCATTTTGCACTTTGAACCCTTAAGGGATCGATCCGATGGAATGTAGCTCGGAGCGATTCCATGTGTTTCAGTGTGAAAGAGGACCATTCCTATCATAAACATACCTATTTAGACACATTGGAGCATTTAATTTGGTCCCACAAGTTGTAGAGTGAAAGTTGCACCACTTTGCAATTTTGCACAGCTTGAATTTGACACTTTTTCCATCAAGTGAAAATCCACCACCACGGGAAAACCACTCCGAGATAGCCAGAACTGAGAGAGGTTTTTCTAGAGGAGCCCAACATGATCTTGTAGGATTGGATAGGAAGTTTCTAAGTCTCACGGTATCCAAGTAATAGCATGCTGAATTTTGCAGCCATTTTGCACTTTGGACCCTTAAGGGATCTATCTGGTGGAACATAGCTCAGAGCGATTCCACATGTTTCGGTGTGAAAGAGGACCATGCCTAGCATAAAAATACCTATTCAAATGTGTTGCAATAGTTTGATTAATCACACAAGTTGCAGAATAAAAGTTGCACCACTTTGTAACTTTGCACTGCTTGCATTTGATGCTTTTTTCATCAAGTGAAAATCCACCGCCACGGGAAAACCACTCCGAGATAGCAAAAACCGGGAGAGGTTTTTGTAGAGGATCTCAAAAAAATCCTATAGGACTAGACAAGAAGTTTCTAAGCATCATGGTATCTAATTAATAGCATGCTGAAGTTTGCAGCCATTTTGCACTTTGGACCCTTAAGGGATCGATTCGGTGGAATGTAGCTCAAAGCGATTCCGCATGTTTCATTGTGAAAAAAGACCATTCATAGCATAAAAATACCTATTCAGATGTGTTGGAGCAGTTAGTTTGGTCACATAAGTTGCAGAGTGAAAGTTGCACCACTTTGCAACTTTGCACAACTTGCATTGGACACTTTTTCCATCAAGTGAAAATCTACCGCCATGGGAAAACCACTCTAAGATAGCTAAAACCGAGAGGTTTTTCTAGAGGGGCCAAACACAATCCTTTAGGATCAGACGAGAATTTTCTTAGCGTCATGGTATCCGAGTAATAGCATCTGAAGTTTACAGCCATTTTGCACTTTGGACCCTTAAAGGATCGATCCGGTGGAACGTAGCTCAGAGCGATTCCACGTGTTTCGGTGTGAAAAAATACCATGCCTAGCATAAAAATACCTATTCAGACACATTAGAGTAGTTATTATGATCACATGAGTTACAAAGCAAAAGTTGCACCACTTTGCAACTTTGCACAGCTTGAATTTGACACTTTTTCCATCAAGTGAAAATCCGCTGCCACGGGAAAACCACTCCGAGATAGCCAAAACCGAGAGAGGTTTTTCTAGAGGGGCCCAACATGAATAAATACCTTGAGGTTCACATGGGGATGTTGGCATACCTTCTTCATCATTTCCAAGTGATGTTTTACTCTCAACTTGAGATGTGTTGGATGGTGTCCAACAATATTCACTTGCAGTAGATGGGGTCCATCCATATTCACTTGTGCTAGATAGTGTCCCTCCATATTCTCTTGTGCTTAATGGTATCCCTTCATATTCACTTATCCTTAAGGGTGTATCTCCCACTAAGGTATCTGAATCTATCTTAGGATGATGCTTTCGCATTCGTACCTATTGTGCTGCCAATTCCCATTCTCTTTTTGATGGTTGAGGTTCCTCTACAATCACCTTGTTTTCATATCCAATTTCTAATTTTCATTATATGCTACCTCTTGAACTCTCTCATTTTCTTTGAAGGTTTCATTCTCTTCATCTCTTAGTTTCCTCTTTGTATTGTTCTTTGGCATGGTGGATAATTTTATTTGTACCATGGTAATGAGACAAATATTAGTTCCCAAAAAAATGTATCCATTAAAGCTAATTGAAAAATATATGTCATTGAAGGATTCATTTAAATAATACTTACAATCACCGTGTACAAAAGTTAACCTACCATATACAAATGTGTACAAACTATGGAAGCATAAAAAAAGTTTTTATATGCTTTCAAAGGTGGTTGTTTTTTAGCTATAGGCATTGTGGGGAGTTTTTTTTCATTGAAAAAGATTTAAACCACCTCCATTTGCTCGAAGGGAGGAGTATTATTCATTTCGAAATCCATTTTTATGATAAAAAAATGTTGCTTTCTAGAAATTCACTGGTTTTTTTGCACATTCCTGCACTTGTACGGATCTGTGCGGCCTCCCCTTTATACAAAACTAATAGAATATTGTAGGCACATTTCTTAACTCTCTGATGCATTAGTTCTAAGGGCTTAACAGTATGTTTGAAGGGAGCAATTGACAATTTTCTGAAACTACTCATTTCAAGCCAGTCAAGGGTTTGAGTAGGATTTAATTATGAAATGACCATCCCACCTACTGTTATGACTTTTTTCTCGGTGGGATGGCATGCACATTTTTATAGTAGGGTCTATTATTTTTTAACATGCATTGGAATGAAACTAATGACAATAAGATGGGGTTCTTAGGTTGAAACAAGCACTTTTACATGAGAATTTGAGGAACCAAGGTGTGATTTTAAAAAATTATTGGAGTGACCTATGTAATGAACTTTTGACCTTGTGTATGGTATTTTGAAGAAGTTTGATCCTTTGGAATGGTCTGGGAAGGCCCAGGTATAGGAGTTTCTATAAACGCTCCCTCTTTGCACTAAAAAATGGGGGTTTTTGTATTGAAAGCCTAGTTGAGTGGGTAAGGTCCTAAGACCTAGAAAATATCTTGTTTTGAGACCTAATTAAAGACTGTTTTTGGGTTTGGAATTCTGGTGTGAGGATCTAAGGGTAGTTCTGTTGTAAAATTGGCATACTTGGAGGCCTAAAACAGTGAGAAGGTCAGTTTTCTTAAAGTTGTCCCAAAGGAGTCATGTGATGGGTTAAGGTATGTCTTGCAACTCTGAAATGGGTGCTAGAATCATTATTTTATTTTCTTGGTGTTTTGGAGTTAAGGGCCCAAAACTGGTTTTGCACTACTACTAGATTCCAAGGGTGAAAAGTGGAAAATAGTGTTTCTGTTTGTTGTCCAACTTGGAGGAGTGTTGGGATTGGTCCATTAGGCCTTTTTAATCTTTTTATATTCCTCTTGAAGGAAAGTTGACATCTTGAATGGTTTTGGGTCCTCTAACTCTACATCAAAAATGAGTATCATAGTCTAAAGTGTGCGAATGGTTTGGGAGATAAATGTGATAGTTTGTAGATGCTTGGCTACTAGTAATGTGGATAGTGAACAAAGGAACTGAATTTGTGTGTAAGGGAAGACTTTTGAAAGGTTTCTTTTTTTTTAACTAACTCAAACAAAGATTTCTTAAGAAAATAATGGTTTGGTTGTGCCTTAAGAATTATAGTTTGTGTTTGTAAACAATGGTACCATTATGGAAGATTTAAGACAAGTTGTGAATGACATAATCATTGGTTGATGTTTTGAGGAATCTAGTTGATTGTAATCAGTTATTTTCAATATTTTCAAGGTGTTTTGAAGGTCCTTAAGGAATTGGGAACTCTTAATGCTAATTTGAGTATATGAATCAAATGTATTGAGAAGGGAAACATAGTTACAATGACAATGTAAGGTTATAATGACAAACAAAAATGAAAGCAAGCCATAATAGAATGAAAGAAAATGTGTAAAGACTTCACATACCTAAAAAACTAGACTTTCAAATGGAGGAGTTCAACCCAATTATGTAGCCTTAGCTTCTTCTTTCTTCAAACTCCACAATAATTTGACTTGTCCAAAAGCTTGTTCCCCTCCAAACTTCAATTGTATATTATTTTTCAATGGAATTCAAAATTCAATTGATATTATATGTCTTTCAACATGGAAACTCTACTATTTCATGCAAAGGTGGTAGAAATATCATGGAAAAGGTGATGGAATGTGAAAAACATGCTTGCACGCTTCACAACATCATCAAAAAGCAATTTTTTGTCGGAGCACATTTAGAACCAGGGGAATATGTAGACTGTGGGCCTTGAAATCATGGGTATATAGAATTTTTTACCATTTTTAGTGGATTAAAACACATGCTCACGTTATAATGCGAGCACGTTATGTGAAATATGGTTTTCTTAATATATTTAGTTTCTCCCTCTTTGTCTATACCATCTATCCTAATTCTATATCTATCCCTTGCACCCTTATAGTAGAGGAGATAGAGGTGAGTGTGTGTGTGTGAGGGAGAGAGGGAGGGAGAGGGAGAGGGGGATAAAGAGAGAGTGGGAGAGAAATATGGAGAAAGGGAGGGAGAGGGATTGGGAGAGACAGAGGGAGAGAGGGAGGGAGAGGGAGAGGGGGGAAAAGAGATAGTGGGAGAAAGAGAGGGAGGGAGAGAGTGGGAGAGTGGGATAAGGGGAGAGTGGGAGAAAGAGATTGTCGGAGAGAGTGGGAGATAGAGAGGGAGAGAGAGAGAGAGGGGGAGAGTGGGAGAAAGAGAGGGAGGGAGAGAGGAGAGGGAGGGGAGAGTGGGAGAAAGAGAGTGTGGAGAGAGAAAGAGAGTGGGAGAGAGGAGATAGAGAGGGAGGAGAGAGGGGAGAGCTGGATAAAGAGAGAGAGGGAGAGAGTGGGAGAGTGGGAGAAGGGGAGAGTGGGAGAAAGAGAGTGGGAGAAAGGGACAGTGGGAGATAGAGAGGAAGGGAGAAAGGGGGAGAGTGGTAGAAAGATAGAGTGGGAGATAGTGGGAGAGTGGGATAAGGGGATAGTGGGAGAAAGAGAGAGTAGGAGGGAGAGGGGGGGAGAGTGGGAAATAGAGAGGGAGGGAGAGAGGGGGAGAGAGGGAGAAAGAGAGAGTGGGAGAGAGTGGGAGAGTGGGAGAAGGGGAGAGTGGGAGAAAGAGAGAGGGTTGAGGGATTAGGTTTGAAGGATAGAGGGTTGAGGGATAAGTGTTGAGAGATATACCCTCAACCCTCAACCCTTCAACCCTAATCCCTCTAACCCTATACCCTCTTAATCCCTCAAACCTCAACCCACAACTCTTAAACCCTAATCCCTCTACCCCTATACCCTATTAGTCCCTCAACCCTCAACATTCAAACCTCAACCCTTCAACCCTAATCCCTCTACCCCTATACCCTATTAACCCCTCAACCCTTAATGCTCAACCCTCAACCCTCAACCCTTAAACCCTAATCCCTCTACCGCTATACCCTATTAATCCCTCAAACCTCAACGCTTAACCCTCAAACCTTCAACCCTAATCCCTCAAACCCTATACCCTCCTGATCCTTGAACCCTCAAACCTTAACCCTTAAACCCTAATACCTCAAACCCTATACCCTCTTAATCCCTAAACCCTTAAACCCTAATAACTCAACCCCTATACCATCTTAATCCCTCAACCCTAAACCCTCAACCCTTCAACCCTAATCCTTGAACCCTTATACCCTCTTAATCCCTCAACGCTCAACCCTCAACCCTTCAACCATAATCCCTCTACCCCTATACCCTATTAATCCCTCAACCCTCAACCCTCAATGCTCAACCCTAAACCTTTCAACCCTAATCCCTCAAACCCTATACCCTCTTAATCCCTCAACCTTCAACCCTTAAACCCTAATCACTCAACCCCTATACCCTCTTAATCCTTGAACCCTCAATGCTCAACCCTCAACCCATAAACCCTAAATCCTCAACCCTTATACCCTCTTAATCCCTCAACCCTCAACCCTCAACCCAAAACCCTTCAACCCTAATCCCTCTACCCCTATACCCTCTTAATCATCAAACCGTCAAATCTCGACCCTTAAACCCAAATCCCTCGACCCCTATAAATCCTTAATCCCTCAACCCTCAACCCTTAAACCCTAATCCATGAACCCTCAACACTCAACCATTAAACCCTAATCCCTCAACCTCTATACCCTCTTAATCCCTCAAACCTCAACCCTTAAACCCAAAATCCCTGAACCCCTACACCCTCTTAATGCCTCAACCCTTCAACCCTAATCCCTCAACCCCTATACCCTATTAATCCCTCAACCCTTCAACCCTAATCCCTCAACCCCTATACCAACTTAATCCCTCAACCCCAATACCCTCTTAATCCCTCAACCCTTAACCCTCAACCCTTAAACCCTAATCCCTCAACCCCTATACCCTCTTAATCCCTCAACCCTCAACACTCAACCCTTTAACCATAATCCCTGAACCCCTATAACCTCTCAATCCCTCAAACCTTAGCACTAAACCCTCAACTCTTCAACCCTAATCCCTCTACCCCTATAGCTTGTTGATCTCTCAACCCTAAACGCTCAACCGTCAACCCTTCAACCCTAATCCCTCTACCCCTATACCCTATTCATCTCTCAACCCTCAACACTCAACCCTTCAACCCTAATCCCTCTACCCCTATACCCTATTAATCCCTCAACCCTCAATGCTCAACCCTCAACCCTTCAAGCTTAATCCCCTCAACCCCTATACCTTCTTAATTGATAAACCCTCAATCCTCAACCCTTAAACCCTAAATACTCAACCCCTATACCCTCTTAATCCCTCAACCCTCAATGCTCAACCCTCAACCCTTCAACCCTAATCCCTCTACCCCTATACCCTAGTAACCCATCAACCCTCAATTCTCAACCGTCAAAACTTAAACCCTAATCCATGAACCCCTATACCCTCTTCATCCCTCAACCATCAACCCTCAACCCTCAACCCTCAACCCTCAACCCTAAACCCTAATCCCTCTACCCCTATACCCTATTAATCCCTCAACCCTCAATGCTCTACTCTCAACCCTTCAACCCTAATACCTCTACCCTTATATGCTATTAATCCCTAACCCCTCAATGCTCAACCCTCAACCCTTCAACCTTTATACCCTCTTAATCCCCAAACCCTAAACCCTCAACCCTTAAAACATAATCACTCAACCCATATACCATCTTAATCCCTCAAACCTCAACCCTCAACCCTTAAACCCTTTACTCTCTTAACTCCTCAACCCTCAACCCCCAACCCTTTAACCCTAATCCCTGAACCCCTATACCCTCTTAATCCCTCAACCCTCAACCCTCAAATCGTAAACCCTAATCCCTCAACCCCTATACCCTCTTTATCCCTCAACCCTAAACCCTCAACCCTTAAACCCTAATCCCTCAACCCCTATACCCTATTAATCCCTCAACCCTCAGCCCTCAATCGTTTAACCATAATCCCTGAACCCCTATACACTATTAATCCCTCAACTCTCAACCCTCAACCCTTCAACCCTAATCCGTCTACCCCGATACCCTATTAATCCCTCAACCCTCAATGCTTAACCCTCAACCCTTCAACCCTAATCCCTCTACCCCTATACCCTATTAATCTGTCAACCCTCAATGCTCAACCCTCAACCCGTCAACCATAGTCCCTCTACCCCTATACCCTATTAATCCCTCAACCCTCAATGCTCAACCCTGAATCCTTAAATGCCAATCCCTCAACCCCTATACCCTCTCAATTCCTGAACCCTGAACCCTCAATCCTTAAACCCTAATCCCTTAACCCCTATATCTTCTTAATCCCTAAACCCTCAACCCTCAAACCTTAAACCATAATACCTAAACCCCTATACCCTCTTAATCCCTGAACCCCTATAGCCTCTTAATTCCTCAATGCTCAACCCTAATCCCTCTACCCCTCTACCCTATTAATCCCTCAACCCTTCAACCCTAACCCCTCAAACCCTATACCTTCTTAATCATTGAACCCTCAATCCTCAACCCTTAACCCTTAATCCCTCAACCCCTATACCCTCTTCACCCCTCAACCCTCAACCCTTAAACCCTAATCCCTCAACCCCTATACCCTCTTAATCCCTGAACCCTGAACCCTGAACCCTTAAACCCTAATCCCTCAACCCGTATACCCTCTTAATCCCTCAACCCTCA